>OZ007600.1:111511747-112111747 GCA_963931845.1 Maratus michaelseni | reverse complement strand
CTGTATTTCTACAATATTTATTTAATATTCATACAACATTTATTTAATACTTATACCATAAGTTTTACTGTACTATTTTCTAATATTCATATTCCAAACATCTATAACCAATATTGCGAAATTATATATCAAATTTTACGAAAATATTAGTATAACATCAGATATACTCATGTAACGCCAATGTTAGAGAATCTTTTCAATTATGTTCAAAATATATTCAATGGAATGCTTATATTTTGTCCGGTTTTCGTGTTCCGCTGTATATTCTATAGGTATTATATTAAAATATCTGATTAACTGCGCAAAATCTTAAGTAAATACCATGTGAAGCTCAAATTATTCGCCTACGGATTTTTTTAACATCAACATTTCTGCTCTAAACAGCTTTTATCACATGATTAACAATCTGAATATATTTATTCAATTATATTAAAACGTTATTCATTTTACATATTTTATTATCCATATTTTGAAAAAGCTCACTTATATAAATTCTTTAATTTGTATTTATGTATTTCATTATAAATTATTAATTTCAGACTCACATGTCTAATCTTGATGCTTTGCATATTCGTCGCTACCATGTCAAACTATCGAATATGAAAAAATGTATTTTTCATTACTTTTAAAAATGGGCCGATTGTCACCACTAAATTTTATTAGAACTTTCCGCCTAATAAAAATACTAAAAAAAATTTTGTGAAGAACAGGGTTACCAGTCTGGCCTCCCTTTTTCTTAACCCCTGGAGGGGCACCGGTATATAATATATACCACTTTTTAATATATAACTCTGCCACCAATATTATTAAATAAAAATATTTAGTATTCTTTTTTGCAGATTGAGAAGGTTTGAGAAAAAAAAAATTTACTTTCAGTGACCACGAAATATGCAAAAATTTCTGTTTTAAATTTCTGGTATGAATTTGAAATTTCTGAATGGAAAAGGAGTCCAAAATGGTAACCCTGGTGATGTTGCAACCCTGAAACCCTATTAAAATTTAGTGGTGACAATCGGCTCATTTGTAAAAGTAATGAAAAATGCATTTTTTCACATTCGATAGTTTGACATGGTAGCGACGAATGTACGTACAAGTATCTTATACATTTTATATTAGAATCTTATATTAGAAATGCAGTCATCAGATCAATTTCGGTTACTTAATAATATATTATTAAGTAACTGAATAGAAATCATGCGTATTAATTATTCCTCTTTCTTGCTCCAATTCCCTAAATACATATCAAATAAGATAGTCCATTAAATGTTTATCAATATTTGCTTAATATATTCCCTATGGTTAGAATCAATCATAAATAGTCTTTATTTAGCATCTTATACGCTTAGGACACCTTTTATATCTTTATGACATTTGTTGGAATTTTTCTTTGCTACATTCTAAATATGAATAATATGTATTTACGTAATAAAAGAGCTGTTTATTATCTGTATTTGAATTTAGTCTCATAAGTTCATATTAATGAAGACATGCATTTAATGCAAATTCTTTTATTATTGCATAAAGTATATATTATGCATTAAATAATTGCATAAAATATATATTAATGCCAATTTGAAAATGTGCATCTTAGATTAATAATATTTTCCTAGAGTTTTCACACTACACGGACGTATTTTCATAAATAATGTTTACAGCAGATTTATCTCTTAAATATTTATAAGTTCCGAACATATTCAGCATTAGGTTAAGTTATAATCTGATACATTGTAGATACAATTTTAATCTTTAGATCAATAATCTGTGACATAATTCAGTTTACGAGAAGGATTAATTATTCCTCCTCTACTATTCTTGCTTAAATTTTCCAAATATGTCAAAGAAAATTATACATTGAGTGTTTTCCAATTAAACTCTTTATTTTTCATTTGCTTAGGTTATATCACATGCAGTCTTGTTTGGGCATATTAAAATATTATGAGTCATAATAAAAAAAAAGTTTATAGTGATAGAACAGTCGATAACTTTTATGAAAATTTTCAAAATATTATCATAAAAAATAAGACCTACTTTCCGGTAAAAAGTCATTTTTAGAGCGTAGTCGTTTATGGAGGTTTCAGTTGGGAATTTATTTTATTTATATATTGAAAACATTTCAAAAATGCCTAATCTTTCAGACTTTCATCTTCGCGATGTAAATTTTAAATACAGGGTGTCCCAAAAAGGAGTACCTATTTTTAAAAATGAATAAGAAACAAACGAATGAGTTATTGAATAAATTCTTGCAGGAAACGGTTGTGTGAAGTCTGGAATTTTGTTTAGAGTACTTTATTATGCTAGTTAAAATTCTTACCGACAGATGGCGCTGCGGCTACTGTATTCATCAGAAATAGTTGAAAATTAAATGACAATATTTTCAATATGTCCTCAATTCATCACAATAACATGCCGGAGTCTTAGAATGAACTTTCACTGACCACGTCTGCTTCTTTCTGGTCTTCACGCATGCTCCGTTTGTTCATATAGCCACCAAAATGTGCTGTAGCGCCATCTGTCGGTCAGATTTTGAACTATCATAATAAAGTTTTCTAAACAAAATTCCAGATTTCACACATCCGTTTCCTGCAAGATTTTTTTTAATAACTCTATTCGTTTGTTTCTTATTCATTTTTAAAAATAGGTACTGCTTTTTGGGACACCCTGTACATTTCTAAGTCTATCAATCAAGACTCCATGGTCCACTTAAAGCAGCTATCCAGTTTCACTGAAGTAACTTGTAGTTATAATTCAGCTTCTAAATGATAATCAGGGGTGCAAAAATCTAGGCGTCAATAGGCTGATTCCCACCACTAAATTTTATTAGTATTCTTCGTCAAATTTTATTAGTATACTTCGCCTAAATTTTATCAGTATTCTTATTAGGCGAAGAATACTAAAAATTTAGTGGTGGGAATCGGCCCATTGGCGCCTAGATTTTTGCACCCCTGATGATCATCATTAATGATTGAGTTCTAAACTATTTTAAAGATATAAAAAATATTTTCTTGTAATTGCTTTTAAGTAACATTGTATTCTTTATATGGTATAATATAATTTAGTTTCAAATATGATTACATATTCACTCATTACGTATATGCATAGTTGCCAACCTCCCGATTTTTTGAATACCAGTAAAATCTTACAAAAATTTTTGCTTTATTAAATTTCAGAAAATGTAAGATTAAATAAAACAAATATTTTTACATAAAAGTATTGGTATGAAAAATATCGGGAGGTTGGCAACTATGGTATATGTAATAAAAGGACAATAAATAAAACATTTTGTTACTAATTTATCGTAGAAAATTTGTATGGTCTAGTTGTAAATTAATTTCAATTCGCAATAACCATTTATTTAATAGCTTTAAAGAAACAGATTTAAATTGTATTTAATTTTCGCGTTTAATTTCGAAGCCGCAGCGGTCGTCGGACGTTTTAAACTCCCCGCCCACCCGGATTCTGCTAGGTCAGCGTCTTAAACTTATTGAATTTAGATTTTAATTTTTTCAGGTGAGAACTTCCGTGATTTGGTTTGCCGCTGTCTGAAAAGGCGTTAATTAGTGCATATATAAATTTTAATTAAGACGGTATTTTATATGTTTGCGTCAAGTTGTAGAAGTTCGTGTACGGATCACAATATGTATCTATTCAAAACTGTACATAGAAGTCAGAAATTCCGAGTTCAAATCAATGACATGCAAAATAATTAAATCCACTAGAATGATAAATTATTCCACTCAAATTACTATTCTCCAAATCCCTAAATACATATCAATTAACTACCTTAGATAATTAAATATGTCTCTACTATAGTTCCTTTATAGAGTTGTTTGGTAGAAGCTGAGCCATACATTCAGCTTCCATCATGCATATTCTCGGTTGAATGCATTTAACAATACAGTAAATTGTTCTAAGAAAGTGGTTATTTCTTTACATTTTGTATTCGAAGCATAGTTTTATATTTTAAACAGCTATTTTTAACATGTGTTAAACATCTTTGAAGATATTTTTTATAAATCCATATTCTTTAAAAAGGTTTTTAGTATAATTTAATTTTCTATTTACAAAAGTGGAATAACTTTGGAAAATGAATACATAATGATATCCGATATATTAAAGCACATATATACAATACGTCTGATGACATTTTAATTTATAATAACATTTTTAATTCAGACAATTTTAATTACAAAGACCCAACATGAGTGAAAAATTGACCGGGACCAGAACTTGAACCTTTAAACCTCTGCGTAAAGTGCTGACGCTCTGCCACTGAACAATCCCTGGTTGATATCCTATTCCGGCAATTTCTCACCTTTAAACATGTTGGGAAAAGACACCGACTAGCATTTAGCAGCTTCAGATGACATACTAACGATAAATTAATAATTATATATTAAAGCACGTATACACAATACGTCTGATTACTTTTTAACTTATAATAGCATTTTTAATTCAGACAATTTTAATTACACAAACTCAACATGAGTTAAAAATTGACCGGGACCAGGATTAGAACCTGTAAACCTCAGCGTAACGTGCTGACGCTCTGCCACTGAGCAATCACTGGTTGATATCCTAGTCCGGCAATTTCCCAGCTTTAAACATGGGAAAAGACACCGGCTAGCATTTAGCAGTTTTAGATGACATACTAACGATGAATTAATAATTATTCATCGGTCTATAATTATATTTAAAGCACATATACAAAATACGTCTGATTACTTTTTAATTTATAATAACATATTTAAATTCAGACAATTTTAATTACACAAACCCAACATGAGTGAAAAATTGACCGGGACCAATGCTCGAACCTGGGACATTCAGCGTAACGTGCTGACGCTATGTCACTGAGCAACCCCTGGTCGATATCCTAGTCTGGCAATTTCCCACCTTTAAACATGTTGGGAAAAGTCACCTGCTAGCATTTAGCAGCTTCAGATGACATAATAACGATGAATTAATAATTATTCATCGATTTAGAATTATATATTAAAGCACATATACACAATACGTCTGATTACTTTTTAACTTAAAATAATATTATAAATTATTAAAGGTGGGAAATTGCCGGACTAGGATATCGACCAGGGGTTGCCCAGTGGCAGAGCGTCAGCACGTTACGCTGAATGTCCCAGGTTCGAGTCCTGGTCCCGGTCAATGTTTCACTCATGTTGGGTTGGTGTAATTAAAATTGTCTGAATTAAAAATGTTATTATATGTTATTATAAGTTAAAAAGTAATCAAACGTACTGTGTATATGTGCTTTAATTTATAATTATAGACCGATGAATAATTATTATTTCATCGTTATTATGTCATCTGAAGATGCTAAAGGCTAGCCGGTGACTTTTCCCAACAAGTTTAAATGTGGGAAATTGCCGGACTAGGATATCGACTAGGGTATGCTCAGTGACAGAGCGTCAGCACGTTACGCTGAAGGTCCCAGGTTCGAGTCCTGGTCCCAGTCAATTTTTCACTCATGTTGGGTTTGTGTAATTAAAAATGATATTATAAGATATCCGATATATTACACCAGGTATAATACTAGTCTATCTGCACTCCAATTATCAAATTAGAAATATCTGTAATATAAAGCCGGAAAAAAATATTAAGTTATTCTAGAAAATATTTATGGTCTATTTGTTAATTGTCTTAAATAAATAATTACTGTGATAGAATATTTTACAAGAAATACATTGATTTTTTTTTACGAATATAATGATGTCCTTTGTAAAGCCTTTATTCAGTTAAACAAATATTTGTAAGTGCCGTTACTTTGAAGTGGCATATTATCACAAAAGAAAATTTATTTTCTGCTGCATGTTAAAACTTATTACGTTTCATTTAAGTATCACAATATATATTAAATTTATTTACTTACACATTCTAATTTAACTGGAAGTAGTCGTGGCACTAGATATCTTTAATAAAACAAAGAGTAATTTGTTTGGAAAAACCAGACTTTTATTCTTCTTTCAGTTACACAGTAATTTTTAGTCAATCCCGGGGTTTTGAGAGTCGTGAAATGATTAACAGATCATTATTCCAGAAAAAGTAGTCTTCAGCTGGTGCATTCTGCTTTTATTGTTGCTGTCATATCCAGCGTTCATAAGCTTTTACTACATTTTTTTATTATAATTTTTCACCTTATTTAAATGCAGAAAACTATTACAAATCCTGCAATTAAAAGAGGCGTCTACAATTTCTGCTATTTAAATATTAAATAGAAAAATTATATTAAAAAATTGTGGTAAATGCGTACGAACTTTGACATCCCAATGAAATATTAGTACTATTAATCTGATTTCTGAGACGGCGCCACTGAACAGACTCATTTGTAAGCTCTTTGTTTGCGAGCGAACACCGCCTCCTGAATACTAGGCCTGCGTGCTGAAAGAAAATGGTGGCTGTCGTAGGCGAAGTTTTTCAGAAATTATACGGTCCTCTGAATTTGAACTCCAGTAATTTTCAAAAATTTTCTTTGCCTTGTTTAATCTCTCTCTTGTTTGATCCTCTTATAAACTTATAGAAAATACTGGTGTTCAAATTCAAGGGACCATGCAATCGTTGAAAAAAATCCACCTACGACTGCCGCCATTTTTCTCTCAGCGCTCAGGCCTAGTATTCTGAGGGCGGTGAAACGAAAATGCAATATGTCAGTTTAAAAATGGATTTTCTATGAAGCTGGTTGCTTTTACCGATCGTGTATATACTATTGTATAATAAATCTATATAGTTTATATAGATGCCTCCTAGCAATAGTAGAATTAAGTAACATATAAAGTTATATTAGTTGTCCTTCTAATCTTCAGCAGTAGAGGGTTGCACTGCCCGAGAGGGACTGCTCAGACTAGAAAACCAAGTCTATAGAGCATAGATGCCTCTCCCGGTCCCCTTTATTAAGATATTAAAAAAGAGAAAACACAGAAATTCAGCCAAAGGTGAACCCGCCAGATAGCGCGACAGAGGTTGGGGTGGTGAAAGGTAGATAAAGACTGGGCAGAGGATAATAAAAACAATGACGATACCACAACGGCAAATGACGTTCCTTAAAGTTTCTATCACTAGATGATGATGTACTATAAACACTTATTAAAAGATGGGAACACTGGCTTGTAGTAAACACATATAAAACTTAAGATACTATAGCAGGGCGACACAATGATGAATATGACTAAAACTCAGATTACAAGGAATATATGGTGGAGAATACATGAGGAAGCGATGCTGTTCGGGGGAAATCAAAAACAATGACGAAAACACAGCTGCAAATGAGAACACAGTCTTAATACTAAATATGAAGAAACTCAGAAGAATAGTCAGCGATATATCATGAAACCGCTTAGTTTTGAGGAGTATTATATAGGAACGAAATAACGGTTTCATTTTAATTGACATTGACAGTTAAGCCCTTAACATATAATTAAGTATACATTATGTAACATTATTATTTTTTCGAAACTTAATAGAAACATTTCTTGCTGCTCTTTTTTAAATTAAATGCTCCATTCTCTTGCTGCAACTTAAAAATGTTGCGATCAAAATTTATTTACAAATGCTCATTTCATAAATAAAAATGTTATTAGTTTTCATGAATTCTATAGTTTTCTAAATTCAATTTCTACAACGTGTTTATCTGTTAATAAAATACAAATAAAAATGCAAACACCCCGCCCTCACATACACATCTGGAAATCAATATTTACTTTCTTCTTTATATAAGAAAAAAATATTGAACTAATTTTCGCCTTCGAATTTTCGAGTGATTTATACATTTTTGAAGGTTCTGAAACGATTTGACTGTTTTCTTTTTTTTTGAAAATGTGTACCCGTGAATCTGTCTCAGTGTCTGTCTGTAATTGACACAAATTTTGTGGGCGCTGTAATTCACGAACTACTGCACAGCATTTAAATAACTTCATATTGATTTAGACCGTGATATAAATTGGTGTTGATATGTTTTGTGTGTATCGGCCAACTGCATTTTTCACGATTTTGAAAATAGTTATAGCTTAAGAACTAATGCACGGAATTTCAGCAAACTTATACAATATGTAACACCTTGACATAAATAGATGCTGATAAAGTTTGAGTGTGTATCGTGCAACAGATGGTACTCATATATTGTGTTTTTCACGTATTCTGCGATGGATATATCACGAAATTAATACACGGAATTTCATCAAATTGTTAGACCTTGATATAAACAGATACCAATAGAATTTTGATATTGGTCAATCAAAAAGGGGCGCTTGCGCTTGTATTATTTTTGGGGAAAGAATCCTAATCTTGTCCACAATCAATTGATGCAATTTAGCGGGCGTGATTTTTTTATATTATTATTTACTGATCACTGTAATTCTAGGCTAAATTCATAGAAAAGCATTACACTTTATATCCATAATTGTTTCTATATGAGTACACTATTAAACTTAATGTATTAGAATAGTATAGAAGAAAGTTTTGTAAGGTTCATAAACTCTTCTTTTTTTTTTTTCAAGGAATGTGAGCATAATTAATAAATCATTTCTTTAACAAAATTAAAAATTATGATACTCTCTGAAGAAAAGGGACACAAAGGTTTAAAAAATTAAATAGTTAACGAATTATATGTGAAATACAAAACTAAAGAAGGCCATTTGTCAAACTATATGTTATATGACATGTAATATTCCCAACTCGTTGAAAAAGTACGTGTCAGAATTCGAATGCAGGACCCCTTGGCTGAAGCTGAAAATGCTCTACCAACTGAGCAATCCCGGACGAATATGGCTGAACTAATTCATCCAGTTAACCTTAATGATCATAGCATCTGGTGTGATATGTGAATCAGCACAACATAATAACTCATAGGTAATGGGACCTCCAGTAAACGCTGGAAACCTGATTACACCAGATTAATTTGCTATATTAAGTCAACTAGATTAAGGCAAGGTATCCCGGGTTCGAATCCTGGCTCGGACTGTTTCGCTTAGTTGGGAAGATTACATCTCATATGATTTATTTACCAATTAGAATAATTTTGGTAAAATTAACGTAGTATATGTTATCTGTCTATCTTTATCTGTTATCTATCTGTCTATCTCAAAGAACATTTTAGTTTTGTGTCACATTATACGGCAACATATTAAATCTTCCTTACTCATTGACACTGAAAGTTTGCCATTTCTACAGAAAATTAATTATCTTCCTTCGATAGTGAATTCAACAGTTTTAGATTTATTTTTTTTCTATTCATTCTTATAAGAAGAGTTCTATTATTTTGCTTTCTTAGAAAACAGTTATAAATCAGAAACTATTTCAACAATTATGATGATAGCAATGTTAAGATGACCATAAAAATATTTAATAAAATTTCTGATTTTCAATGAAAATATGAGGTCGGCGAAAACAAAATAAAAGACGTAAAATGAATGTCTTCATAATTAAAGAAAATTATTTGTCGAAAAACGTTATATTAATTAGTATGAATCTGTAAATATACATTATAAAGTACGATATTGCTAAAAAGCAAAAACTGCACGGTATATATAAAAAAAATATATTATCCTACCAACACTGTTAAAATTTTACTCAATCTTGATTAAAAACATTTCACACCAGAATTTTTATTTAAAACTATTTAACATATCTATTTAAATATTTTCTTTGGGGCTAATTTAAATTATTCTATGAAAAAAATTCTGGTTCGAATTGAATAAAATAAATTGTAGAAACGGATCAATTAGATCCATTCATGTTAGGAAGGTCAACGTTGCATTCACAAATACTACATCATGTGCGTTTATACCTTTAAAATTTTGTGTCTACTAAGAAAATAAATGTGGGTTAAATGTCACAACAATGCGTTCAATAGATACACAAATACTACATCATTTGCGTTTATCCCTTTAAAATGTTTTGTCTACTAAGAAAATAAATGTGGGTTAAATGTCACAATAATACGTTCAATAGATTAGAAGCAAAAACCATGAAAATAATGAGTGATAGGTCAACACCTTATAATTGCGTTTAACATTGAAAGAGAATGGGATAACAATATTTTTATTGTCATTGACAGTAACATGATGTCGCCTTCAGAAATGATTAATCATCTTTTATCTAACAGTTTTTTTTTCATGATTACTTTGACCTTAATAGCTCAGTACCTAGCTTCTTTTTTTAGTCGTGAATTGCTATTGTTTCTCAGAACTTTTATTATCACAAATATGAATTATTATTTTAGATATTTTCAACTTTTAACTAAAAATATAGAGTTTAAAAAGTGATTTAGGTACATATTTAAAACTTTTATATACTATAAGAATGAAAAGGCAAAAATTAGAGAAAATGTGTTGAAACAAGACCGTTGTTCATTAACAGCAATTTCCCACTTACATTAACAGGAAAATATGCTTTTAATCTCTTTATTTTCGGAATTTGACAGCTAAAAATTCTGCATTTATGCTAATTTTTATGAACAAGAGACTACAAATCATACAGTAAATCATACAGTCTGTACAGTAAAAAATGATGTCAATTGGGGTTTGGAAATTGAAGGAAATTTTGCTGTTTTTTCTTACAGTGCACCTCTTCTGATATCATACATTAATATTGATGCTTACAGTAATTTACCTATTATTTAAATACAAGTGTAAATGTTCGTCCGAAGACGGTGGGTAGAAATCATGGTTTGCACTTAAAATCTGAAATAATTGATAAGAATATTCGGTACTTTTGTGTTATAGCGCCCCCAAGGATGAATCACCAAGCGACCAAGATTTATCGTTAAATTATAAAGTATATATCACATTATAATAATATATGATATATATAACATTTCGTGATGTATATAGCCAAGGTATAGTCATATACGATGCATATATCATGTATATACCGTAATTTCCGGCGTATAATCCGCGGATCAGACAATTCGGTTTCAACCCAGAAATTTTATTCAATAATTGAAGCCAAATATGTACAGCGATCTGAGAAGTAACACTTTATAAAATAAAATTTCTGAGTCGAAACATGATTGTTTGATCTGCGGATTATACGCCGGAAATTACGGTATATGACACGTGCATACCTGCCAACATTGCACTAAGCTTCCGTACAATGTAGGTTAATTTAACCGAGGTTAAACACGTTATCAAATCAGAATTTGTTTTAAGAAATGCAGTCAATTATTTTCCACGTAAGAACCTGAAACTAGATATATATTATGTTTTCAGGTATATTTTCTGGTTAGAAACGTCTTTAAACAGGATCAAATTAACTCGCATTGTACGGAAGTTTAGTTGAAAGTTGGCAGATATGCATGTGTTAAGACGTAAATGATGTATATGTGACATATAAGACGAAAATAATATTTATATAATGACATATATGACACATATATGATTATTTGGAGTATATATGTGCGTATATATGATGCATATACAAGCTTTGCAATAAACTTAGTGAAAAAATATCTGTAAACATGCAGCTTGGCATAATCGTAACTGTGGGGCGCTGTAGCACGAAATTACCTATTATTTATATATTATTCATCGACAATAAGGAAAATTGACCTGAAACGGGCAGCTAAGGTCCCGATTAATGCATGGGCCTCTGGGGTTTATTTGTAAATCAATTTTCATGTTAAAATGAAGCAATTATTTTACAATCTGCAGATCAGAACGTTTTTAATGTTTTCAACTGATAATCTTTCTATGGTGTCTTCGTCCTTTTCCATAATCAGGATGGCTGTCCCTTTTAAATAATCGGGGATCCCTGTTATAATGTAACATACCCAATGGATCCTTTTAAAATAATAAAACACAATTCCTATTATATTCTGATGCAGCATGATATTAATTTTATGTCCAACATAAACTTAAAATATGTCTTTTTGTTTTCCGTTTAGCCCCAAAATGCTGTATCTTTTGAATAGTAGGATCTTGTGATTTATATATTTTATATTTTTTTATGTTGGTTAGGGCAATCAATTTCCAATCGTGCTAACTTTGCACGTGCTACTTTACATTACTGAAGCAAAAATATGATGATTGTTTAGATACATTTGAAAAATAATTTATTCTTGAAAGTTATTTAAAAAGTCGCTAAATTGAACGGCAGCTCTCAAATAAATTTCATTCAAAACTTTATTATTTTTTTTTTCTATTCCATGATTTAAGAATTGAAATTGAATGTTTAGAAGTGATTTAAGAGTAATACAAGGGAACGCGATATCGCTGTTAGTTGTTATCGTCGTTATACATTTCTTGAAATTACAATCGGGTGCTGGTTAGCTTCTAAAAAGAGACTACGATTTTTTGACGACGTCGAAGAAATCCACACCGAAAGAAACAGATATTTGTCGCTTTTAAAGAACTGTTAATTACCTACAAAAATAATTCTTATAAAATATCATCCTTATATTGTTTAATATCTAACTACAAAACTATTATTATTTCATTTTTTTTTTAGCGTAACACTAATTTTAATAAACTTAATTTTTCTGAAATATTTTACTTTTCTGCATTCTTTATTAAAAATAATTCAACTAATCATAATATATTTTTTCAAACAATCATGTAATCAAATTATACAATAAAGATGAAGAAATCAATAAAAGCTCCCATTCTAATCCATAATCTTTTTTAATTATGAAATTGAAAATCTGAAAATTACGTCATGTTGAAACAATCATGTGAATTTTCTTATTAGTGTTTGCAATACATCTCAAGCTAAGCATTACGTCATTTTTCACCGGCGCAAATGTTTCACACGTACTTTTATGATGAACCAACATGTATTCACATAAAATATATTTTATATTTAATTGTAATACAAAAAATGGCATCAATAGCATAAAGATAACATAAACACAATTAATAATATTCTAGTAACGTCAAAATAAATATGAATTTTTATTCGCTTATGAAAATAAAGTACACGTGCAGAAATATTTTTACCGAAATGTAACTTTACTTTACTTTACTGCCAGAGATGGAATCCTCAGACTAGGAGCCAAGTCTGTAGATCATAATGTCCCCCGGTCGGCTTTATTGAGGTTTAAAAAATACAAAATCCCACTGGTAAGCGCGACAGAGGACGTAAATAAAAGACGTGCACAAAGTAATGTGTTTAAATATTTTTCATTATTGTTCTTTATGCTACAATAATGGATGTAAACCGATTGCCACCATTTTGAATAAATTTCATAAAAAAACGTTTAAAATTAAAATTTAAATACAAAATAGGATTATTTAAAAAATAGCTAGTGCATCCATATCTACAAATGAACAGTTTTAATTAAAGAAATAATTAGCAAAATCGCTTCAGTAGAAAGCTCAAGGCAGAGATAACTAAAAACACAGGCTTGTAATTTAAATACATAGATACTACAGGAGGTTAAAATATTATACATATATATATATATATATATATATATATATATAACTATATATATATATATATATATATATATATCTCACTAACAGCTCATTGTTTGTTGACATGTAAGATGTCGGTACATTGCTGGTACATGTACATTGCTGGTACATGTACATTGTTGATAAGATTAATTGCGATCGCCCCATAATGGTTACTTATAATTTCTATCACTTGGATTTTACATAAGTAAATGGCTCCATATAACAATAAAAATCCCTGACTTCTCGGCCTACAGGCACAGGTATATTTCTAAGACGTAGACCGTGGGGCACCTGTTTATTGGGAATTGCTGAAGAAATGACCTTTTTGCCATGATGCGGCAGTTGGAACAGCCCACTAAGAAATCTACCTGTGTCAAGTAGGCGGAGCCGGCAGAATTTTTATTTATTTTATTTATTTATTTTATTTATTTATTTGCTATAAGGGTTGGTCCTATAAAAACTTGTCAATATAAAATTTTTAGATAATGTTAAGCTAACCCCCCCCCTTCCCCCCTTGGTTCGATTTTGCCCTCTAACAAACTTGACCGAGATTTTATGCCTTTGATTTTATGTATCAGTTTGGAAGAGATTTGTGGAGAATTTTTGAAGTTATCGTCTCCTTAAAAAAGTGACATAGATAGATAGATAGATAGAGAAAGTTTTGAAATGGGGGTGGTTTTGGGTTCTGGGAGTCATGATCGGTGAAGGTCTGCAAAAAATCTCAGAAATTCCAACTTAGGGGAGAATGTAAGTATTTCTTACGAAATCTATCTAAAAGTAATAAGGCAGAACAAAGCTTGGCAGAGGATAATCATGAGTTTAACATAGTAGGAATTTTGATTGTTTAATTATGATGAACTGGTAATTGACGTAGACTTTCTGTTGTAATTTTAAAAGAATTAGGGAAATTTAGTGTTTACATGTTTTAACAAAATGCTTCTATTGCAGATTCATTATTTTTTCAATGGTAATGACATTGCTCTTAACCGCTGCAAAGATATGTTTTGATTATCATTTTAGTGTGGAGATTTGTGAAGCTCTAGACATGACAAGGGGTTCACAATCAGTTTACTACCAGTAATTTCCTAAATTAAATTTCTCTTTGTATAATCGCAGAACATCACACGATTACATATGGTAAAATTTTATGTACTAAAATTCTGGTAGTAAATTGATCGTGAACCCTCAGACTAGCCGTTACTATTTCGAAGTAAAACATGCAATTACAAGAAAATACGCCCCTTTCTGCATTATATGAATAAACAATCCCTATTTTGCTATATCTCATGAAAATGTAATAAATACTAACAAGTACATGGGAAGATAAATTTAAAAAAAATGTGCCTTGCAAATTAAGAATTGCATTCTTAAAAATTTGAAATACCTCATTGAAACATTTTTTCGTAAATAAATATCTGGGAATTTCTTTCATATGACACAGTAACATTAATACAAGGGGTGTTCAGATGAAAAGGTACGAAACGACGCTGTGAGTATAAATGAAGACTTTATTCAAAGTATACACCATAGGTCTGAGCACAACGATCTCATTGATTAACGTGCCGAAGGATTCCCTGTTCCCAGAATTCCTGTGGCCATGACGAGAGCCAGTCCTTCACATCATCCTTGAGTTCGTCGTCCGAGTTGAACCGCTTCCTTTTCAGGTCTTCTTCCCTTTTCGTCCACCTTGTCGATGAGATCGGCCGTGATGACTGTGTTTGCCTGGCCTGGTCTCGGGTCATCAACCAAACTCTCACGGCCTGCACGAAAACGGCACTCCATTTTCTCACTGACTTGTCGGACTCGGAGGCTTCTCCGTATACGGTCACTATCCGGCGATGAATAGCGGCCGGTTTAATACATTGCGCTGTCAGAAATCGGATAACACCTCGCTGTTCCTCAATCGTCGAATTATGCAATATGAACGCTATCCTGTCCTCACACGCACTGCGGCATAAATTGGACGGCCCTCTTTATAAGAGCCTTTGCTCTCTCCCGTGCATTCTCTGATCCACTCCGGAGACACCAATCGCATCCCTAGATGTCTCGCTACGTTCATCCATAGCGGCATAAGCAAATATGTTAACGGTTACGTTGTTACGACGTTTCGTACCTTTTCATTTGAACACCCCTTGTACATTGCTTCCAACTGTTACGCTTTCTTCTTACCAATAAATTTAAACACAAAAAATTGTGTTATTAAATTATAAATTTTCTATGATTAAAAAAAAAAGTCTGTATAAATATAGTGGAAAAGCAAAGTGTAAAAATAGGCAGCTATGATTAATATAATCTTTTATATTATTTTATCTAATTTAAACAAATAT
Source organism: Maratus michaelseni (assembly GCA_963931845.1). NCBI lineage: Eukaryota > Metazoa > Arthropoda > Arachnida > Araneae > Salticidae > Maratus > Maratus michaelseni. Next base: position 112,096,017 of record OZ007600.1, on the reverse strand, counting down.
TCTAACATGAAATTAATACTTTCTAGTTATTAAAAATGTACAAATATGTAAAAAAGCCGTTTGCGTTTATTCAAAGTGCTTTTTCATTAATCTTTAAATTCTACAGACAAATTTTGATGAATATTTTATCTTCAATCTCCCATATAATAAAATCCAAAGGCATGAAACTGTCTGTAACGCATCCGGGTGCGACCACTCCGGTTTGCGAATCAAACCATAGTTAAACGCCATGTTAGGCTTACTAAAAAATCTATGCTACATTCGATTCTGCTGTTAAAATATTTGTAAAAGCATATTAAAGCTTTTAAATATTTTAATTTTGTTTAAAACCTTCAAAAACTACATCATATAAAACATATATATCACCATTTCTGTAAGCAAGTTTTTTTTTTCAGAAGTAGCGGAGATTTATTTCGTAGGGAGGATTTGAGGTTGATTCAGTATACAGGCGCCATCTACTGGCGGATTTTTAAATTTACTTCCATCGTAAAAACTCATTATCTGGAATCCTCGGGACCAAAAAGGCTTTCCGAGTTTTGGAATTTTCCGGATTTCGGGTCCTTCCGCAGTTTACGATTATTTGACAAAATTCATGTTTTTTTCGTGATTCTTTGACAAAATTTGCATTTTTTTCTGCTATTCGTTGACAAAATTTGCGTTTTTCGTAGTCCTTTGAAGAAATTTGCGTTTTCTTTTTGCGATCCTTTGAGGAAATTTGCGTTTTTTGCTATTCTTTGACGAAATTAGCGTTTTTTCCGATCTTTTGACGAAACTTCACTTTTTTCGCGATCCCTTAACGAAATTAGAAATTTTTTCGCAGTGCTTTGAAGAAATTTGTGTCTTTTTTTTTTTTTCGCGACCCTTTGAAAAAATTCATATTTTTCCGCGATCATTTGACGAAATTCGAGGATTTTTTTTGCAATCCTTTAATCAATTTTTTTTTTTTTTTTTTGTGATCCATTGATGAAATTTTACACTTTTTCGGAGTCCTTGGAAGAAATTTGCGTTTTCTTCGCAAGTCTTTGACGGAATTCGCGTTTTTCTGCGATTTGTGAAAAAATAAGCGTTTTTTTTTCAATCCTGCGATAAAATTTGCGTTTTTTTTTTTTTTTTTTCGATCCTTTGACGAAATTTACGTTGTTTCCACAATCATTTGAAGAAATTGTCTACTGTTTTTCTGTGAACGATAGACATAATTGATTTTTCCGGCGACGATCGTTCAAAATTCGAGATATTTATGTTCGAATTTTTGGACTGAAGACAAAAATTTTCGAAACCGAATGCCTTAAATTTTTAGGAAAACTTGAACCGAATCAGCCCTGATGAAATAAACATATAACTATTTTTTTTTCTAACGAATCGTAATATAAATTAATTTTAAAATAAAATTTGAGAGAAAAATGATTTGTTTTTAATTTCGGGAAGAGGGGACCGTGTTCACCCGCCGCCGAAGTAACAATATTTGAGTGATTAGACATTGAAACCAAATGGACTGAAAAAAAAAATTAAAAATTGGTAAAATTTTCGAAAATTTTCAGAAAATCTAAAAATTTTGTAAAAATTTTCTAATTTAGAAAATTTTCGAATTTTCTCCTTCCGGATTTTGGATTTCGGGATAATGGGTCATAAACTGTAAAATGATTATTTCTTACCAAACGTAATTAAAATATAAGGAACACATAGTACAGAGTAATTTGCATTTAATTTTGCTTATATAAACAAACAATCAGTTATGTGGTAAGTCTAGCTGTTTAGAAACTCATTGATAACACTTTTTTACAAAAACTTTCACACATGGATTATTTGTTAATATTTAATTTGAATGTTTTGTCCAATCGTTGAACTATTTTAGAAATGTAATACTAAGTAAAAAAAAAAAAAAAAAAAAATATATATATATATATATATATATATATATATATATATATAATATATATATATGTGTGTGTGTGTGTATATATCCTCATTATTTTTATTTGTAGAAATAATTTGTCATTTTTAAAATGTATTTTTCTACAATACAAACTTTTCAATAACAAAATCTTCATGCTGTTTGTTTGTATGAAGTCTTATGAAAATGAAACGTGGATCGACAATCCGTCATTTTTGACGGGGTTATATACTAGTATTTACTTAATGCTGAATATGTGTGCAGATATCTTTATTGATTATCCATATAAATGTTACGAGGAGATATTTCAAAACAGATAAGGTGCATGTTATGCATTTCTTAACTCCATTATATGTAATATGGAGAAATTAACACATAAATAAAACTATAAATATCTTTATATCACATTAAAACTAACGGAAAAATAATGTTGTGTGTTTGGAATCTTTTATTAACATAGCAACGCGTATTAGTGGAATAAAAAAGTTTTTCGTTGTTTCATAAATATGGTGCGAATGTAAATAATAACAAATAAGAATTTTTTTTTAAACAGATACATTCTAAACTACGAAAAACATCAATATATAACATTTTAGAAACTGATAAGGTACATACATTATGCATTCCATGAAACACATTACATGTCATACAAAAATCTATAAATATTTTTATAGACAAAACTATAAATATTTTTATAGCACATTAAAACTAACGAAAAAAATAATAATTTACGTTTGGAACTCTTGACTATTTACGCATTACCAGGAACTACAAAGACGTTTTTTATTTTGTAATGTTAAAGCTAATAGTTAAGGAAATGCCAAGGACATTATTATTTTATCTAGAAATATATTCTGGACTATTAAAAGTATCAATCAACATTATTTTATATATTGATAATGTAAGCTTTGTATTGTACTCCTTAAAAAACATATTTTTCAGTGGTTTTGCAAAAATTAACTCTTGCACAGAAGAAAAATACTTTTTATTAATTAAATAAAAATAATTAAATAAAAATATTTTATGGCTAGAATAGTTACTTATTGATTTCTCATCTATTATCTGGAATGGAGAATAATTTTGTGTTGTTAATACGTTCGAACATAGTTGAAAAGTGTTTATGAGCTCTGTTTGTCTGTTTGTCTGTCTGTCTCGGCATCTGTGCGTGCTCTAAATTGCGTAAATAAACACGGATTGCCGTGTAATTTATGTATGTTATTGCGGTTTATTATGGCATACATTGAAAAGGAAGTGTGCATCAGTTATGGTTAGTTTACAGGGACAATAAAAAGTATTCCATTTCATTACAGCCAATCGGGAAAATAGTTTCAGTGCATTTTAATGATGGTACTAAATTTGAAACATAATGTAATTAATATGCATCAATGCAATGGATAACAACATGATGTCTATCCAGTAAAAATCAATTATATTTCGTTTTCAGGAGCGCACAAAAGAATTCCATTATATTAAGATATATGGGGAAAATTCGTTTGCAGTGTATTTTAATGATGTTAATCTATTTCAAACATAATTAAATTGGTGTACATTACTGAGGTGCACTACAACATATTTTCTATAAATTATTAAGTACTTAAAATCTGTCGTTTATTTACAGAGACACTCAAAACAATTCGGTTGATTATGCTCGATCGGAATTTTCAACTGTGATATGCATTTTAAAACATAACAAATTTTTAGTGTGTTACGAAATGCGTAGATCATATACAGGGTTGCACGAAAGAATTCACACACATTACCGGCTATAGACAGGAATTGCTGAAAATGAATTTTTACAGCGTTGTGTTTTATTTTAAATGCTTATTTAAATATCACATTTCGTTGTATGAACTAAAATGGAATTTATTTAAAGTATTACGATATAAAATTCTACAAAACTGTAGATTTCACAGAATTTTTTTTAAATTCTTGACTGGCTAGCTCTGAACCCATACATAAACCCGTTTGAGAATTTCTGGGGCGTTTACCTCATTTTGACTGCAATGGAAAGCAGTATGACTCTCTTGAAGAACTCCAAGAAGTCATTGAGAAAGCGTGGTACTTTTTGCCACCAGAAACCCTATAAAAACTAATAATTTTGATGGACGCACGCTTATTTGAACTAATCCTAAATCAAGGAAAAATAAATTGTCAGTACCAGTTTTGTAAAAAAGACAAATGTAGTTATTTTTGCCCTTGTGCACAAACTTTTGAGGCAGTTTCGTTTGAAGATATCTTAAATTATATTTTTTACAACTATGTAATGTATTTTTTGTCTACTTTTTACATCATTTATTTAAATGAAGTTGCGAAATCCACAAATTAAAAAATGCTATTGTTTTAAACTTTTTATTATTTTTTAAAAATCGGCATTTTATGCCAGTGCTTAAATGTTTGAGACGGAACTTATATGAAATTTGTTACAATTCTATGCATAACTTCATGCACTTTCCAATGACACAAAGGTGACACACACGAACGAACAGACATTTTGTAAAAACATTTATTTCGGGATGTCTGACACCTTAAACGTCTAAATCCGTACAAAATCGGAAGTCGAAAAAAAATTTCGTTTACGATACTTTCTTCTATTATAGATAGAAGAATGTAAAAATAGGTGATAAATCCATACCTGGGTCGTATTTTATGTATACAGATTTAACTCTTTCAGGGGAAAGCAATTGTGTTCTTGTAACGTTGAATTCCCACCGGAATTTACAAAATAATTTAGTTCAAAATAAGAAAAGGCAATTTTTCATTTTTTTCCCTTCAAAGTTAAAACAGTAAAATTTAAATAAAAGTTTCTGGTTCGAATCGTATTAAAATTAGGTGGTATGTAATATATACCACCGCCCCTCAAGGGGTTAAGAACAACGATATACAGTTATAAATTTTCCTGTAAGTGACACTGTACCTATGCTTAATTTTGGTTACTTTATATAACAATTATTTTTTTATCTTAATTTTCTTTAATTTCTTTTTTTTCAGTTAAATTAATCTTATTCTGAATAAAAAGAAACAAAGTGGCACATATATGATTTGGAAGTTGATACTGCTGCGAAATAGTACGTAAAAAAACATAACTTTACACGTATTACACCAATGTGAAACGCACAAAATGGTGTACATTCGTTTGCCATTGTACATTTATTGAATTAAAAACGAAAAACATATATGCTTGTAATTTTTATGAAAGAAACCTAACTTTAAAAATGTTAAGTAGTATGCTTTTAATCCAAAATGTAATATATTAAAAAAAGGTAGATTTTGCCCCTGGAGTACACCGATATTATAGTAATTTAAAAATATTATCAAAAAATGTTATTCTAATAGAAAACTACGTCAAACAAAGCAAATAAAACATTTGTCAGAAACAAAACACATTTTCACGTTCTTTTATTCTATCTACATAACATTTTTACAAAAGTTAATTTTTCCAGATTCCATACTTTTTTACACACTCTATTTATTTATACACGGAAATTCCTTTATTTCTCAATTAAATTTATACATTACCTTTTGTCTTAATTACTTATTTTGAGAAAATAAATTTTTGATAATGTCTCTTGTGGTTTTACATATTTTTCTTAATGTCATTTTTATCTGACAATGCGGATAGTTATTCAAAAGAAATACAGCAATTAATGCCAAGCTTCAGTGAACAATATTTTCCTGTTTATCCAAAAAAATTCCACAAAGACTAATTTTGGCGTTGAGATAATTGTTTTAGCATTTGTTTTATTTAGCTGATAAGATCTGACACATGGAGACAAGATCAATTATTTAGTTATTGTGTCTGCTGTAAGTGATTTAATTTACACACATGCGTCTTTATTAGTATTACATTATTACAGGTTATATTTTGCGATTATGTTTGCTTGCAGCAATAAATGTTTTTCGTGATGCTTAGGTTCTTTTGTAAGCTATAAAAAGATTTTTTAATTAAAATTACTACATATTATGAATAACAGCTCCATGAAAATAACAAATGTCAAATAAATATAAAATTAAAAATAATTATTTATTTATTTATTTATATTTATATTTATACAGTATACCCACTAAAGTCCCTTGCCACCCTCTTAACTTCGGAACGGCTGCTGCTATATTCATAAGAGTAGTGTCTAGGTATAGTAAATTAGCCATGTGCTACTCAATGAAACCGCATACGACGCCACCTGGGGGAATGTTGCGGAATTAGCATTCCTATCTCGAAAACGGAAAGAGATAGAGAAACAAAGGTGATTTACAAAGTTGTAGAGCATCATCGATTTAGTACGAAAAGACACATTGTGGACATTAATGTGAAGAAGAGAACGGTTAAAACGCGCATTTGTTTTTTCGTGATTTCCTACGCTGTGACGTGGCAAAACGATCTCAGAAAGAAAAAAACAACTGGTTATAATAATATACCTTTATTTTAGATGTTCAAATTTCTCACCGTCAGCTGCAATGCATATTTGGATACTTGTTTGAATTTCACGTTGCACACGAGGAGCATAAAGGGTGACACGTTGACACAAGCGTTCGTAATGCGCCGTTTAGGGTCCTGCAATGTTTGTGGAGGGGTCTTGTTTCTTTCTTTCTAAGATCGTTTTGTCACGTCACAGTATAGGAAATCACGAAAAAATAAATGCGCGTTTTAACCGTTTTATTTTTCGCATTCATGCCCACAAGGTGTTTTTTGTACTAAATCGATGATGCTCTACAACTTTGTAAATCACTTGGTTTCCCTATCTCTTTCCGTTTCCGAGATAGGAATGCTAACTCCGCAGTTTTCCACCAGGTGGCGCCGTAGGTGGTTTCATTCAGTAGCGCATGGCTATTTTACTATACTTAGACACCACTTTTATGAATGTAGCAGCAGCCGTTCCGAAGTTAAGAGGGTGGCAAGGGACATTAGTGGGCATACTGTATATGTTTAAGTTTAGTTGTTTGGTTATCTTAATTACATACATAATTATTATTTTTGTATTCTAATTTTTCTACATATAATTTACTAAGTTGCGCCTTAAAATACTTTTCCTTTCGAGTCTCTTTCTCAATTTGCATTTTATTTTATTCTTTGTAACCTTGCTCTCCCGTCTCAAAATTCATTCGATTTCAGAATACTTCATTTGGAGCAATAAACCAATTTTTATTTCTTCGGTTAAAGCTTCGTAGATTTTTTCCCGCTTTAATCAGGACTCAAGTGCGGCGATTTTATCCATATGCCGGTTTAGTGCCCCATCACGCGTTCTAATAGGATTAGAACCCTTTACGTGCGGCATTTTTCCTGGAATTTTGCATCATTACACGCTTTCAATAAAATATTCTAAACAATTTCAGAGCTAACTTTTTCTTCCAATTATCCTTGCCTCAGAGCTTGCGTGCCATCAGTGTCGTGAAAAAAGTTAACACCGTAATAAAATCATCTTGTTTTGATTTATTTTGATTTGCTAGTCTGTCTCGCTAGCTTGTTTTTACTTAAAGTTTTATGTTAAAGTATGACTATGTTAATATTTTAAGTTCATCTAAAAATCATAATGAGCAGTGAAAAGTTTCGCATCCTATGTTGAATTTTTTCGCTGAAGTTCAATATTAACTTTTCCTTGAGGAGAAATCCCTTTGATTTTTTGCATCCTTGTGTTTCTCGTAACCCACTCGTACCATGAATCGACTGCTTGTATTAACATCATACCCTCACAGCCCTCTGAATACTAGGCCTACGCCCTGACACAAAAATGGCGACTGTCGTAGGGGTATTTTTTTTTTTCAGAGTTGGTGCGGTCCCTATAACTTGAATACCAACATGTTTAGTTAATTCGAAATACCAAAAGTTTTCCCTCTCCTCATTTTTCTGATATTAAATGAGTCAAAGAAAATTTTTAGTAATTATTGGTATGTAAATTCAGCGGACCATACAAATGCTTAAAAAAATCCGCCTACCACAACTTTTTGTGTTATTGCACAGGCCTAGCATTCATGGGGCGTTGCCTGGAGTTTTGGTGACATTGATATTATCCTCAGCTCGTGGCTGCCAATGTCGTAACTTCCCAACTAGCCGTTATTACTTTTTCTAACTAAACCCAGGAAATGTATTTAATAAAATATTCTTTTATTTCGTGACCGATTGTAATTTCTTACATTTCAAAACTATATATCTCACAGACCAGTTGGAACAGCAGAAAAAGATACCGATTTATTGACAATATCATATAGAGGGACATGATTGCTAAATCGCATATCAATACCACCACCCCCACCCTACTGAGTTACAAGCTGATAAAAATACTGATTTTGGAAAAAAACAAGTATGAATTAAAGGGAAAAAGATAACAGCCTGTTTTTTTTTTCTTTTTTTTTTTTTTTTTTTTTTTTGGTGATGGTGGTGGTGGCGGGGGGCTGACATGTTTAGATTTGGTGATATTTATGCTCTTTCCGTTCATGAAATATACTTTTTCAGAAACTGGCATTTTGACTTACATTATAATATAATTTAAGTGCTCAAAGTTAAATAGATAAATCCACGCCAATTACACAAAGCAATAGGAAAAAGTTTGCAGATTTCAGATTAAAAAAATTGGTTTATCGTCTTTAGTTTAAAAAATATGCGAGATTTTTATAAATATTGGAGTTTTGTAAATCGCCAGTTTCCGAGCTCTTGGCAATTAAAATAATTTTTAAGATAGAAGAATCTTGCAATTGCATTTTTACTTTTTTCCTACATAGATTTCCACATACAAAGTATTTCAAAAATAAAAGAATATTGACTATACCAAACAAAATAAAATAAAATAAATAAATAAATGAGACACAAGACAAAAAAATATTATTCCGATTTTATTTATATATATATTATTATTTTATTTTTTTTATTGTTTATGTATAGTTCATATGTACAGAATCCATATTTTACTTCTCATTCTTTAAAAATTCGATTTTCTTACAATCTTATAAATGCCGCGCTTTTGCCATAATTACGTATCTTTAAGAAAATTAAAATTTGTCGATAATTTGTCTCGTGGTTTTACATACTGTCGCTGCGAATATTTATTCTAAATAAACATAGCATTAATTGGAAAATTTGATTGAAGAATATTTTCCTACTTATCCAAAAAATGCCTACTAAGATTAATTTTGACGTTCAGATAACTGTTTTAGTCCTTATCTTATTTAGCTAATAAGCTCTGACACATAAAGACAAAATGAATTATTTAGTTATCGTGTCGGCTGTAAGTGATTTAATTTACTCTGCTTTCGTATTCTTAATACGTTATATTTAAGAAAAATTTCTGCTTAGAGGAATTTCTTTTTTCTTTTCACGAAGTTTCTTCTGTTAACCATAAGAGGAAATATGTCCTAAATATTATCGAATTATTATTTATAATAAAAAAATGTTTCCTAGAAAATAAATAAGGGGAAAAGATTTATTTCTCGTCTTTTAAGTCAGTTGTTAGGACATGATAGTTATGGTTCAAAAATAGTGTTAAAACTTTGAATTATAATTAATAATACAGAAAGAGATTTTAAATCTATAGAGATGTCTATTAAATTCCATGTCCGGAAAAACATCGTGCCATTTATGATAAAAGTACACTAAACAAGGATTGAATTGATGCATAGAGTGTATCCCCCCCCCCATAAAAAACGATATTGATAATTTAAATGATACATACGCAAATAAGGCAAGCGCAACATATTTTTGAAAACCGTTTTTTGCAACACCAGAGTCAATTATATAAACAAAGAAATTGACGTAGCAAACGGAGTTCAGAATAGTGTTAGATAAGCACATCATGTCTACATCATATCTACATCATGTTTTTTCCCGGAAGAGTGTTTCTATATTATCTAAGTTTATTTTTTCAACACGAATTCGTTCATAGAAGTTATACCAGAGTGCCTATCTACTCTTTTATAAGGGTACTATAAACTTCGAGTGAGTTCTGAGATTTTCTGTGATCGTGATGTGTTGAATTCTGACATTTGTGTGTCAATACGACCTATTCTGTATTTTTTTTTTTTAGTTTCACAATGTACGTGAAAATTTATCGGAATCTAATTGTCATGGTTATTTTTTGCAATGATCTAAAAAAATAGGTATTTGTGGTTTTTTAGTTGCTACATATATAGTGTGATAGGAAATGGATTCGACAAACTGGGAACACATTTTACATTTAAGGTACTTTAGTTCTGGTCTTGAACATTTCCTGCCTTCAGGAATTGAAGCTCTCCACGCGTTGACGTCAAGCAGAATTTCCCATTAGCTGTTTCGGAAAGAATCTACGGTTATGAATGCTTTACCAGCGTGGTAAAAAGTTAATCTTCGTATTACGAATAAAGAATTATTGGAATCTACGGGATTCTATTTTATAGTGACATTAATTCTTAAGTGACATTGTGTATGTTTTTACGGTACGAACAATAAATCCATTTTGATTTGAATTCAGTAAATCTTTTAGGAAAATAACTTCCCACGCTCACACTGTAGTAAAATTGAGCTTATTTTGTGATCGGCTGTTTTTAAACTTCACTGCTAATTTCCATGATTTTCGTCTTAAATAATTTTTTGTGATTTTGTCAGAGTCAGTGTCAAGGTTTTCTTTAAAGTGAACAGCCCTGAAAGATATGTCACAAAGTTAGAAGACTGGTGATCTTTATGCGCTATGCAACTCAGGAATTAAATGATTAATACAGCGATTTCTTAATTGTTGTACAGTAATATCTTTGTGTACATAATTAAGCAAGCGTGCTCATGTGTCTAGAAATTGCAGTAGGGAAATATGAACATCTAGTATAGTTTAGAACAAATAAATGTGTTTTTGGAATTTCTTCGTATTTTTTCTAAATTTCACTGGCTGTTTTATGGGGTTGGACAACTTATACAATCTATGCATTTTTTAGGATAAACTTTTGTTGGTATTTTTTCTGTATGCAGTATCTACTATATATATAAAACACAAACGGAATTTTCGTTCCGTTCCTTTATAACTCGGGTTCTGCTGAATGGAATTTGATGGAACTTGCACTGTTGGATAGATAATTTTTCAGGGAAGGTTTTAGTATATAACATATAGTTCTACGTAGATCAGTTATAGAATTAAGATGGAAAGTTCTGTTATTCGTCAATAAATGACGAATCAAAAAGAGCATAGAAAATTTATTTCAGTAAGAAATTTTTATTGCAAAATGTCACCTTTTGTGATAGTAATAACGCATAATTGCACACATCTCCTTAAGAATATTCTTTAGTTCCTAACTTTTGACGCAGTGAATATTTCTATAAGTGAAATTAGTTTTTTCGGCATATCTCCCCTTCTTTCAGGAAGGTTTTAAAAATATATTGGACTAATCGTCCGTATTCCGGCCTCCTGCCAGTTGGCATTTTTACCATATTGTTGGATGTTTTGTTTGTGTTTGAAGGTTACTGTTGACGACGGTTCAGATTACAGAAGATTAGACGACTTTTGAAATTAGCAATTTCTAAATTTGTTTTTTTTTTCATTATGAAGCAAAGTTTTACCAAAAAACCGATGCTTCTAATGTACAGAAAAACTTTTCAATGCCAATGTTGACGAATGGAATAAATAATATTTGTCGATTTATCATTTCAGCCTGGATAAGAAACACGAGTACCTGAAATTCTGATTAGATAACTTTTCGATCATTATAAAGCATTTTCGACTTACATACAGACCTAGCAGCTAAACATAGTGACAAATGAATCTTTTTCTGCGTGTTATTATACTCTTTACAGAAATGCAAAGAAAATCTTCGGTTTAAGTATTCTCCAAAAAGATTATGACTAAACATTTTGCATAACTAACTTTATCATTGTCAGTTTTAGTTAAGGTATGGAATTTTGTCAATGAAAGATCTATAACTGAGTTAACAGCAATTTGACATTTTTTAACGGAACATAGTTTGGCGCGTAAATAACTTCGTTTTGTAACTAACTCTGGTACATTAGTAACCATATCGTTTCCAGCACTTCTAATGTTTGACGTCATACTTGAATATTGAAAATATTATGGAAGATTAGGAAGATTTTATTGGATGCACACTAGAGGTTTATTCTTCTATCAGAGTTAATCATCGTTTTTTTCCAGGTTAATGGTTACACGAATGCGACTGTTAAAAAAAAGAAAGACAGTGAAAAGGGCGTCATTTTAATTTTATTCAAACTATTCAGCTTTAAAAATGCACTTTTTATAATTCACCATTTTGTTTTAAATATGAAAGTTAAACTCTGTTTTTTATGTGCAGACAATTTATTACATTTTTGACTGTATTTACTCTGCCGAAATCGAAAGATGAAAAACCGTAGTAGACTTGCCAGAAGAGGACGTATATTACGAAATATAATATAACATAGAGTGAGATTGTACTTACGTTACCAGAATCTCACATGGAGACAAGGAAGAGGGACGGGGTTCAAGAACTTACAGACGAAAATGAATCCCCCGAACATTACTTAAGTTCAATGGTCAAAGCAATCATTGTAATGCTCTCTTTTTTAGCAGTATGTTGACTAGAGAACATTTTAGTTCCTGTTGTCATAATCTCATAATGGCCTCATTTCCCTGCCAAACTCTAACTATAAATAATCATCTAAATAAGTTGCTTCTTATTAGCCCAAATTTTGTCAAATGTATAATATGATATAAAGCAATGTCGTTCGCATCGTTCGCAAATTGAAGGAAAAACCAGGTGAATTGCTTTAAAATACATGCTCAAATCTATTGATATAATTTGTTTGATTCAAGGTTCGTTAGAAAATTTTGACTAGGGTAGCATCCGTAGATGAAGATCCATATTCCTTTAAAATACAAAGCCAATTCGTTCGAATTAAGGTACATTCAGAAAAATGGCCCAGCGCAGCGGGCCATTTTTATATACTACGGTAGTTGTATAATAAAGCTATAGAAGCGTCCTATATTTAGTACTCTATTCACTCCATCAAATTGCGTCCAATTTTACAATAGATTTATTTCATTATTTAACCGCAGAAGAATATAACAAATTCTGTGAATAAACAAGGTTATTACAAATTTTCCTTTTTAACACGTTCACCGCCGTAAAGAGAAAAATGGCGATGTGGTTATAATATAAGTATCTCTATTTGGAGCTGTCTGTAGCTTGATGGAATAACCGGAATGCAACCAAAATTGGTACACTTACTATTCTAGACGGGGGAAGAAGAGTGGAAGAATAAAAAAAAAAATATTGCAATAATCGCCGACAGAAAGCGCGTTTGTGCGTGAAATGTAATGTTTAATATTGTGTACCGTGGAGGTGTCGCAAACCTCAATCACTTTACCGCATTTCACAACATGTGCGAAACATCACTCCTGATGCATTACATTCTGCAGCTGAGCACGTCGTGTAACACCTAGATTGTGTTCTCCAGCACAATGGCCATGTGGAACCTGAACATGATCGGCAACGCCATGCGAAAGCGTAACCACATTCACTATGATATTTTTTCAATTAATTAGGTATGCCATCCAGTTTTACGCCTTAATTCTTTGTTCTTGTATTATACATTACATTTCCAAATGAAAAGCGCCATCTGTCGGCGATTATTGTAATTATTGTTTTTTATTGTTCCATTCTTCTTCCCTCTTCTCGAATAGTAAGTGTGCCGATTTTGGTTTAATTCGGGTTATTCTTTCAAGCTACAGACAGCTCCAAATAGAGATACTTATATTATAACCATCCGGTATATAAAGCTTCGCTTCGCAACACTTCCTTCTTCTCTAAGCAAAAAGATAAATTTTGACACCGATTATTTATTAATTTTTGATTATTTATTAATGTTTTGGATTAATACAAATCTACTTTATCCCAATAGTTATACATCTCACCGGAGAATAAAACATGGTCAATGAGCCTGAATATTTAAGCGAATGTGTCAAAGATTAGTTATATCAAAAATAATTACGTTCACTTCCAAGTTAGAAATTTGGAAGAAGCAAAAAGGATTTGAAACAGAAGAATCATTTTCTAAATATTTCTAATATTTTATTTTTATTTATTAGCCAAATTAAAGTAAATATTTTAAAGTTTTTCTATACTTTTTTCTAAAAATAATAGTCTTAAGAAGTTTCATTTCTTTTCAAATTCACAATTTAATAATTAAATAGAGATCACTATAAATATATATCTCAAAATATATACTAAAACTCTTTGATTGCTTAAAAGACGTCAAAGAAAGAAAAACATTAAAATATTAAAATATTGACATGTTTTGATTGATTCACTCAATCATCATCAAAACGCACAAAACACAAATAGACTGTACACAAAAATGGAATGCATTATCAGTCCCTATAATAAAGAAGACACAATGCCTTCTATAATTTTAATTTTAACAGCGCTCGTAGCTCCATCTGTAGTCCGCTTCCCACTATTATTCGTCCATTTAACCCAATGTTCTGATAATGATTGAGTGAATCACCTAAAATATGTCAATATTTTAATGTTTTTATTGATATTTCGACGTCTTTTGAGCAATTAAAGTGTTTTAGTATATATTTGGAATTTTTTTTATATATTTTTTAATTATTAATTTTAATGGACGTAATTTAACACGTTCACGCCGGCGCGTACCACTGGTGGCGCGCACTAGACTGTCTCATCGGGCGGCTTGTACCCCCGGTGGCGCGCGCTTGATTGTGTCATCGGGCGGCGTGTACCACCGGTGGCGCGCGCTTGATTGTGTCATCGGGCGGCGTGTACCACCGGCGTTCCGCATTCGATTGTGCTATTAGACACTGAAAATTTAACGTGCATACATAAAAACGTTTATGTTGAATAAAAATTATAATTAATATATTATAAACATAACTTTTGCCCAATAACATACACATAAAAATTCAGTATTATAAATGTAACTTCGATAAAATGTAACTCCGATAAAATTAACATAATAATTCAATATTATTTTATTTGTAACTTAATTATTTATTTTTAGTGTAATTTGTTAAAGCATTTCAAACAAAGTGCTGGCTGACCCTTGCATTGACCACAATACGTCTTCACTCTTGTTGCTTTCTTAGTGGCATAATCTCTGCCCTTCGTTTTGGGCAAATTTTTGTAGCATTCCTTGCAGCGTTTACGGAACTCTCTTGCAGACCCCTCGTGTGATTGAAGAACATGTTTATGTGCTGGTATATGACGGTCTATTTCTTTATTGGCTAAAAGGCGATCAATGATAACTTCCCTAAATTTTAGCATGTTTCTATTTGTAGTCCCCCATCTTTTGTGAATATACCACGCATTCGTGAGGGAAGTTCCGCATATTAATTGTATAATTACTTTGCGGTACCATTTAATTGTTTTTCGTAAACAACTGTAATACGCCGATAGTTGATCTGATAAATCAACGCCTTTTTTGCCATATTGTAATCAAACACGTCATCGGGCTTTACTTTGCCATTTGTTCCTTGGACCAATTTACACTGGTGATTTTTTGAAGTGGTCAACATGCAAACCGCCAGATGAAGCGCAACGTAGATTTGTACGCCGCCGCTGGGTGAAACAAATGCAAATCGGCGCCGGCGTGAACGTGTTAAGACATGTATATATATGTATATGCTTTATATGTAATAAAATAACATTTAAATTGAGGTCTATATTTTGTCTTTTTCCTTATACAGAGTGTCCATAATGTTATAGTCGGAAAATGGTTGAATAACTCGAAAAAATATACATCGGATTGAAAAACGGAAAAATACGTGTTCAGTATTTCAGAAAAATCTATTTAGGGATATAAAAGTTGCCGGTTTTCTAAAATATTGAGCACATATTTTTCCTTTTTTCAATCCGATGTATATTACTCGAGTTATTCACCGTTTCTATATATTTCAATGGAAACGATTCTCACTACATTTTACTCGTTTACAGCGCCATCTACGATTTTCCATAGAAAATATTAAATACAAAAGTTACGTATTTTTTCCCGTAGAATCCGAATCTGCAATAAAAAAGGGGGTTATCTTTTAAGATTTCTAAGGTGCCCCCTTTACCCCCGGGTGGCAGAGTTGGAGGGGGGTAAACTTTGATATCCCTAAATAGATTTTTCAAAAATATTGAACATGCATTTCCAAACTTTTTGGACACCCTGTATATTTTTTCTCTTAGTTCAATGCAAACATTTATTTTAAGGAAATATACCGAAAACTATGAAGCTTCAATGAATAAAATTACCCTTCTTATCCAATAAATTTCCATAAAGATTAATGTGGAGTGAGAAGTAATTGTTTTAGTCTTCGCTATATTTATGTGATAAGCTCTAATGCTCAAAGACAAAACCAATTATTTCGTTATCATACTTCTTGTAAGTGATTTAATTTACTCGGATTTGTTATTCATAGTTCGTTATTTTTTTACAAACTTTTCTGCTTGTGGCAAATTACATTATCTTTGAGTATTAAAATCCTTTTGTCAGAGGTGAAAAGAAGCTTTTTTCTCAAATATCTCTATTACGTTTAACAAATAATTAATACTAAATTTAGAAAATTCAATGTAATTTTCTTAGAAGCTAAAATTATTAATGATACTGAAAAAGGTTATTATCGAGGTTTGATTTTAATATGTTTTGATTAATTTTCCTTTTTATTTCTCAATTGTTTTCCTTTTTTGTATGCATGATAGTGGTAGTAATAGACTATTTTTGTTAACTTTTCCAGCCTATTATATGAATTAATGCATTTTCTACGACATGTGTGGTGTTCTGCCGGCTAATGATTAGATACATATGTTGCTTTGGTATTTCACATTTTCATTATCATTTGTTATCTATTTTTTGTTTATATAGATGATTAAATAATATTTATTTGAATTATATGACATATTTTATAATTTTTTGTATTTTTCCTTATTTGTTTCTCTGTAACTATTAGGTAATGTATTACTACATGTCATCTCTCTCAATATTTGAGATTCGGTCATTTTGTCGGTCGAATTTGTTTAGTATTTAATTGAAAGGCTAGTTTTTAATTTATTCTACATTAATTACTTGCCATCTTCAAACCAGAGATTTTGTCAGATTTTATTGCAAGAACTTGTTTGTCGTATTTTGATTTCAATAGTATTATATATACAGGATGACTTTTAATTAACGTACAACTTTAAACTGAAATAACTTCTCAGAGCATCACTAGATGGCGGTACGAACGCGTGCAGTTTGAGTAAGCATAAAAGGAATTCGTTTAGTGTCAGTTGCACGCAATTTTGAAAATGTCCCCAACAGCGCCCTATTCAATTGAAAATTGTTTTTTTTAATTAAAAATTGGTATTTATGTAATAAAAATGCAACACTATTTCTAAGGAAGTGGTCTTCAACATTCAGAAACCGAGCTCAACCTTCTAGAGCAATGGTAAGAGATCTGATAAGAAAATTGGCCACCTTATTCACCAGATATCAATCCATGTGATTTCTATTTTTAGTGCCATGTGAAAGATTTGGTTTACAAGAAGAAGCCGACTGACCTTATCCTCAAAAGATTCATAAATGACCCATTTTCAAGCATCAAAAAAGAAACGCTCGATTTTGTTATTGACAACTTTGTGTCTAAGTTTGCTTTATTGTATCACCTCTGAAGGGTCTCACTTTGAAAATCTTACCCATTCAATTCCTTTGTCATGTTCTTTTCATTAAAAAAATGTTTGTAGTGCTATTTGCAACCACTCAAGTGTTATTTCAGTTAAAAGTTGTAGGTTAATTAAGGTCGTATATATATAATGCGAACGTAAAGTCATTATAAACAGAACTGCAGGCGGTATTATATATTACTGTATGCATATAGTGATTGTTAAAGATGTTACGCTGTCCCAAGGATTCGTAAGGTTTTATCACAATTTTTAATATAATTTTTTGCCTTATTTAAATGCAGAAAAGTATTACAAGTCCTGCAATTAAACGCGGTGACTGCAATTTCTCCTATTTAAATATTAAATAGAATAAATCTATTAAAAAATTGTGGTAAAAGCGTACGAACCCTTGTCTCTACTACAATAAAGTTTCTTGAAAAATTTCAATACATCTCTACAATACAATATCCTGAATTGCACCATGCAATCTTCACAATAGACAGTGGTACATGTAAAATTCAACGTTCTTTTACAGGGGTTAACAGAATTATTCAGATACATTATTGTCCGTGAATAATAATACGAAATTTTATGTTTTCAATAATTTTAGGCATTTTAAAGTTTAACTAAATATAACTAGTATATTGTGTGGTTTAACTAGTACATTATGTGGCGTATTGCAAGTCTATAAATCATATAAAAGTTGTTCCAAGAGATTGAGAATTAATTGCCGTCTATGTTTAAAGAGTGAAAAAAATGCAATTTCAACTCTGTTACATGTTTATCAGCTGATCTAAACTTTACTGTGCTAAGTGATGTTACTATAATATAAAAATCATATACAAGGCTGCACAAAAAGTTTAGATACATTGCCTTCTATTGACGTTAATTTCCGGTAAAACATTTTAAGTAGTTATAATAAAGATGTGTACTTTATATGCGTGTTCATCTTAAGATCGTATCTCTCCAGTGATGAAAGTGACGTAATTTTTAACATTGTTAGTTTATAGAAGTAGTACCATTCACAACACACTATGATGGCGATTTAACACCATATATTGCATTTTAAATTGTGTTGAGTTCATACTTTTACATCCTAAATGTAATATAAATTTTTATTAAATCGTATATTATAATATTAACTTAGGATTCAGTTAGCATTCATTTTAATTCCCAGCATTTTTTCCTTAGCTAAAATTAATCTGTTTCTTCATTTTAAAAATACTATTTTTCTATCGCTGGCCACACTGCTCCAATGATAAAAATAAACAAGAACGAAAAATCATGCGTCAAGCATAGATTATATAACACTTTCCAACGCTTCCAAAATAATTTTACAAATGATACCGTTTAATAAGTTAACAGATAACATCTAA
Source organism: Maratus michaelseni (assembly GCA_963931845.1). Taxonomy (NCBI): domain Eukaryota; kingdom Metazoa; phylum Arthropoda; class Arachnida; order Araneae; family Salticidae; genus Maratus; species Maratus michaelseni. The sequence continues at coordinate 112,077,171 of OZ007600.1, read as the reverse complement.
GTAAACAATTTGGAAAACGCATAACATATTTCAAAACATAATTTCAGGAATTTCCAACATATACAATATTCGGAAAAATATCCGAATATTTTTATTCAGTCCTGTGTAGGATCTTGCTATGCACACCCTATTCCATATTAAGCTTCTTCTAATGCACCTTAGTGATATATATAAATTTCAATGCGTTTAAAATAATGAAACATTATTTAATTAAACCGCAAATGAATTTTCCCCATACACCGCAATGTAACGGAAATCTTTTGAGTGTCTCTGTAAAAAAACTATAAGTGCTACACACTTCCGTTAAAATAGGTAACGTGCTATAGATAACGACAATAACATATAAAAATTGCAGAGCAATCCGAGCATATTTACGGGAGTTAGAGCACGGACAGACGGCCATACGGCAGACGGCAGACGGCCATCCGGCCAGACAAACCGAAATCATAAACACTTTTCAACTAGTTTGGAAAGTGTTAAAAAGAAAGATTTTATTTGCCTAGTTACGTTTTATTTCCCATATTTCATTTACTTTGTCAATCATAATATCCCGTCATCAGATCTATATTCTGTTAGCACTCCCAATGGCGCCCAATTTCTTTAATTATCGAAATGACCTTTTAACTGAAGTTCTCCTGTGCCCACCTCGTAATTTTCAGATGTCGTCATGGCTTATCACATAGAATCCACCAGTGGCAGTTAAGCTTGAATCTTCCCAGTTTCCATCTCTACTTTCTTATGTGTTAAACTTTCATACTTTGTCCCTTTATAAATGATACACATTTTATGAAAATTGAATCAAAACTTAAAAAGATATTAATAAACGTTTCTTCAGTCTATCAAATCCAATCATACGTAATTCATATAATAAAAACGAAAGTCACGTGACTGAGGAACACAAATACGGGCTGACCAATTCTTTTTTAATATGCCAGGAGGAAAATTTTATTCAAAATTATTTTTTCGAATAAAAGTTTCATTTTTCGATAGATCATTCAAAAAAATTGTTTGTGTGAGAGATGAGTTACATTAAAATATGTATAGATTCTGAGATAACTTCAGTTGAAAGTCTAAAATCTCAATCCATTAAAGTAAATAAACTCAAGAGATTCGTTCATCATGAGTCATTAAAATATTAAACCATTTATTTAATCATTCGCAAAGGAAGACCTCCATGGTAATTTTGCAGCGCTGTCTCATGTCGAAAAAAAATTCGTATCTGTAAACGTAGCATATGTAATAAGACAAAAGGCAAGCCATGCTCATTTCGCCCATAAGGAACAATGTAACTCATTTCACTGAAATAATAACGATGATTTTTTACATTGTAAAACTAGTTATAGTAACTTATAATGTAAAATAAAAATTAAATTAAATTTAAAAAAAGAGATTAAGTATCTTACAATTTTTGATATTATGTGATGTGAGATAAAGATAAAAATGTGGTTTGTATGGCTGTTGTTGAGTTTGTTTGAGGCTTTGTTGGAGCCGTGTTATTTTTGTTTTAAAAAATTAAGTAATTTCAATACAAATGAGAAATTATATATATTTTAATGAGCAGTTAAATATATATTAATTAACGGAAAACGCGCTAATTGTAATTTAAAAAAATATAAACCTTATATGTATTATTTTATTGTAATTCTGAATTTGTCTACAGTTGTAATTTAGCTACAGAAAATACTTTTTTATAAATATGTTTTATAAAGATTTTCTATTGTCGTCTTTGGCATTTATAATAAGAAAAATAAAGGAATGAATCCATTAGTAAAGAAAAGTTTGATCCTTTAACCAAAGGAGATTACTTACATACATTTATAGCGTATTTTGTATGAAAATATAAAGCAAAATTTTTGTTTATTTTCATGTAAACAATTTCTTTACTGAAAAAAGACTGTATTTGTACATTAAAATATATAGCATATATTGTTTTATGTGTAAACATAAAGCAAACGTCAAATCAATGATACGATTTTTTTTTAACCGAATGAAATTCTGTGATTTGATTTATTTCTATTCTTATGATTTTTATTCAGAAATTCTGCAATTTTTTCCGAGTTGAACGAAGATATATAAATATTGTTTTTAAGAAAAATAGTTACCTTTATGATCATTTTAAATGTTCTTTTTCAAGAATCTCCTGGTTGATAACCGTCAAAATGTACTTCAAAAAATTTGAATTATGTTCATTGTTATAATTTTTTCTCGACAAACTGAATACTTGTTTTAACTGAACAAAAATGCATGTAAACGTCTTAAATAAATTATAGCTGTATGGTAAGCTTGTTTGACTTATTTATCTATATGATCTCCATATACAGCAATAAAAGTTACAAAAGTACTTCAAATTTAACTAATCATTTTCTAATGTTATAATTACTGGAATATATTGAAAGCTGTTACTTTTAATATACAGTGTCTCACAAAAGTGATGGGACACTTGTGCTTTATAAAAAGAAACTGCAATAAAATAAATAAACAAACATGTGCAAAAATTTTTTGGGTGTGTTTCATATTTAAAGTTAGTAACAATTATTACATAACATACATTTTGTCAAAATATTAAAATATTAATTTAGTAAAAATACAATTGTTCAGAACGGAGCAAAAAATGGCTCACATAAGTGATGGGACACTTACTTTTCCATCAAATATTTATCCAAAAATTTTACTTTTTAAAAGGTTTTAATATTTTGTTGGATTTCCTTTTACTTTTAAAACATGATTTAATCTTTTTGGGATGGATTCGACTAATTTTTTTGTGATTTCTGGAGTGATTTTACCCCATTCTTCTTGAAGCACCGATTTTAGTTGTTGTTTTGAAGAAATGGTGTATTTGCGAATTCTTGATTCCAATTCTTGCCAAATATTCTCTATGGGATTTAAGTCTGGAGATTGTGGTGGTGTTTTTATTATTTCAGGACAGTTATATAGCAGCCAGAGTCTAACGTTCAGAGCAGTGTGCTTGGGGTCATTGTCCTGGTAGAATTTAAAATCGTTATGAAGGTTCAATTTTCGTGCTGAAGATTTCAAATTTTGCTTTAAAATATCAATATACTTGTACTGATCCATTATACTGTCAATAAAAACAAGATTACCAACTCCAGCGGACGACATACACCCTCATACCATAACTCCTCCACCACCATGTTTTACTGTTGGTACCAAGTTCTGTTTGCGAAATTCTTCCCTGGGTTTTCTCCACACCAAGATTCTACCGTCAGAACCAAATATATTAAATTTACTCTCATCAGCAAATATAACTTTATTCCAGTAATCAGAATTCTTATTTATGTTGGATTTTGCGAAAGCTAGTCTGAGTTTTCTATTCTTTTCACTTACGAAGAATTTTTTCCTGGCTACTCTACCGTGATATCCAGCAGATCGAATTACCCTTCTAATAGTCTCAGGATTAACAATTATTCCATATAATGCTTGTAAATCAGCAGCAACTTTTGAAGCACTAATTCTTGGATTTTTTTTTAATATTTCGAACGATAATTCGCTTTATTCCATTGGATAGCTTTGATGGTCGGCCAGGTCTTCTTTTATCCTGAATCATATGATTCTTTTTATATCGTTTAATGATATTGAAAACTGTTGAACGACTCAAGTTAACTGTTTCAGCAGTTTTTCTAATAGATTTTCCACGTTCAATATGCAAATTAATAACTAATTTTCGAATTTCAGGCGAAGTTTCTTTTCGTTTAGCATTCATGGCTACACAGAGCTAAAAAACACAAAAATTCCAATACAAACTGAAGAGAAATACTGCAGACGATTTTATAAATTATTGCCAATTGAATTTTAAGTAAAAATAAAACCACAAAAATATTTTTATTGCTTATTTCAGACGATTTTTGTTGCATATATAATGGTGTCCCATCACTTATGTGAGCTATTTTTTGCTCCGTTCTAAACATTTGTATTTTATTAAATTAATATTTTAATATTTTGACAAAATGTATGTTATGTAATAATCTTTACTCAATTTAAGTATGAAACACACCCACAAAAAAATTTGTAGATGTTTTTTTAATTTATTTGATTAGTTTCCTTTTGTAAAGCACAAGTGTCCCATCACTTATGTGAGACACTGTATATTTAACATGATAATAAAAATAAGTTCAAAGAAAACGAAAGCTTCATGTTTGGAAATGTATATTTTTATTAAAAATTTCATTTATGATACTTATCGCCGACATGCGTTAAATTCAATTCCCTCATATCCAATTAAAATGATAAAAAACTTTTACGCAAGGGAAAAAGAGATTTCTGCTTAACGCTGACAGATATACGTGACGTACAAAGTATCAGATCTAAGGCTCCTACAATCCGGGCTGACTTAGCCTAAACCAGATCTGATCCAATTGATTATCCTAACCAGTAATTTTTAATTGAAATTTTTACCTTATTTAATCAAAGAATTTTTGCGATTAAATATTATGCTTATCTTACATAATAATGCATATAGTGCATAAATATAATGTATTAGTCAAAATTTTCAATCTTTAAAATAACCGTTAATAAGAGGTTAAAAATTCGGTAAATGATATTCGCCGTTGAAGGGGTTAAATTTCAAATTCAATTAAAGTGATTACCAGACATGCTTTAGGGAAAAAAAATACAAAAATTGTTTCATTCTGCGAAACAAAAAACAATTCACAATCGGTTTTTCTGTATTAAAATTGAAATTATTTAATCCAAATTATTTAATCCAAACTCTTTAATCCGAACTATTTAATCCAAACTATTTAATCCAAACTTTAAACCGAACTATTTAATCCAAACTAATTAATCTAAACTATTAATCCAAACTATTTAATCCAAACTCTTTAATTCGAACTATTTAATCAAACTATTTAATCCAAACTTTAAACCGAACTGTTTAATCCAAACTATTTAATCCAAACTATTAATCTAAACTATTTAATCCAAACTCTTTAATCCGAACTATTTAATCCAAACTAATTAATCTAAACTATTAATCCAAACTATTTAATCCAAACTCTTTAGTCCGAACTATTTAATCAAACTATTTAATCCAAACTTTAAACCGAACTATTTAATCCAAACTATTTAATCCAAACTATTAATCCAAACTATTTAATCTAAACTCTTTAATCCGAACTATTTAATTCAAACTATTTAATCCAAACTTTAAACCGAACTGTTTAATCTAAACTATTTAATCCAAACTATTAATCTAAACTATTTAATCCAAACTCTTTAATCCGAACTATTTAATCCAAACTAATTAATCTAAACTATTAATCCAAACTATTTAATCCAAACTCTTTAATCCGAACTATTTAATCAAACTATTTAATCCAAACTTTAAACCGAACTATTTAATCCAAACTATTTAATCCAAACTATTAATCCAAACTATTTAATCTAAACTCTTTAATCCGAACTATTTAATTCTAACTATTTAATCCAAACATTAAACCGAACCTTTTAATCCAAACTATTTAATCCAAACTATTTAATCCAAACTATTTAATCCAAACTATTTAATTCAAACTATTTGATTCAAACTATTAATCCAACCTTTTTAATCCAGCCTATTTAATTCAAACTATTAATCCAAACTATTTAATCCAAACTATTTAATCCAAACTATTAATCCAAACTATTTAATTCAATTTAATTAATCCAAACTATTAATCCAAACTATTTAATTCAATTTAATTAATCCAAACTATTTAATTCAATTTAATTAATCCAAACTATTTAATTCAATTTAATTAATCCAAACTATTTAATTCAATTTCATTAATCCAAACTATTCACCGTCATATATTTAATTCTCCCATCTCACTTAAAAATGATTAGAAACATTTACACAAAGGAAGAGGACATACCTGTTTAAAATTCCAATTCATTTAAAATGATTACCAGACACACTGAATGAAAAAAAAAAATTACAAAAATTGGTTAATTCTGAAAAACAAAAGGTAATTCACAATCGGATTTTTCTCTAATAAAATCCAAACTGTTTAAAGAAATGTTCTGTGATCTCATGATAAGTGATGAATTTTTAAATATCCATTTCATGGAAAATTTATCCACGATTATAAATTCTTAAAAAAAGTTTTAAATTGAAAATAAAATTGTTCCGTATGTATCTCACAAATGTGGATGGAGGATTTAAAATTAATGCTTTTCAAGGAAATTCTTGTACTTTAAGTTGGGTAATAGAAATAATGTTTTATTCATTCAAAGTTTTCTGTATGTATTATTTATCATGAAGTAGTAATATGAAGATCTGAAAATAACATGATTTCAAAAGTAATGCATTCATTGCTTGCTGTAAATTATCTTAATAATTTAAAACTGTTTCATGGCGTAAAATGCTAATTTATTTATGTTATTGAATGTTATAGTATTTTTAAAAATAGGAATTTTATGAGGCTTTTTTTTTTTTTTTTTTTTTTTTTTAAAGAATTGAATTTATTAAGTAGTATTTAGTCTTTACAACATCACATGTGTAGAGCCTGATTATCGCAGAGGCAAACTTCCACGAGTATTTTATTCTAGAAAATTTCACCTTGTTTAACACATTTCTGACAGGAGACGCGAATTCAAGTGTTTTGGACATGTAATTCCACCCACTGGAGGTAATTTTGTATTTTATGTGCTTATTACTTCTACAACACATACACAAAAATCGTATTTTTACAGGTAGATACGTATAAATACTTTAATTAGAAGAAATACCAGTATTATATATATATTCATTTATAATATAATTCCGAAAACAGAAAATATTTTCCTTAAATAATGTAAAAAGCAAGTATGACGACTAAAGGCGTTTAGAAGACGAAAAATTGCCACTGCCAATGTGTTAAGACAAAAATTCTACTTTTGGATAAATCGAAAATTTCTTTCTTTATATTAATGAACTGGTAGAAGTTTCGCCCCTGCAGTAGTCGAGTCCTGTTTCTGTTTGCAGAAATTTTATAAAAATATATTTTTGAGCGATTTTATAAATATGTGTGGAAGCTAAATATTTAAAAACAGATTAAATACTAGTTTTTATTATTATCTATTCCATAATTACGTGTGTTAATGAAAAATATATAGATTAATATAAAAGTTGCTGATCGGAATTTTTTTCTATACAGCAATCCCTCAACATTCGCGGATTTAACATTTGCGAGGTTTGATTATTCGCGAATATGAAAATGAGGAAAAACTTAACATTCACGAAAATCTGACTTGATTATTCGCGATTTTTTTTTTATCTCTTTCTTTTTCAGAATTTATAATGGTTAACGATTATTTCGCCTGTGTTTTCTTCGTATATACAAATCAATTTTCAGTTGTCAACTGAAAAAGGAGCGAGTGTTGTAATACAATATTCACTCCTTTTTGTAGGAAAGCAAAATAATAACAGAAGAATACTCATTGCAATGGGGATATTAGAATTGGTAAGGTAACGGCATATTAATTTAAAATGTGTAGGTTCTCGTAGAGATGGAGCTGAAGCTGCACTTAGAAAATAAAAGCATTTCTAAAGCATTTAGCTGTATTTAAATATGGTATTTTAATATTGTATCTCCTACAGACCCACTAATACATTATCATCTCTTTGCGAATAGAGAGAGTCAAAATTACTTTATACAAAAAAACCTATGCTTTTTTAGCTGTAATTATTTCTCCAGTCAATAAATTTGAATTATTTTCAATAAATAAACTTCATATTTATGAATATGTGTGTACATTTAACTTCTACATATATGTTATGCATAACGTATTGTTAATAATACATATATCCCTTTGTTCTTTGAAATGCTGTGCACTCTAATTAAAATTTTATAGTACGTAACTCCTTTTTTAGTGCAAAGAGATAGACTCAACATTCGCGGATTTGATATTCGCGAGGTTTTCCTGAAACGTAACCCTCGCGAATGTTAAGGGATTACTGTATTCTATTGAGACGAATATAGTAACATGTGTATATATTGTAGATATTAAACAAAAACTTAAACGCATATCCCTAGCTGCCAACTTGTATGGTTTTTCTTACCACTAAAATTTAATAGTAAATTTTGCCTTGTTCGCAATATATATATATAATGATTTTAAAGAACACAAAATTTCTATTAAATTTTAGTGCTAAGAAAAAAAACGTACAAGTCGGCAGCTATGCATAGTAAACAATGTAGCTTAGGCAATCGACAAAAATTAATCTGAAATACAAAGGATGTGAATTATCACTTTACTTAACAGCGAACAACCAACAGAGTGAAAAAATGTCCAGACCGGGGTTCGATCCCGGATCCCTTGGTATAGCGCAGCAAGTGCTGTACCAATTAAGCCATCCGGACGACAACCGGTCTAGCATTCTCTCACTCTTATACGGCTAGGCTACAACCTTGCAGCACAAGATGGATCGTCAATCATGAGCACAACACCTATTGGCATACATGAGACAAATCAAACCCAGTATCAGTGAATATTTAAGTACTAATTAATTTTTCAGCAGAGCGGAAATGCAGCTCTTCTCTAAATTCAGCTAAATTCAGCTCTAAACTGCAGCTCTGCTCTGCTCTAAAATTTCGGCTCTGCTGAAAAAGTAATTAGTATATAGAGATTAATCTAATGAAAAAAAAAGTTTTTTTATTAAAAGGGATGTATAGGTTAGTAGAATCGGATAAAAACCTAATAGTGCATTTTCAAACACCCAGAAATAGAGAAATTATTCATATAATACATTAATAGCCTAATTTTTTCCTTTATTCTCAGTATAAATTTTTTATACAAAGTACACATATTCTCTTTGTAACTGGCAAGAAGGTCACAACTTTGAAAACTAATAATATATGTGAAGGCAAACAACTTGGAATGTAGGAATCCGGGAGAATTCTGAAATTACGTTATTCAGGGTCGCAACATCAAAGTATAGACCGTTTTTGCCGGACTGAGATGTTCCTTCAACACTAGCCCCACCAGTGGCTGAGAGGTTGTGCTCTCGAAGCTGGTAGACGGGAGGTGCTGGGTTCGATCCCAATCGCGCCCGTCGGCCTAATCGTTCGGAGATTTCGTGGTTTTCTTCGAGCCGTGGATTTATCCATGCGTAAATACGGGTTAGGTTCCCTTAGAAAGACCCCCACGAAGGGCACTCCCCCCGGGCCTATATCCCTAGTGTAGATAATTGGCCGTCAATAATCAACCCAACCAATCCTTCAAAACTATTTTATTGTTCGGAAAATTCGTGCCGTTTGGGAAAATTAATTCGTACCGGAAAATCCTGCAATGTTAATTATTAGATATTAGCTAACGGAATTAATATCCAATCATTAAATGATATAATTTTCATGTACCAGCTAATTTTCCCAAACGGCACGAATTTTCCGGTCAACCCAATTTAATCCGTTTGCTATAAGTGTGTCTAAAATAAAGTGTTAAGTTTGGATTAGCGATGCTGTGTGCAGTAAAATGTTCTATTCTCAAATATTTTAAGTCTAATGAGCAACAACTTTCATATAAAGTCGGGTTTTCCTTGGAGAACTTTCATTTTGACATATTATGCTATTAATACTGTTTAAATGAGTCAAAAGGACTGAAAGTCTCCTAAGGAAAAATATACCAAAAAATCAAATATGCTGTCAAACTTGGGTTTTCGAATTGTAAATGTTAGAATTTGGTATAATTTCAGTATGAAAACGATGCCATAAGCTTCTTTTTAAAAAAAAAAAATAAATAAATAAATATACAAATATACAAATACCATTCGATGGCTATTTCTGATTTTATTTTTCAGAGACAATTTGGTCGTTAAAAATTAGGGTGTGTTCTCTTTCCCCCCTTTTTTTTCGCAGACTGTACATATGTAAGGATATAAGCACGGGAAAGATGCATGTAAGTAAAGAGAAATTGTATTAAGTATAGATTGCTCAGAATGAATGTTGTTTTAGAATTTTAACAGATTTTTAATACTTAACTACTTTGGTGTGTATAAATAAATCTTTCTGCAAGACTCTTTCTTAATAATATTGTTTAAATATTAAAGTTATTTTTTTACTTTGCTATGAAATATTTCTCATACTATGCATTTTAAACATTCAGGGACGTTTCAGATAGAAATAAAAAAAGAAATATCCATTTAAAACTCAAACAAGAATAAAAGTTTACCAGACAAATTTGTGAAAGAAAATTTCCGACTTAATAACTTAAAAGGTAATTCAACTATCTCTAATAAGATATAAATTTATGAAAAAAAGAACAGTTTTTAATAGGATGTTATAAAGATTCATTTTATGAAAAATTTCGATTGAATAACTCAAAAGGTAATTCAACGTTCTCTAATAAATGAAAATTTATAAGAAAAAGGACAGTTTTTAATAGGATTTTTAAAAGATTCATTTTATGAACATTTCATCATAACTTATTAATTACCGTAATTTCCGGCGTATAATCTGCAGATCAAACAATCATGTTTCGACCCAGGAATTTTATTTTATAAAGTGTTACTTACCAGATCGCTGTAACTATTTGTCGTCAATTATTGAATAAAATTTCTGGGTTGAAACCGAATTGTTTGATCCGCGGATTATACGCCGGAAACTACGGTAGATAGATAAAAGACTTACTAAAATTACTTAAATAAACGATGCTAAAATACGACTATGTACAAAATGTTATGACATATTTTTAAAGTATGACATATATGGGATTAAAGTATGTTACAACATTTTGTACATATGTATTATTCTACCATATTTTAAGTGGGATCAAAGTATGTTATAACACTTTGTACATATTCTTATTTTAGCATCTTTTATGTGGGACGAAAATATGAACTTACTGTTTAAAAGACGAAAATTTGCCGCTACTAAAGTGTTAAGACAGAAATTCTGCTTTTGGATAAACCGAAAATTAATTTTTTTACATTAATATACTGGTAGACGTTTGCTTATGCAGTAATCGAATCATGTCTAGTTGCCATAGTCTGTTATAACATTTTGTATATGTGTCTTATTTTAGCAACTTTTAAGTGATATTAACCCTTTGAGGGGCGGTGGTATATATTATATACCACCTAATTTTAATCCGATTCAAACCAGAAACTTTTAATTAAATTTTCCTTTTATAGCTTTGACGAGAAAAAGTTGAAAAATTGCTTATTCTTATTTTGAACTAAATTTTTTCCTAAATTCCGGTGCGAATTCAACGTTACAGGAGCACAAGTGCTTTCACCTGAAAGGGTTAAAGTATGTTATAATATTTTGTACAGTCGTGGAAAAAAAAACTGAACACCCCCCCCCCCACTAACTCTGCAACAAATTATAGTAGAAGGAAGTGACTGGTACCAAACGATTGGAAATAAAGTCTACTTTTAAATGATGTATATAAAATTTGCTTAGGGGGCCATCTACATATAAAAACACACCCAAACTTTGATTTTTTCAATAGCAAGACTCAAATTTGACAACATATTTGAAATCTGCAGTTCCAACTATGCCTAGATACCAAATTTCATTACATTCCTACGATTAGTTTCTGAGAAATTAATTACTTTATAATGAGCATATTTAAGGGGCTGTATCCAAATTGAAGTTCGGTTCTCGATTGTTGAAATGCTGCAGAATGTCACTTCTTTTAATGTATTATGTTTTACCGATATGACCATTTTACTCACTTAATAAGTTTCGGTTATTGTTATATGCGGTAAAATAATGTTTACAACTGTTGAATTATCCGATTTTAATCCCTTGGGGACAAGTGACACGTATACGTGACGCATAAGATGCTCAGAATCCTCGATTTTTCCCACCAGTTATTTTTTATTGTAAGCTTTGCCTTACTATATCTTAGCATTTCCACGATTCAATCAGACGAAAATTTCTGTTTTAAAAAACCGGTGGTAAATTATTAAAAATTCTGTAATAGACTCACTTCACGAAGGGGTTAAAAAACCATAAGATTATTTGTAATTAAAATAGTTTTAGAATATGTAAATGTTATTGGAATTTTACAGGTGCTTTTATAATGCTGTTTCTCAGATTTTGCATCTATTTAACTCGCCTTTTTTTTAGTTTATTGTCAGAAACGTGAATAATAGTGACAAATACAAAATGTAGAATTAAAAAAAATAGTATAAAGCAGCGTAAGGAATCAAAGTAAAAAAAAAAAAAAAAAAAAAAAAAAAACGCAGATAAATTGTTTTTTAGTCTGAAAATAAATCCAGACATTGCTTTTTTTTTTAATAGCGAGGGGGGGGGGGTGTCGCAGGATTTATATTCCGATTTATTTGAAGACCTAAAACTAAATCTATGTTATAAAGACATCTGAATAACTTTACATTCGTTATTCTCTTTCGGAATAGGGTTAATAATTCTATGATTAAACCTATTCTGGTAGTTCATTTGAATTTTTACAATTAACTCATTAATGCCTCTTGGCAAGAAAACTTACCGTTTGCCATTTATTATTATTATTATTAGATATTTTTGCACACTGCTAGCGATTGGGAAATAATCTTGCCTATCAGAAAACCATAAAAATAACTTGTATTTTTTTTTTTCGATTAGCCTGTTTAATCGAATAGATCTAAATACGAAAGTTATAGAAGAAAAAGTTTAATTATTTTAAGTTCGTTATTAATGGAATAAAAACTGAACATCCATACATATTTGTAAAGATTACAATTTTTGATTGATATACAAAAGTTAATAAAAGTTTAAATTAGCATTTTTAAGTAACAAATACTTTCGCGTTAATACTTTATCTAACAACCATTTAGTGTAATATTGCAAACAATTTAACAAGATTTGAGAAAATCTTGTTTTAATCCCAGCCTATGAGTATAATATTTTCTCAAACAGGGATGAGCGCGCTCCGAACCGAATATCGATTCTTACCACTAAATTTTAATAGTATTCTCCAACGTAAAGAATTTCAGAAATTTTGTTCTTGAATAAGGTAACAAATACTATTAAAATTTAGTGGTGTCAATCGGTATTTCGAGTCGGAGCGCTCCCATCCCTGTTCAAACCGTGCTTTAATGCACATCATAGACGGCCCCTTAAAGCAGCATCTTGCCGTTTTTTAAGCGTAATTTGAAAACTACTTGGTAGAAAAATTTAAAATTTTGAATACACATAAAGCAGGACATAATAAATATAAATCCATCAAAAAAATTGTAGGTTGCAATTCATAATTTTTTCGAATATTAATTTCATAATTCATAATTCATATTATAAAATTATAAAAATTACAAATTTGACATATTTATGTTTGGGCTTTTTAGTATTATAACCAAAAAAAAAATTATCACATTAGAATTATAATCTCAGGGGATATTAATAAAAATATGAAAATGTAATTTAACATTAGAGGCTCTAAAATTTGAATGTTTATAACTCGAAAACTTATCATCCAAATGACTTAATATTTTGTATCTAGGCATAGTTTGAACCGAAGATTTAAAATATTATGTCAAAAGTGGGTGTTGCCATTGAAAAAAATAAATTTTAGGCTTGTTTTAATATGTAGATGGCCCCTTAGGCAAATTTTAGATATATAATTTAAAAGTAGACTTTATTTCCAATCGTTTGGTACCAGTCACTTCCTTCTACTACAATTTGTTGCAGAGTTAGTGGGGGGGGGGGGGTGCAGTTTTTTTTCCAAGACTGTACGTGTTCTTATTTTAGTATCTTTTAAGAGGGATTAAAGTATGTTATAACATTTTGTACATATGTCTTAATTTAGCGTTTTTTAAACGAGATTAAAGTATGTTATAACATTTTGTACATATGTCTTATTTTAGAATCTTTTAAGTAATTTTAATAAGTATTTTATCTATTTTAAGTACAAGGTGAATATGTCATTCCACTTTAAAATCTTTTTGTGTTTTTATATTAATTTATAAATTATTATGAGAATGATATTTGAAAATTACGTGAAAAGTGTCAAATGAATATTTATGTAGAATATAATGTACTTCTCGATTGTCAAACGAGATTGCAAATTAGAGAAATAGCCTTATGCAAAGCGACAAATTCTAAAATTTCATTCGTTGCAATATTACATCTCGTTTTAATATGATTTTTAAAATATTCATTTTATGAAAATGTCATCATAGCTTATAAATTATTATAACAGAGATATGTGAAAGTGGCACATGTAGAATCTAAAATAGACTAATAAATAGAAATAATGTACTTCTTGAATGTCAATTTGTATTACAAATTAGCAGAAGATTTATGCAAAGCGACGAATTCTAATGTTTCATTCGCTATAATAGCACATCTCGATTTTAATATGATTTTTAGATTCATTTCATAAAAATTTCATCATAGCTAATAACTTATTATGACAGTGATCTGTCAAAAGTGTCACATAAATGCGCATGTAGAATCTAAAATAGAATAATAAATAGAAATAATGTACTTCTCGAATGTCATATTAGATTACGAATTAGCTAAGTAGTCTTATGCAAAGCAATGAATACTAAAGTTTCATTCGCTACAATATCACAGGAAATAAAAAAAAGAAGCGGAAAGAACGACATTAAAGCAAATGAAATATCATATTTTATCATTCAGAAGTAAATTACTTCTGATTTCACCCCTCAGCCTATACAAATTCTTGTCATTTAAGATAAAAGTACCCGAATCATCAAAAAATATTATTGTAGTGATTATTCTATTGTGGATTACTTTTTTGGAAGCTTTTTCATTCGTCGCTATTATATTTCATTTGTGAAAAGGATTTTTAATTATATTGTACATGCTGAAAATTGTTATATGTTTACTATAGATTGAATATCGAACACAGATGGATATCTTTCAGATGTATGTAGGGGAAAGAAGGGTAAAATCACTTATTTTTATTAGTTGTTTTTTGAAGCCATAATTTCATCCAGAATGTAAAGCAACTTTTCATAAAAAAATCTGCACTTTGTACAATAATATGATTATAAATATATCACTTTATTAATAATAAATAAGTTTCTAGATAATGTCAAATCATCATGTCTTACCTCACGCGTTGTGTAAAATAGCATGGTATGTTAATCATACAATAAAATAAAGAGTTTACTCCTTCTTAGGAAAAGCCCCACCAGTGGCTGAGAGGTTGTGCTCTCGAAGCTGGTAGACGGGAGGTGCTGGGTTCGATCCCAATCGCGCCCGTCGGCCTAATCGTTCGGAGTTTTCGTGGTTTTCTTCGAGCCGTGGATTTATCCATGCGTAAATACGGGTTAGGTTCCCTTAGAAAGACCCCCACGAAGGGCGCTCCCCCCGGGCCTATATCCCTAGTGTAGATAATTGGCCGTCAATAATCAACCAACCAACCTTCTTAGGAAAAGTTACAAATTAATTTATTTTACAACTTTAAACAAGTCTCTTAACTAACAATATTTTGTTCATAAGTCTAATAATTTAACATTTAAAGCGAAAATAATAATAATTATCTTCATTCAAATTTGAGAAATTTTGGAAAAATAAATTACCTATTTATTACTTTTAGAAAAATCATAATCAATGTAATCTTGACTGCCTTTTCCGCAAACATGTTTTTTTTTCGGCTCTTCAATCATTCTTTTCCAGCAGACAGTTTTGTTCGAAGTAGGATATCCGGTCTTAACCCAAGAGGAAGAAGACTGAAAAGCAAACGACAAAAATGCACATAAAAATACTGCCAACAGTTTAAATAAGAGAAAGAAATATTTATTAAATATACTACATATAATAATATACAATGTTTCAACAACTTTAAATATGTTCAAATTAAAAAAAATAATAAACTTGGAACCATTAAAAAAAAGTTTTATAAAAGTTTACAACAAATTTACAACAAGAAACCGCACAAATTCCAGAGTGGAGGTATCCTCTTCTTTTCCTTGCCTTAGAACTAACAAGGGGACCGCCAAATATGATGCGCACAGATCTTGATGATTTTAAAGTATATTGTAGGGGTCATATCCCTAACTATTCAGGTCATAGGGTTCCTTCAAATGGGCTTTAGTTTTCGAGAAATTTCGGGTTAAAGTTCAGCATGCATTTCAAATACCCATTAGTTCGCGATATTGAACAAGGTCTCCGTGGTGCAGAGCTAGCGCTCTCGATTTGAGATCCGGAGATGAGGGTTCTGTCCTCTCATGCCTGTGACTTTTACCTGTTTTAAAGAAATTTTATATATTTGTCGCGTTATAAGTTTTATGCAGAATTATAAATTCTGCATCTTTGAACTTTTTGATATTTTCTTAATAAATTCCATTTACATTTTCGAATTTTTCGTGAAAATTTATCGTTTTTGCGTAATTTTTATTCTAATATTTCTGTTGACGAAAATCCAAACTAATTTATGCCTTGATATCGCGTCTTTTTAAAATGATTATTGTTTACATTTATGTATATTTACTTATTTATTTATCGTATTTATGAAATAATGCATTTTTTATTTGCATTTTCTATTAAAAAAATTTAAATGATTAAGAAAAAATTAACAAAATAATATATCCTTTTAATATTTGATTTGTTCTAAATATACTGAAATATGTTAACTGCTGAAATACTAAAATATTTATCATCACCGACATCGACATTTTTAGTTTATTAAATATGGAACTAATTGTGTGAATGTCGCAAAAATTTTCTAAACAAATTCCGCATTAAAAATTGCTCTTAAATATATTTTTTACGTAAATTGTTTTAACAATATTGGAAGAATGTATAAATTAGCATATTATATATTCTTTAAATACTTAAATTGTGATAAATATATTCAAAAATGCATTAAATTTGAAAAAGAAACTATTTAAAACGTGGTAATTGTCTGCAAAGAAAGCTAAACGAAATGGATAAAAAGAAAATTTTATTTATTCTGATATTACCTTAAAAGTCATTGCAGACGATTTTTTTCAGATATTTTTATATGTATTGTAATTTACAAACGATTTTTCATTTCTAGTTGAATTTTTCTGTATGGCATCGACTTGTTAGATTGAAAAAAAAAATTATTGTAATATATTATTTTTTATTTGTCCAAATCAAAAATGATGTTGAGTTTGAACTTTACAGTTAAATGTATTTAAATAACAATATATATATATATATATATATATATATAACTGGCTAAAACTTGTATATAAGCGTTATTGTTTTAATATTTTATTACTCCTTTCAAGATATGTTGTTGGAATTACCTAATCATACATACCTTCAGAAGATTTGAGATAAAAAATATTTTGTATAAATTAATAAATATATAAAAATTTTCATTTAAAATGTCATAAAGTTAAAAAAAAGAGTATTATTTAGAACGGTTATTAAAATATAAAGGGTAAATAATAATTTTAAAAAATAAACAAAATCTAAACATAAATTAGTTTAGAATTTCGTCAATATAAATATTAATTTCAAAACTGCACAAAAAAAAAAAAAAAAAAAAAAAAAAGTAAATTTTTACGAAAGATTCGAAAATGTAAATGGAATTTATTAGGAATATATCAAAAAGTTCAAAGAAGCAGAATTCAGAATTCTGCATAAACTTGTAACTTGACAAATATATAAAATTTATTAAAAAAGGTAAAAAGTCGCATGAGAGTACAGAACCCTCAGCTCGTGATCTCAAATCGAGAGCGATACCGCTGCACCACGGATACCTTGTTCAAGATCGCGAACTAATGGGTATTTGAAACGTATGCTGAACTTTAACCCGAAATTTCTCGAAAACTAAAGCCCATTTGAAAGAAACCTTTGACCTAAATAGTTAGGGGTATGATCCCTACATCATACTTTAAAATCATCAAAATCTGTGCGCATCATGTTTGGCGTCCCCTTGTAAGTATTTCAATCATTACACACTACAGGGATCAAATTGATGTCAAAACTGAACTATCCGGGTTTCATCCGACTATACAGTTTTACCCTAATATATCGTTTTCCCTATATAAGCATATAGTGGAAAGAATAACTGTAAGTGTATTATCGTGTAATCGTATTAGGTACTGCGTATGGAGTATACAGATTTAAAATTAATTTTAATAACAACAGAATATATATAAATCTTAGTGACCTTGACGCGTATAAATCCTTTGGTTTTAATGAAGTTTTTTTCTAATCTTGTTTTATCATTGTTATTATTAACATTATATTACTTATTTTAACGCCATATAATTTATAGCACACGTTTATTGAACATTTGTGAACGTTGTAATCAGACGAAAAAGTAATAGCATTTAAATTCCAGGCGACAGCTATAGTTTTTTATGCACTTTTTTTTAAATATTCCACGATAAAATGGCATATTTAGTACAATAAAAAGGAAGTTAAAATTATACATTCCTGTACTAAGTTGAAAGGAAAAAAAAACATTTGAAAGAAAATCATAGTTTTAATAATGCTTTTAAAACTTCTATTTCGCGAAAATTTTATAACAGCTTATAAATGTTTAATGCCATTGATATTTTAAACAATTGGTTCTGTAAAATATGTCTCATAAAAACTGTAAGTAGATACTAAAGTAAAACAAAAATAATAAGAATTTAACTCTCGAATTTAAAATTGGATAACGAATCAGCGATTTATTCTTATTCATAAAACTTTATGCACAGTAATATCACATGAAGTAATGAAGTAAAGCGCAAAAAGACATTAAAGCAAATGAAATATCATATTTTATATTTCAGTTATAAATTACAATTATCATTCTTCAAACATTCTAACCATTAGATGAGGCTTAATTTATTACCTTTTTAATAAAAAGGTTGTTCCATATAATAACATGTATTGAAAGTTTTTGTATGTAACTATGTAAGTAAGCATAAGTTAAGTAAAAGGGTGGTCTTAAAAAAACTTGGTCGATATATGAATAATTAGCGATCGTACCGTTAAGAGCATACATCAGCCATGCGAAAAAACGCGCAAGCTAATGTTAAGGCTATGAGAAGATTCCTGGCAGATTTTTCGCTCGCATTTTATTATTATTAAATGATGTTTTATTCTTAGGATAGCTGAGGTCGATCTCTAACGTTGTTAGTTTTTACTTTTTCGGATAAAATTGCATAAAAGTTACATTTTTAGAAAGATCGATCAAATAAATTGCTTTTTTGAGAGATGAATTACATTACAAAATGTATAGAGTTAACTTCAGTTAAAATTAGGTTAACAGTCCAATATTTATCCAAATACCCATTATGGTTTTCTTCGAACCTTGCCGTAAATACGGGTTAGGATCCCTTAGAAAGACCACCACGGAGGGCACCGTCCCTAGGGCCTATATCCCAAGAGTAGATAATCGGCCGTCATAAAATCAACCAATCAACCCAATACCCATTAAAATAAATAAACAAAAGAGGTTCGTTCATCGTGAATCGTAGAAATATTAAACCACGGAGTTAATCATTCGCAAAGCAAGATCTCTATGGTGAATTTTGCAGCGCTATCTGGCGTCGAAAAGAAATCGCATCTGTAAACGTGGCATACGTAACAAGAGAAAGCAAACGCATGTTCACTTCACTCATAACAGACGATATAATTCATTTCACTGAAAAAATAACGATTTTGTTACATTGAAAACTAGTTATAGTAAGAACGCGCCTCATTTGTCACGTTTAGCATACATTTTCCAACTTGTTTTAATTCAAAATCATATAAAATTTAGCACAGATATTTATGAAAAGCTTTTCTACGAAAAAAACGTTTCTATTCGCCGAAAGAAAAGTTGAATTGAAATAGAGTTTTATTCCAATTTCAAGACTATTTAAGGATATGTTCTGTTTTTATCTCTAATTCTAAAAATCCATTTCATGAAAATTTAATCTTCGCTTATAAATTATTAAAGTTTTTCTTACTCTAAAGTAAAAGTTTTGTAGGTTATGTTTCGTAAGAAGGAATTAAATATTTTCGTAAGTAATACTTGTGCTTAAAAAGGATAAAAAATGGAGAATTGCTCTTATTTTACATAAAATATTTTTATTCCAAAGTTATTTCAATACAATGGGATTAAAAATAAGAAATTGCATCAGAGCAAAAGTATTATAGAATCTCTTATTATGCAATATATTTTTTAATATGTATGAGCATTTCTCATGTCGTTAAATTATAATATACCTTTAAAAAGCAGCAAAATGATTAAATTAGGTTAAAACATATTTAAATTTTTTTTACATACTTGTAACGTCATAAAATGTTGACGTAGTTTCTTGAAATTGTTAATATAAAGACAGAAAACTTTCTTCGTAAAATTATCCTCATAATTAGATACAATTGAAAATGACTGAAACCTTCAAATATTGTGGCAATGGTGTAACTAAGTTTAATCAAAGTTGACTCAAATTGAAGTGTTAAAAAAAAAACTTTTATAGATAAAGCAAACTGCGCTAGATGTTCATAATGTTTTTCATAATGGTTGAGACAAAAAAGTATTAATTGCTGCATTATAGAGTTAATTATTATGATTGCTAAATTGCTAATTATTAACAATATGTTTTATAATTATTCAGTAGTAAAATATTTTATGATTAATTACCGATCTAAGTTTCTTAAAATAACTGTAATACAGCAAAAGCGCATACCTGTTTAAAATTCAAATTAACAGAAAAATATAGAACTTTATTACAAGAAAAACGTTTTTATAAGCGAAAAAAAAAAGATAGTTTAAATTCAGGTTTTATTTGAACATCAAAAGTGCTTAAAGAAATGCGCTGTTTTTATCATGAATTTTTAATGATCCATTTCATGAACATTTCACCCTTATGAATTGCTAAATACGTTTTTGCTCTAAAATTTTTATGATCATTTAAAAACTTTCTATGTCGCTTTCATTCAAACAAAAAATCAAGAAGACTTAAAGACTCATAATGTTGGTTTCTAGACTTAATCAAGTATTCATATGTAAAAACAGCACGTTAGCTTGTGTAAGCAAGTCATAGAACTTATCGTACCACAGCTTGAAGCAGATCTTGAGAAAATACAAAATTCAAATGAAAATATATAAATAAAATGGTAAAAAAATAAATACTGGAATTAAATTTCATTGCTAAATTATTAATTTTATTATAAATAATGACAGAGGAATATATACACTGCGACATGTCTAGCCCGACTACAGAATCGAGCCCAACAGAAAAACTTTAAAGTAATTTTCATCAAGTAAATCATATCATAGAGCGGGTTTGGGATGTTTGGGATTTAATACATCAACGATTGGTGCGGCTTTGAGCTTAATAGTTGCTTTCAGTGGATGGTGAGAGAACCGACCGACGTCTATATACACCGCAGAGGTGCCTGATCTAGCCTGATTGCAGAAGATGGTTACGTATAGGGTTTGCATTAGAACTTTGATATTCATTTACCCAGGCTACAGAACTAATTTCAAAATTCGGTACACATTATTAACTCTGTATTGCTGAGATCTATTAGGGTGGATCGAATGGAAACGGAACAAGAGTCACAGAAAGAATTGCAATATTTTATTTCTAACTTTGGAGATTACTCCAAAGCTACACAAACACTTGTACCAGTGTTTCACCAACTGATGAATACCTTACTCATAGAAGTCCATTTACTGAAATTGGAACATTGTTTCGAACATTGTGCATGACTTCGCTGTAAAGACGGCGACCCTTCGATGCGTTTTTCAGCTAACCAAAAATGGGAAACTCATACGGAGTAAGATCCGGGCTATATGGTGGGTATTCCAACAATGTCCAACGAAACTTCACCAGATTCCCTCACAGAAGTGCTTGTGTCCGCAATGCACACGAGTCAATGGCAGTGCATGTTCTCCGTAGATTGCCTTCATTCGCATATGTACTTCACGAAATCCACACCCTTCTGCCACAAAATAAGGAATAACAATGCGTTGCTCTTTGTTACGCGCAAACATTCCGCAGACGCAGATGAATAACAACAACAACCGATTACTGGAAGGACGAAACTGTGGCCGACCGCCAGCGCACATCATGTGCTTCTGCGTGACTACCTAGGGTAAGTCCAGTTCTGCTGTAGGGAATGTCTTCATTACGAACCTATCTATCTCTACACAAAGTTTCATTACACTCATGTAAAAATACACCAAATTATAACCACTGTTCCCTTTTCAAATGAAAAGGGAACAGTGGTCAAATACTCAAAACAACAGTCCTCAAAACCTCAATCAAAACAGTGGTCAAATCATCCAAAGTTACACTGTAATTGATTAAGCCGTTTCTGAGATATCGTGTCCATTTTATTGTAAGATTAGAGCGGATAGATAGGGATGTTTCTCTCATACTGTTCTCGTTGTGCGAATTCAGTTATATACTTAGTCAAATATAATTCAGGTAATTTTAAATATACGTAGAGAAAGTTTTTACACGACTGACAAGAAGGGTTATGTGTTTGACGCGTATCTGGGTATGTATGTGGATTTCTTTATACCCTCGAAACATGTCAACGGCTGAATGGATTTTAATGAATGAGGTCTCTATCGATTCGTCTTAACCGTCCAATGATTATAGGCTAGGTTTTGTTTTCATAAATTCAAAATAGCGGCCGTAAATTTCAAAATGGCGGTAGAGACGAAAAAAAATTTAGTTCGCTTTGTTACGCAGTCGGGATTTTTGATTTTTTTAATTTAATTTCGTTCTTGTTTGTAATGATTTTGTTCGAGCAAAATAAGAAAACTTTCGCGTTGACCAATTATGTGTACGGCGTTTGCTACACAAATTTAAACATTGTAACAGTCTTAAAAATAATGACTGGACTAATTCATTAACAAAATAATATTTGCTAATTTATTTTGAACATTTTTGAAAATTCATTTTGCTTTCTTAACAGGTAGATACATAAGCATGTTTCAACCTTTTTTGCGACATCCTGTGTACATATATATATATATATATATATAAGTAGAATCCTTCTAAAAATCTTGTTAAATTTTATAAATATAATTCACCGAATAATATAATGAATTGAGACACAGTTTCCACTTAAAATGATTTATCCCCCCCCCCTCTTTGTTTTTCGTTTTTTGCATATTACTGTGATATCTAACCACACAATTTTATTCTATTTTTTTAATGGATTAAAAATGGACCTCCATAAACAAATAATTTATACGTATTTAAAAATTTTCACATTCATATAAAGATATAGCATGCACATAATATGAAAAATATTCCACATAAAGATACACTTATTTAGATAGATTATAATAGATTTATTAATAGATAAATTAATAGATATATAGTAGATTAATGATAGATAAATACAGTAACAGATTATATTATATTTTGTCTTGAATACTCTGGAAAATAGCGTATTTGTATTACATTTACACCAAATTTGTGTTTTATCCTATTATTGAATGCTGTTTTAACTCACAAAATATAAATTCTAGCAGATTTATGTTACAAAATTGCATGTAGAATTGTTTCTTTTTTTAAAAACATTTCTTGTATTTTAAATGAAATGAAAATGGGAGGTAAGTTTTATTTATAGGGAAGTTTTAATTCCGAACTACGCTTTAAAATATCGAAAACAATCTACAATACAATGAAAAAATGTTGCTGTTGGTTTCTTTTCTGAAACAAAATGTTTTTTTTATAGTTTAAACATATTTCATTGAGTTAAATGCTGCTCTCATTTCATAAAAAATAACATTATAAAAAAATGTACCCACACCTGTCGGACACCTTTGCAAAAAAATTGCACAGTCGTAAAAAAATTATTTCTAAAGACAAAATCCAAATAAATCAAGGTAAATTTAGAATTCGATTTAATTTTAACTTCAAAACTACTTTAAGAAATGCATTGTTTTAGTCATGAAATTTTCAAAATCCATCGCCTGAAATTTTTATCTTTACCTTATGAATTATTAAAGCAATTTTTACTGAAAAACGCAGATTGTGTAGCATGTATCTGGTAAAAGTTGTATTTGAACGCAAACTGAAAAGTTTGTCAAAGCTATTCTAGCTTTATAAGATCGTCAAATAATATAAAATATTTTTTATTCATATAAAAGCTTTATATCATTTTAAAAGAAGTAATAAAATAAAGCAATTGGTCGGTACTTTATCTCACATAATATCGACACTGCTTAAAATAACATAGCTGCGATCTCTACCTTTTTTCAGAAGCACAATTTCCGAAAGTAAGTTTCGTCTTATTTAATTACAATATTTATCATTAAATAAATAAAATAAAAAAAGATGTATCTAATCTTTAAAAACAATAGTAATAAAAAAAGAGAAAATTGACAGCTATGAAAGAATATCCCGATTTTGTTATGAATGCACACATACTGATACCATCAATGCATATATGCATAAAGAAGGTTTTTTCGCATTGCTTCACCTTAGCTTAATGTAGTAAACACATTTTACCATTATTCATATTTTCATTATTATTATGACAGTAGCGAAAGTGTTCTCAAAAATACTCTATCCCATCACGTTTTCTAGTAATATAAATTTAAAGATATAAAATATAAAAATAATATTCGAAAACAAATATGTTTTGCAACCTACACTGAGAAAAATGACACTTTTAAATCTGAGTAAATCGGCGTTTTCATTTTGCTACGAAACTTTTTGTTTCAAATAGGACGACCCAGTTCTGACATATTAGAAATACTCAGAATATTAAAACATCGACATACTCAAAACTGAGCACATAGAGGTCAGTTCATACTCATTTTTGAAACATGGATATACTCCAAAATGATTAAGGTCAATTCAAACTCATTTTTGAAACATGAAAATACTCAAAAATGAGCACATAGAAGTCAGTTCATACTCGTTTTTGAAACATGGACATACTCAAACATCAGCACATGATGTTTTATTCTTGGGTGTGTGCATGTTTTCAGAAATGGGTATATACATGTTTCAAACTTGAGTCATTTTGATTCGGAGCTATTTTGATTATGCGACATACTCAGATTTGAGTATTTTTTGCTCAGTTTTGAAAATGTCGTTTTTGTAGTGTATGAAAATATTAACAGAAGCCGTCTTCTAGAAATTTTAACAATGCAAATCCAAATTTACGGCTAATTCCTTCTAGTAGTGTTTTACTTATGTTTAAAAAGCTATCCGCATTGTAGTTTGTTTTGCAATTATTAAAATTCATTTAATTAGGAATCCCAAACAATAAATCTTCACAATTACAAAACTATTTCACCAAATAACTTCCCTTTTGGTATCGTATCCTAAGGTAAAATGCAAAAGTAAGTCTAAGTGTAGTGTCAATATTTAAGTTTGCATTGACAATTTGACAATATTTAGAATTTGTTATAATATCAGTAAGGAAATGGTACCCTATGCTCAAGGATGTATAACAAATAAGTGATGCATGATGGAGTAAAACTGACTTCATTTTCCGATTTTTCGACGACAAAGTACAAAGTTAAATTATTACAATTTCAGTTCTGAAACTTATTTTTGAATAGATATATAGACAGATAGATAGATTCAATAATTATGTACTAAATAAATTAAAACTAAACTTAAAATTTAAAGCACAATGAAATATTAAACTTAAATAAAACTGAAACATGAAACACCGCTAAACATGCCAGGGAATTTTACTAAATTTTATAAAAATATTTCACACCAAAATTTTTATTTAAAACTTTTTAACTTTATTATTTAACTTATCTGTCAGGGATTTATGTAATTTTTTAAATTTTATAAAAAAAATTCTGTCTCGAATCAAAATGTTTTCATTTAGTGTTAAAAGACTGGCTTAACACAAACTGCAGACTCAACAAAATGAACTAGAAATCTTCGAATAAACAGATGAATAATTAAACATCAATAGAGGTCCATGGCTTATGACATGCATGCTTAGTTAAACATGTTTTATTCCATAATCCCTCCTCAGCTCTGCTACAACCTTTATAGAAACAAATAAACTCCAGCGTCAATGTAAGTGAAAACACAAATATCAATATCACTTTTTTGTTAAAAATTATCACATTTAATCAAACATTACAAGAGTAAAATACACACAATAATATACAACAACAAAATATTAAATCAAACGTTTCAGACTACGACCGAGCACCTCAAAAGTACAATGACATACGATATGCAGACAAAATTGCCAGTTTGGCTTTTTTTTTTAATTCAGAACTTCAAAATTCAAACCGGTAATTTCGAAAGAAAAATTACTACTTTGAGAAGTCAAAAAATCTCTATCATTAAATAAAACAAAATTTACACCTATTAATTTCTGGTGTGAATTCAAAATTCTGAATTTGAAAAGATCAATTTAATAATGCCAATCTGGCTGTCCTTTAACCAGACTATTACCAAACATTTTTACAGTCAAAAGTTTTACCAGTTAAATTCATGAAACAATGCAGAGTTTACGTTAAAATAAGATGGTATATTCAGGTGGAACTGTACAAGACTCATTAATCGGCGAATTCTACAAATTAATTCAACAATTCTCAATCAACGTTAATATTCCTACATTACTACATAGCTGTTAGTCAAAATGTAGTGGTTTACCAATTTTACGAGACATAATTTCAACCTTCAAGAAGAACCCCATCCAAGAAAAGGAAAAGGAATGTCCTGAGGTCTTAAAAGAATGATGGAAAGGGAGTACACTTAAGGATGTTTCAAATACCACCCCTTGGTATGATTTAGAATTGAATCGTGAAAAGGAAGACGCATACAAGTAAAACCGTTATTTATTTATTCATTTAAATCCGGACTCTGGGCTATATTAACCAGCCTTTTAGTTTATCTTATTGCACTAATAAAATGAAAAGGCTATGTGCAATCAATAGCTAAAAAATTACAGCGATTATTGCAATGTTAGCCGGGAAATTTGACTGGGAAGTTTTATATTATGTTAATTTCAGCATTGAGATCATTAAAGCAATTAATAGTTGTAATGCGTTTAATTATGCGTGTATTTAAAATATTTTTATTATCGCCATAGGTAGTATGAGTACCCGTTAATAATAAAATTTTTCAATTTCATTGTTTCTTGTATTAACCGCGTTCTACTCTATATACCGGTTACGCCATAAATTCACTTTTACGTACTTTAAAATTCATTAAATAGGAACAAAAGATACTAAAAATTTGCGGTTTGCACAAAAGTGTTTAGAGAGAGATCCATTTTTTTAATAACAAAAAAAATTTGTGGTTAAAAAATTACCGATAGATGGCGCTTTCATGCATAATATGAGCCAAATGTCATAGAGGGCCTTCCACTTCGTGGAGGATCCAACTAAGCGACCCGTTTCCTTCGAAACGTCTGACAAGTTTCAGTATTCCGGTCATGAAACAGGTCCTTTTCTTGTCTTGAATTTTCGAAATGCGTCGGGTGCTGATCTCCCGTTCTTGTAAAAAGCTTAACCAAAAACGCTTGATGTGTTAACGACAGCATACTGCTGGCAACAAATAAAGAATCATTTGTATCGAGGTGTTTTATTGATAGCTTGATTTACATAAATCGGCTTCATATTATGCATGACAGCGCCATCTAGCTGTATTTTTTTTAAATACAACTTTTTTATTTGTTATTAAAAAAATACTGTCACCCTCGAGTCCCATCCATTTAAACCGCAATTTTTTAGCATCATTTGTTCCTTTTTAATGATTTTTTTTTTAAGTTTTAAAGAATTTATGGCGGACCCGGTATATATTGTAAATTTGTAAACTTTTCATTTTGCTTAATGTCACTGTAATTTTATAAAAATAGCAGTACACAATGAACGAGTAGGCAACAGACCTTTTTAAAATTCAGATTCAAATAAAAATATACCAGAAATACATTTTCCAAAAAAAAAAACAGCCTTTATTTACCAAAAGAAAAGGTGAATTATAATAGATTTTTTTTTTAATTTAAAAACTGTTTAAAGAAATGTCCTGTTTTTATCTCTAATTCTAAAAATCCATTTCATGAAAATTTTATCATCGCTTATAAATTATTAAAGTCTTTTTTAGTGGAAAATAAAAGTTTTGCAGGATGTGTTTGGTAAAAATGAATTAAAGATTTTTCGAAGTAATAGTTGCGTTTAAAATTGGAATAAAATTGAAAACATATTCTTATTTTACATAAAAGATTTTTATTTCATTATTATTTCAATACAACAGGTTTTTTTTTTAAAGACATTGTATCTGAGAAAAAGTAATATAGAATCTTTTATTATCCTGTAAACTATTTAAATATTATCAGCATTTTTTATATCGTTAAATTATGATATAATATCTGAAAATAACTTTAAAAAGAGAAATAAAACTTTTCTTGTACTTCAATTTAAATTGATTAAATGAAGTTAAAATATATTTTAATAATTTCCATACTTTTAACGTCGATAAATGCGGACGTAGTTTCTTGAAACTGTTAATACAATAAGAAGAGAAAACATTCTTTGTAAAATTTATTTACATAATCAAATGATCTAAGGGATGAATACATTTGAAAATGATTAAAATATTCAAGTAACGATGCATTGCATGTAAGCCGGATTACTTGAAGTTGAATCAACATTAATTATGGACAAAAATAAACTTATTTTCCAATCAAGCAAAACCATGTTTAGAAGCTATGACGTAATTGGAATATTTTATGACTACTTTTGTGATATTTTCTACCTCCAGCTCCTTTATGTCAGGAAGTACTGAAATGATTTTAATATATATATTTTTAATTATTTTGGGAAGAACTCATCTATATTTTGATCATACAGCAAAAAAAAAAAAAAAAAAAAAAAAAAAAAAAAAAAAAAAAAAGCAACATTTTACAATTTTGCAAACAAAAATTCTTCCAGTATTTTTCTTTTTAATTAACGTTATAAATCAGAAACAAATTTAATAAATAAATAAAAATGAATAAATAAATAAATAGATAATGACTGAAGAGTGACTAATTACAAAAGTGATTGCTGAGAAACTGCAACTATAAATATTGAATGAATTATTGAATTATGGAATGAATTATGCATATTGGCATTGATTTCGCAAATGTACATTGGTCGTTCAATACTTAGGCTTTGAAATTACTGGAATCAAAGAATTATCTAAAAAACTTTCTGTGGTGATTATAATTTAAAAAGCTTCTAGAAAAATAGAAAACAAATCTGAAATATTTCCATAAATAAATTAATATGCTAATTTTTTATATATTTCTTTCAGAGTTGCTTTGAAAATATTTGACATTTAAATAAAATCACTTTATTGAGCTTTTCTGCATTCTAATGAGGTGCGTTTGAAAAAAAAATCAAAAACATATAAACTTTTATTTTATTACATTTTTTAATAGTAACGTTGAGTAACTCCTTGCTAGTTTTACCTGAGTTGAGCTCGGATAGGCAAAAGCAGAAAACGTTGCAACGTATACGTTCTTTTTCTAATTTATTATAATGGTTCCATGGTGTTATAAAATAAAAAGGGGTAGCGTGGAACTTTTTAATATGAAACAACGTCAATATATTATTTCAGAACGAGTTTTATTTAACTTTCGTTCTCGAATTTCTTAATAATTCAACTCATTACAACAATTTTTTTCAGCGTGCGTCTTTCAACTTACAATCAATTAGCAAATAATGCATAGTCCAATCTTGTACAGTAATTGGAAATCTTAAAGTCTAACCAGAGTTCTTTTTCACTCTTTACGAAAAATTCAAATCCACGACCTTGCCGTTGCCTTAAGAGAAATCCTCTCTCTTTCAAAATGTGTCAGCAAAACATTTTCTTTCCCACTGGGTTGGGAATCCCTCCTGAGATGAGTGTTTTTCCAACAACACTCGTCTCTCGCCAAACTCTAACTGCCTCCCCTTGATTCTCTCCTCAGGTCCGTTCGCTCCAACAAAAGACTCTCCGTTCACCAATCAAAGAAGTTTCCGTTCACGTCATAGCATTCAGTTTTCCTGTGATTCGATCGGGATTCCTTTTTGGGAGGTCTTACTGAAATACTAAATGTTCACACGGGCAAGGTTCTCACGCTAAAGTTCTCACGAAAGAGACCTCACCTGAAGTTCGGATAGATCAGAGAAATATCTTGCTGTCTAAGCAAATTCAGTTCACAAGATTGATCGAAGCTTATCTTTTCCTATTTTAGTCGGCGACATTCTTGTACTTCAGCAGAGAAACGTGAGAGAAGTTTTTCCAACACCTGGGGACTTCTATCTTTGATTACTCTGCCTAATTAGCAGACTGTGAGGGATTTAATGAATTCTTCACATTATGTTATAACGCCGTTTTAAAGGCTTGGAAAAAAATTGACCTCCTTAAGCACACATTGACAACACTAAGACGCATTTTTGTTTGTAGTTCTTTATATAAATAACAAATGGAAGTTGTTAATCGTTTATCATCAAGGCAAGCAAGCAGCCTTATGATTCACATTTTGGTGAATTTGGAAATTATTTTTAGATAGGGGGTAATGACGAATAAACTCGTGTAAGACCCCAAGGTATTTGAGAAATAATATGTAATTCCGTTTGATTACCAGCATTGTCGTATACTGGAATATACATTATCGTATATCGTATACTGTGGTTAAATAATCTTCGGTTTATTTAGGCACAGGAAATTACTATGAATTTTGCGATTAAATAAAGCAAATAAAGCTATTCGAAAGTTGTGGTATTGAAACAGAAGACATGTTTCTTATTTCAAATTTGGGACTCGACCTACATGTAAATATATACGATATTTTGATAATCTATTTCATTGCTGTTAAAACCCAACATTGTGGTATGTATTGCTTCTTCTTAAAATGTTTCTTCTTTTACATTTCTCTTCAAACAAAACTTATATATATATATATATATATATATATATACAGGGTGTTTTTTTTTAAACTGACAGTGTTCAGAGCCGTCTGCAGCTCGTTCTAATAACTGGATTGACACAAAATTTTGTGAATGGACTAAGAAAACCATGGGAAAAAAAGATTCCAAAAAAAATTAGTTCCAATCACCACCGATAGGGGGAAATGTGACGCTGTGGTCATTTATGCAACTGGGAATTAGCATAAAATACGGGCAAAAAATGAAAATGCAAATTTTTACTTACGCAAGCGACAGTAGCGCCAATAGTTTAAGTTATAAATGCATGCGAAAAACACCGAGAAACAATTTCAGCTGAGGTTGAAAATGAATCTCACGTTACCGCAGCGCGCGTTACTTGTGAAGTTCTTATATTGTAACCAGTACAATGCACCAGCCGCTCTTCGTTTACTTAGAACACGCCATAAACTGCGCAAAGGACCTTTATCCGTTAATGTATTGAAAGCAATGATTCTGAAATTCGAAGAACCAGGCTCGCTAGCAGTTCGGTCAGGCAGAGGACGTAAACCGGTGGCAGAAAAAGTGATACTGGATGTTTCAACTGCGATCACCGAAAGGGAAAGTGTAAATGATAAATAAAACGTGGCATTTTATCCAAATTATTAATTTTGTCTGTTTCTGATGGGTTTTTTTTTCAATGTACAGCGCCACATTTCCCCCTATCGGCTGTGATTGGAACTAATTTTTTTTGTTGGAATCTTTTTTCCCATGGTTTTCTTAGTCCATTCACAAAATTTTGTGTCAATCCAGTTATTAGAACGAGCTACAGACGGCTCTGAATAGTGTCAGTGTAAAAAAAAACACCCTGTATATATATATATATACTATAATTGGTACATTTTTCTTTCATTAAATGTTAATCTAATTTTAGAAATAAAACAATCGTTACGCTTACAGATAACACATAAATGTTTTAAATTAAATTTTATGTAAATTTTACTAGGGAAATTTGTTAAACAAAAATCTCTTCTACAAAGTAAAGCGTAATATATAATTGGATTTTATTCTAACGCTAAAACTGCTACAATAAATTCGCCCATTTTATCATATAAATATTTATTTCATGAAAAATTCCAATTCGCTTATAAATTATAAACGCATCTCTATTCGAAAATAAAAGTTTTGCAGGATGTCTCAAGAAAACGTGAATTTGGAATATTATTTAACCCAACGATGCATATTTGTTTTTTCATGTGAAAAAATAGAAGGTGTTGTCATTTGTTCTAGATCATGGGGAAAATAATAAAAATGAAATATTAAATATTTTAGTAAAAAACATATTTTTGTCGGGTTCCATATATATTTTTTAAATAATTTTTGAGTGTTTGGCATTAAAAATACAAAAAAAAAACGATTCTTAAATTTCTCAAGCACGCAGTGTTTTCAGTATATAGAGAAAAAGGTCGAAATACAGGCTACCGCTTTTATTTTCAATCTGTATCCTACAATTTTGAAAATTAATGAAGGAAAAAGTTATGGTAGGGTAACTTGATATGTTTCACATCCTCTTAGTTAAAACAAAAATAGTTTAAAAAGTGATATCTGTTTATAAAAGGAAAAATTCCGAAAACCTTGAAATTTTGAGTTTTGAAAATGAGGTCTACCGGCTACCTCAGTTATTTCCAAAATAATCATACAAATAGTTCTAATTTCAATTAAGAGAAAGGGGCATAATTGTAATAAATTTTATTCATTAATATCATTTAATATGTACAGAAAGAACATTGAATTTTTAATAAACAAGAATTTTGGTCAAATTTATAAAAATTTTAACGACTATCTCTGACAGCCTTCTTCCCATTCTGTTCCTAGTTTTCTTTTTAACTAGTTACACATAAAAAGCTTGCTGCTTGAAATGTAGATTACTTAATATACAAGAAATCACAAAACATAGTAATAACTCTCTTCGTCGATGCAGTGACTATGGGCCCATATATCGTATTCTAAACATTGAACGCAGAGTTCTCCCTTCTTGTAAAGAGGTAGCATCCTCGCAGAAGACACAAATTTCATCATCTTCCTCTGTTGGACATCTTTCTTTTTTACCTTTTTTAAAATCCTATTTCTGCTTATTCTCCTCTATTTTCTTAGTTATTCCTCCGACATTTTTATTCGTTCTCTTCCCATTTACAGCGAACTATTTTGGCCAACATTGTAAACATAGGAATACTACATTGTAACAGTTAAATGGAGCAACAAAGCAATACAGTGTTCTTGATCCTATAAATTAATTTATTTTCAACCCAATCATCCGGATAGCTGGTAATTAGACCAATTTGGGTGGGTTGGTATTTGGACCACTGTTACGTTTAAGTTAAAGCCGGTATTACCGATTCATATAGTAAAATACCACTAACGTGCTTGCGACAGTTGGGATCTAAACATGTCTAGAAACAATTTAATCGTCAATTCAAGCCAATATACAATCAGTATTTTTTTCTTTTTTTTGTAATGAGAAACATGTACTTGAAAACTTTTGATATTTGAGATTTCGTCGTGACGGCGTATAATCTTACTGTTTGAAAATTAGACAAATTTCAGCGACGTACTCTGCTCGTGCCTCTCTTCTCTCAATTAAAGGTACAAATTGTGCCTCCAGGACCTGATTACCAAAGGGCACACTTCCAACAGTAAAAAAGAATAGAAATTTTTACCTTATTCATGGCAGTAATTTTGCACGAATAGGACGTTTTAGTAAGATGAAAATGGCTATTAAATTATACTGATAGAAGTGTGCCCCGTCGGTAATCAGGCTCTGCCTCTAACCGCTAGGCTGCGATGCGTTCAGTTCTCAGAACACGTACAAGCGGGTGTTTGGACATTTTTTATTACATTTGGAATACTGCACATTTTTTTTAACCCCTTAATTCTCGCGCCCGTGATATTCACGGGCTGTGTATTCTACTTTTTTTTAATTCAGATTCTTTGATTCCCACCAGTTTTTTAAAAG
Source organism: Maratus michaelseni (assembly GCA_963931845.1). NCBI lineage: Eukaryota > Metazoa > Arthropoda > Arachnida > Araneae > Salticidae > Maratus > Maratus michaelseni. The sequence goes on along the minus strand of OZ007600.1, from coordinate 112,043,465 downwards.
AGTGAAATTAGCTTTATTCTCGCATCATTTTATCAGCCATTAAATAAGGTGAATATTTCTACTTCAAAAAAGTGGTAGCAATCAAACAATTTGAAATTTTAAAAAAGTAGCCTACACAAAAATATAGCGACGCTGAAAGGGTTAAATTGAAATATGAATTATCATAAACAAGCACTTTATAGAAATGAAAAGGATAATTTGAACAAATTACCCAGTGTATGTAGCAAGCTAAAGATATTTAGCAATTTTCATATGTACTAAAATGTTTCCATATTGCTTGACTTTTGAACGATACACCTTAGATATACAGACTTTCGGTTATATAAGGTTTAGTCAAGAAGTTGAGTTACTAAAGTTTTACTTTTATTATTACCGAATTAATTATATCTAATACATATTGCTCTCTTTTGCAGGTAGTGTAAGTATAATTGTTTTGTAATTCATCATTATTTTTGTTCATTTTGAAAATTGTTAACGGCCTCGTGGCTTTATCTTATCCAGCAGTGTTTTCCAAGAATTAAACAACAGGTTTTCCAAATGCTTCATTTTCTATTCATATACTTTTTTTAAAAAGCAAACTTAAAAAAACAATGTTGTATTACAAATTAACAATCAATGAATTTAACTAAAAAGAGTCTAATAAGTATTAGATATATTTAATTATGGAACAATAAAGGTAAAACTTGAGTAACCCTATTTGTTGTTGAAACCTGAGAACTCATTGTCCTCATGTACTGGTTGCTCCCCACGTGACACTACGTGCGATACAGGGTTAAATGTTTTTCAATCTAACTCGAATTTTAAGGGTTCAGGTAGCTTTTAAATGACAAAAGTTGCCAAAACTTACAAAAGTTTGTTAGTGTAAATCTTGTTGAAAATTGAAAAATCCTGTTGCAAATTGAAAAATAATATTCATATCCCATGCCTGAAAAAGAGACATAAAAGAAAAAGTACTTTGCTAGTATGTATGTATGTATGTATTACTAATATTATTATTGCAATAATTTGTGAATTATAAAATATTTTTATAATAACATCAAAGTTTATTAAAATGCACTGTAAAGATTTTGGTGTAAAGTTCCTGAGAAAACCTGTGGCACCTTTCTGCCACAGGTTTTCTCAGGAATTTCACCAAAGAAATGCCAGGAAATTTACACAAGTCAGTTATACACAAAACATATGGAACTTTACACAGATCACCGATAATTTCTCTTTTACAATAATTTCGAAAAGTTACACAAAAGTTCAAAAGTATACCTGCGAAAACTAAGGAAAGTTACACACAAAATATATGGAACGTTTCACAGTTGATCAGAAAATACCACTTTCTCAAGTATTCCGAAAAGTTACACAACATTGTGGAAAATGTTACACGAGATTCCTCGGTATTCTGGGATCAGAAAAATTGTACACACCTACGTAAAATTCAAACTAAACTAAAAGTGAACATGCATTTATTGATGCAATTGAAAATATAATTTAAATTCCGATTTTATTTTAAATTCAAAAGGGCTTAAAGAAGTGCACTGTTTTTATAAGGAATTTTTAATGACGTATTTCATGAAAATTTCAGCTTTATTAATTTACTAAAGAAGTTTATGTTTTAAAATTTGTACGTTTATTTATAACTCTCAATGTTGCTTTTATTGAAAAAATAAAATTAGGACATGTTACTCAGAAAATTCGATATGTAATTAACATTTATAGCTAAAAAAATTCTTTATTTTAAGTGAAATGATGATTTTTATTATGAATTTTTAAAAATTCATTTTATAAAAATATCCCTCTTATAAATTTGTAAAAAAAAAAAAAAAAAAAAAAAAAAACTAATTTAGAATTGTTTAAATTTTTACTTTGAAAAAATTAGAAAGATTAACGCATAAAATTGAATATAAAATAGAAGTTTATAGATTCATAAAATATTTATTTGCTTTAAATTAAAGAATAATGGAAGAAATGTTTCTTATTCACGAGCTTTTTATTTGCATTATTTGTGTAAGATAATTTAGAAAAGGGTGTTTTTATAGCACTGATAATGCTTAAATAAATGTATTGTTTTTGTCATGAAACTTAAAAGACTCATTTCACAAAACTTATGTTCGTTTACAACGTATTAAAATAATTTACTTGAAAATTTTTAAAAATATTTCTGCAATATGTTTGGAAAAAAACGAGTTTCTAACGTAAAATTACTGATGCGTCTTTAAACGAATATTTTTTTTCTTTAATACCATATAAAAGCTTTTTATTCGTATTATGTTTTAAACGAAAATAAATTAAAATTTGGAAAAAAATGAATTCCTAACGTAAAATTAACTCATGCATTTTAAAAAGAATAAAAATTTGTTTTTTCTTTAGTACCATATAAAAGCTTTCTATTCGTATAATGTTTTAAACGAAAATAAAGTACAATTCAGATTACCATCATCAAAGTATAAAATTATTAAAGAACGTCAACATTTTTCATATCGAATAAAAGATGATAGTAAACAGATAAAAGAATAAAATAAATATATATATATATATATATATTAGTTTTACCATAGTGACTTTAATACAAATAAGTTAAAATGTGTTTAAATAGTCACTTTATTAAATGGTAAGGTAATCTGTTGAAAAAAAAACTTGCGTAAGGACAGGAATATGTCTTTATCAGATAATTATTATGATTATATGCATTAATTATTCAGTCTACAAAATTTCTGGAATAAAAATACTGAAATATAATATTTTTTATTTGTAATTTTAAAGATCTACTCGATTAAGTTTTAATACTCGTTTGAAAACCTTCTAAGCATTTCTAAATCAAAGAATGCAAATATCTTATGCATTTGCTTGTAGAATTTTTAAAAATATCGTTTGTTTCATTGTGATATTGTGTTTCACAAATTTTTCACGTCACACACGAAGACACGTTGCATGCGGCAGATGGTGGATAGCACTGAATAATAAAATGTTTTACTTTCTGTTGCTTCTCTGTCCTTTATTGGTTGTTTTCACTTTTCTTCTTAGTCTCTCTAGCGCTGGCAATTTTCATGTTACATGCACCGTTTCAACGCTTTTTATGGTTTTTCACTATGAAGATCACATTCCAATAAAAAAATAGGTGTTGCCATTTGTAATTTTCAAAATTTTGTCACTGTAACCGTCACTGTTAGAGTTTAACTGTTGTTTTTCATACGAGTTTTGAGTGCATACCTCAAAATACTTAAAACCAAAATTTCAGCCAGTTTCTGTGAACGGTGTGACAGTTAATGACTCATATATCGGGATAGTTTTTTTATAATCACCCTGTATGTCTGTTTCTTTGTTACATCTATTATTCCGAGAATGCGACAATCTTCGAGTTGAAATGTACATCAATTATTCGCAAGGATCCATGTATTTTAACAGACTTTGACATTTCAAAATTTATATTGAGTTTGGAAATATTAATTTAATTTTAATGTTTCTTTCCACAATAGTAATAAATTCAAATTTGAGCAAACAGTTTATTATATTGATTTAAAAAAGAGAGAAAATGAGAAATTATATGATGTTATTATAATTTTCTTCATATTGTTCTTTAAAAGATTACTATAATGCAAGACATATGATATCAAATGAAAAGATCTATATAATAAAACCGTAAGTCATGTGACTGTCATCAACAGTTCCGGGATGTCCGTTTCACTTTTTCATATGCCAGGCGGCCATTTTTATTCAAAATTATTTTTGCAAATAAAACTGCATAAAAATTACATTTTTAGAAAGATCGTTCAAAATAAATTAATATTTGAGAGATCACTTACGTTCAATTATGTATACATTCTGCAATAACTTCAGTTTAAATTAGGTTCGCAGTTAAAATTCTCTATCTATGAAAGTAAACAAAGAAAAAAGATTCATTCGTTGTGAATGTTTAAAATATTAAACCATGAATTTTTGGATCGCTGCCTGGCGTAAAAAAAATAATCCGCACCAGTGAGACAGTCAAAGTTTACCTTAATTGTGTTCCATACAACTCAACTTCCGAATCTTTTTTGACGTAAGTTGAACTCATGTAATAATATTTAATGGATCAAATTTCGAAAAGAATGGTCAGCTTTTATTTTTTGCGCGTGCAAATTAGAAACGATACTTTAATTTGAAATCAAATGTTTTGATTTATGATAATTATTATTTTTCTATTTTCTATTTTAAATGAAAAATGTGAACGTCATGTATTTTAAATTGAAACAGTTGTCACGGACGCACCGGGGTTGGCGCGATTTTTGTTTTGCGCCAAATATGTTTAAGAATCTCCGCATTAGCGAACATATTGCAAGTGATAAGCAAACGGACATGAAGCATAAATTCTTAAGTGGGTTAAGCGGTTTTTGTCAAGAAAGATGAAATACATAACAACAAAAAATATGCGAAATGCTACCGCGATCGCAAAAGTTCTTGATTTGTCTATTAGATTTTTCCAGTTATGCGAGGGATTAAGGAAAAAAATAAATTATGAATAAAAATAATTTGTTACAATGCTTAACATACATTTAAGGGCGACCAAACTGGTCGCCAGTTGCGGCTAGTATACAAATAACAGTGCATTCTACTCATAAAAAAATAAAATGTATTTCTATAATCGCGTTAATACTACGTCATATTCAGAGAATGTGTTTTATTGGAGCTCCGAAATGAGGTGCCACATCATTCTTCTGCGAAAAGGCCTACGGTTAGTTATCCATTGAAAATGCGCACTATAATTAAGAGAACATGGTTTGTGACTTCGGTTCGTCTGTCTCTCTGTCCTCGCTCTAACTTTCGTATATTTATTTTATTTGCATATAACTGGCATATGGTCTGCTATAGTCGTATGATATATATTGTTGTATGGTCTGGTAAAGGTTTACTGTAGCACATTACTTATTGAGAACGCAGTATGTTGCATTAAAAGTTCGTTTACATGGGCGCAGAAACGAAGTAAGTTACATTATGTGAGGAAATGTTTGAAATGTATTTTAATGATGCTGCACTTCTTCAAACATAATGAAAGTTATATGCGTTAATGAGTAAGCACTACAAAATTATATCTATAGATTTTCAACATGATTTTCATATGGTGTGCATAGTTTTTAGACTAAAAGAAAACTTATACCGTCTTCATCTAGAACAAATAATTAGTCATTTTCTAAATCCTAAACCAGAAATATATATTTCCGAATTATGCGAATGAGGCAAACAAATCAACTGAATAGACGAAATGATCGAGAATTTCTAGTCTATAGTTTTCTAGGTCGTGAAACGATACATTGTATCTGAATCTTTTGAATTGCGAGAAATTATCACTTGATTTCTGGTATAAATTCATAAACAAGAATTATAGTTACTAAAACTAACCTCTTGTGTTCACATTTGTTTGCAGAGATTTTTAAATAAGTTTGACCACGATAATATAGGAAAACGCTCTTGAATTTGAATAGGGGAGTATAGAACTCTCTAGAAAAGGGAACTAGAATTTATACGGATAACATGGAACTATGTTTTCTAGAGCACCAATTTGTTTTCTAGATGTCAGTGGCAGAATTTTTTTCAGTATATCTTTCATTTGGTGGGAGACAGAAAAGAATTCGGTTACAATATTGTCTGTCAGATTTAATTGCTGTAAATGCGTTTGCTGTTGTTGGTATGAATTTTTAAACTCAAATTAATTTTAGTGTACTACGTTGAGTGTACAAATTATATAAATTATATACATGGCTGCACAAAGGAATTCGTAATCCTTACTTCTATGTAGGCGAATTTCATAAAATGTGTTTTGCACTGTTCTGTGCATTTTGCAATCGAACTATATTTTAATATATTAAGGTATGTGTCGGATTCCACTTCTCCGTCCACGCGACTTCGAAATATAATCTGGTCTTTTGATATGCTGCCACCACCGATATGAATACGTGATATCGGCACGATACTTGATGCATATTCAAGAAAAACCTAACTCTTTCAATTAAAGTTAGAGTAACAATTTATTAACAATATTTACACTTAAACTCGGATGTAAATTATCCGGTTTAACACTAAATCAAAACAATTACAGAAAACGCTCTACGTGCACCGCTAGACTACGTCAATTCATTCCGCACTGAGATTTCTATTCATCTCACACCCGCTCTGTCTTTCTTTCGAGAGATACCGTTAAACACACGTGGCTCAGATCGTCAACTCTCAACGACCTTACACCTTCACTACCACGTTCGAACTATTTTCACCTCTGGTCATTCCCCAGCGCACCCGCTCTCTCTCTACGGGGCTGCTCTTTTATTTCCAAGTGTCGCTTGACAACCGTTCCTCCCTCTTGACTGATCCGTCTTCCTAAATAACAGGGTGCACTATCTTTCTTATCTATCAAAGACCACATTGCAATGGAAATACCTCTTTCATTATGTCCAACTCACCACCCTCCGGATTAAGATTTTTCTTAATCCAGACTCTAACGGTACACAATAGATACAGATACAATACGCTAATCCCTTAAGAATAGCTTTCAACTCTTGCAGCTGTGAGAGAAACCTGACAGTATGTTTAAAAGACATAAATAAAATAATATACAGGGCTACACTAAAAAAATAATTGGACAGAGTACCATCATGTGATTGATGCAGTGTAATAAAAATATGTAGATGATATTCCATGCTTCACGAAACAGCGCTAATACATTACAGTTTATGAGCGAAAAAGCTAAAAGTGAATTTTGAACTGTGTTAGGCAATTTTTAGATGAATAACAGCTTGACATGCTTTCTGGTGTGTTTAAAATTTTATAGATTGTATACAGAAAACTTTCAAATACTTTAGAGATTATGAGCGGTAATTATTGAAATAGCGTTTTCAACTCTATTTTTTATTATATGTTATTATATGTTTATATATTATAATTATTATATGTTTAATTTTTCCCCATAATGAAAGAAGAAGTTGAAATAAAATAGTCTATAAGTATTGAAAAGTATTTCACAGTTACATGAAGTGTATGAATTCTATAGATTATGAATGTGGCTGCACAAAGGAATTTGTAATCAATACCTCTATGGGGTCGAATTGCTTAAAGTGTGTTTTGAACTTTTCATTGCATTTTGCAGATGAGTAGTATTTTAATATACTAAGGTATGTTTGAAAGACATAAATAAAATAATATACAAGGCTACATAAAAAAAAATGTATAATATCACTGATTGACTTGATACCCTATATCTGAAGATGGCTTCAGATTTAGGCTGAAACTGTTGATTTGAGTTTTAATGTAATTTTATGTCTTTAACGTAATACATCATTTAGCAGTATATATGAGTTTTACTACATTTTAATTTTTTTTAATTGAACCTGGCGTAAAAGTCCAAGACTTTTCACTATATATATCTTTATTGTCCCTGATTCGATTAGATCAAATGGTATTATATTTAACTGTTTAACAATACACATGTTAGGAAGTTAAATTATTTAATTTTATCAACTTTCATCTAAATACACACATAGAAACAGATATATGTGTTGGTGTCTGGGTTGCCAGTGTGACCATACAGTGAGTGAGTGAATCTGTTTAAAAGGGGAACTCGAACTTTAAACATCAACAATTCATTTACTATAATAAACTTAAAGATAAATTAAGGATCGTGTCTTTATTGTGGTTCTAAAATTGCCTGTTCGCGAAACTTTTTGACACGTCCTCTGATTCACTTTTAAACGAAAAGACATAAAATTGGAAGGCCTGGCTGTTGAAACTATTTGGAATCGAAATGAGTTTTCAATTTTTTGATAAATAAATTACTTATCTAGTTATAAGCAATTTTTGTCACGCGACGATAGCTTTTTCCCTTGCTTGTGTTGCCGCGGCATCAGGAATTCGGTTCAAAACACCAACTTTGAAAATATTTTCTGAAAGATCTTCTTCCTTTACAATCAAAAATGGAAAACGCTATTCGATTACTTTCTAAATAAGAAAACCTGCCAATATGTTTTCAAATAAAAATTAATTCAGAAATATGTCACAAAGTAGCTCCTTTGGATTTGAAAACAACCTTAAGTAAACTGAGAAATTTTGTAAAAAGCCATTAAAGAAAAAAGTTATTTGAACTTTTGTCAAAACATGGCTCTGAGCTTTTTATGTGGAAAACATGATGTAATGTGCCATTCTAATTTTATTTTTTATCGTCTTTTGCAGTTCAATTGAGAAAAGGAAAATTTTGTATTTAGAAATGAGTTCGAGCATTCTTACACGCTTGTGCCGTCTACTGACAAAAATTTTAATTATTGTTTTAATTACATAATGCTGAATATAGAAATTTGAAAAAACTACAAAATGGCAAATAAAAATTAAAATATGAAATACATGTTTCTTGAAACCGTCATGAAATATATTTTTCTTCAAGACGGTTTAATATCAATAGTTTCCCAAACAAAAAACATCGTTTGTTATAGTGTATTCTACTCTCCTTCAAAATCTGTACACTCTCAAAAACATCCGTGAATTGAACAAATTTGTCCGTTGCCTTCTTTCGTTAAAACACGAAAATCTCCGCTTTAATTTGCTTCGTATCCCCCAAAATACGGTTACCCCAAAAAACACACCAATCTAACATAAAATATAAATGAAATTCTCCAAAGTATGTCTGCAATTTCTTCAACCTACAGGGGTGTACCGGCAACTGCGCTGCGTGTTACTTTTCCGTATTAGAAACGGAATTTTTACGTATGTGTTTTTCCTTTAAAACAAGGAAAATTTTAGAAACAAAGGTCAAATATTCCTGAAACTCCCCAGTCACAAGACAGAAATTTCTTCAAATAACACAAAAATCTCTTGCGTTTACAGGTGTGTCCCGGCAACTTGCTGTCTGTATTTTATACGATTTTTGACGAAATTTATTTTGAAATTGTAATTATATTATTATACACCACCGTGTATATAACATGCTTTTTTCGTTTTACTGACGATTTAAAAACATGTACTGAGACATAAATTAATAAATATACAATTTTATTCTTGCATATAAATAGTTAGGAAATACTTATGTGATAAAAAATTCCATGAAAAAAATACATTATTCAGTATAATAAAACATATTTTAGAAGAGGATTTAAATGTAATAGGATTAAAAATGCTGAAAAAATATGCATCGTGCTCATGACAAAAAATTTTCAAACATTGCATAAAATTTTCTTTGTAGCTTACAAGTTATTAACGAAATTTTAATTCCAAATCAAAAGATATATAAGTTGTCTCTCATAAAATCGGATGTATGATGTAAACCGATTTTTTTATTTTTAAGACAACTCTTGCATTTCAAATCGGATTAAATATATACCTTTAAAATGTAAAAAAGGTTTCGTTTGTACTATTTTTATTATATATACGAAAATGAAAATGGCATAAGAGATAAAGTTCTTTCAGATTTCGTTATTAAATTATTAAAGGTATTATGCAAACGTTTTCCATTATGTTAAATAATGATTTAATTTTTTATTCATTTAATTTCTTTGTTTTTTACATAACAGCGACATATAAACATTAGTACCTCTAAAAATTATATTCATATAAATATTTAACAAGCAATTCTCTGAAAAAAAAAAAAAACTTTCCACGCAAAATGATTTATTTGGAAAAGTAAACTCTAGTTCTGGATTGAATATTCAAAGATTATAAATACTGGAAAAAATTTGCTATTTGCATTATAGAAAACTTTTTACTCTGGTTTGCAAATTTTAAAGAAAAATTGAAAATCAAAACTAAAATAATATACTTTGTCTTTCAGAAAATGAGAGCTAGAATTAATATCTTAATTTTTTCAATGTGGTTTCTGCATTTTAAATAACAAAAAATGAAAGACATACGATTTATTAATACAAAAAAAATAGTTACAGTAATTTTAGCATGAAATAATAGTTGGAAATTTAAACTATTATCTGTGAAAATTATAATTATAATAAAAATTAACTTTACAACTTTGATAATCGGTTCAATCTGAAAGAAATAAGATAACAGTTTATTTTATTTATACAGCAAACATCAGATCGATTATAGTTAGAGTGTGCACAGTATTTCTTAGATTTCTTAGAGCTCCCTAATGCCACTTTACTCTGCTGTGGCCGGTTGTCAAAACCGAAGCGCACCATACGTAAATTATGTTCACATACATGAGCGCCACTTTCCTCACTGCGGCGAGTTTTCAAAACAGAAGTTCGTCACAAAAAAATGACAGCTAAAAGTTACTTATTGGTTCTATTACCCATTGTTTAAATCTGTCTAAACTAAGCCAATGATTTCACAGAAGTGTGTGTGTGTGTTTACTCTGGTCGATACTTTGACCTTGTTAAGCATATTCGTCTCGATTAGTATTTTTCATTTTCATTTTGTGATTTATCTGTTTTATAAATTCTTTATTCTTCTTCCAGCATGTGAAAAGACAATCAGTCGTAAGATGGCGCTATTTTCATCTAGCGAACTTTCTGCCATTCAACTGCTCAGGGTTCGGGGTCGATAAAATGAATAGTAAGCTTGCTTGGGAACTAAACACTGAGGTTACCACGTTGAGCTGACCACGTGATCTGGATATATACTGTATAGCACTTCAGGGTCAAGAAAGCAGGGATGGAACTGTAGGTCCTAATCCTTAACGGATCTTAGCGCCGCAGGTTTTTTTAGACTAAGATTAAAGTGCCACATCACAAATGTATTTTTTTTCATGGATCCCCATATACGTAAGACTGAAATAATTATTACTTAATATCGAATAAAATAAATGATACGTAAACTTATGGAGATACATAAACTAAATACACTGCAAAATTAAACCATATTCTTAGTTTTAGTTTAATTTTATAAGAAATCGATACTATAAAATAAAACCAATCATTTACCACGCCTTAGTGTAATAATGAAAAAAATCTAAGTAAGCAACAATCAAAAGAGCACAGTAAAACGTGTTTTTGACGAATAAATCATTTGCTCTCGTTTGCCTTTTATCGAGATATAAAGTCTTAAAGTTTGCAAATTTATTTATTGAATTTAGACGAGAAAAAATTCCTCATTATGATTCAGAAATTTTAATAATCAGATATAAAATACAAAATACAAAACATATTTAAATATAGTAATACAAAAATGAAAGAAAGCCTGACAAAAAAGTGCTATTGACAAGTTTGATGCTGAACAATAAATGATTGAAGCATAGAAAATAATTGCAGCAAGAACATTTTGCAAGGGCATTTCTAATGGAAGTGGCCGAGTTTGTGGTTTGCAATAACCCATACTTGTACCAAGCATAGCTAATCATGTCGGAGTATTGCGGTGCACTAATATGGAAATGGGTAAGTGACTGGAGTTTGATAATGTTGTTACGTTGTAAAATATCCCTTCCTCCTTCCATTAGTGCCCTGATAGATATAAGGCAAGAAAACTGCTTCCAGGATTGGAAAAATCCAACATGCATAGGTTCAACTGTGCAAGTATTACCTGCCCGAATTTTTTTAATTCAAATGTTGCACCCTCAGGAACTGCTTCACTGACGTTGATGTCGTCGCAGTATTGTAGTAGAGCACCACTACAAGATGGAACTCGTTACCAGCAGACAGGAAAAAACATTTTGCAGCCATGTCATTTGACATTTGAAGGATAATTGCTTGAAGATCTATATCTACACAGGTTGTTGTCTCGAATGATCAATATATATATATTTATTCACAGAAACACATACAGGACTTCGATAATTACAGAAATCTTCTTGACGGGGTCGAGATAGACACAAAGAAATAGACATCACTGAAGAATGCAGCCGGGAACTCCGAAATGAGTGTGCGACAGAGTCAGCGGGAGTCTAACCCACCGCCTGTTCCTACGCTCTCAAGTGATTAGTGGAGCGGTGTCTTAACCACTTGGCCACGGAGGACCCACTTTGTCTTTATTAACGCGTTCACCACCATTCCTTTAATAAACATATATAAGCAAAGTCAACATATACTAAAACTTTCGAACTACTGAATATGACCAGATTTTGTGGCTTGGATGTGTAAATTGTCCGGCTTGAACATAGTTTGCCTTACACTCGGACCCAATTTACCTTTGGATTCTTGAAGAACAGCAAGCATTGATGAGAGCAATCGACCATCGGCATGGATCATTGGTTGAATAGTATAACTATGAGTCATACTGTGTATTGATAGAGCAGCAGCTTCAACTTTCTTCACTCCACGCATGTCGAGACTCCTGCCAAAATGCACCTTCTTCTCGACACCACTTTAATCTGAGTTGTACCAGGTGGCTGGATTGTTTGTTGCACTTGGGCATATTTCATCGGTGAAGCTGGCGATCGCTGCTTCTCGTTGAGCTGTGTTCTGTGTAGTAATTCTCCCTACGAATCTCTTGATTTTTCGTCACCCAATGTTGTACTGATTTTAAAATTAATGTGCCCGTGGGAGATGCCGTGAAATCCGTAACTTGTAGCACAGTACTATGTTCCAAAGCCAAAGTAAATCTTCGACATGGACTGGAAAATGTTGTCAAGAGCTTGGAGGAACTTCTCATAAATATGGCTGGAAATCTGTTTGTACCTAGACCGCTTTGACACGCTAGTGCGTGATGCTTGTAGTTGTTTCTCCCAATTGTACAACTGGATAAGGGATGTCACGAGCCTGAGTGACTTTTGTAGTGTAGCCAAGTTCAACTTTTATTTTGTTCAGACTTTTAGTATGCAACTGCCAATTGCTTGTCTTCTTCCGAATCACACTTCGCGGCCTCTTTATAGGAACTTGGATGATAGCTTGATGCTGATGATTCTTGTAACGCTTCACCTTAGCTGCCTTCTAAAACTGTACCTTCATCGCTTGACATATAATCAAACTCTCCAAATTTGTCAATTACAAGGTCTTCCTATATTTCAAAATCAACGCACCTGATAAATTAGTCCTAAACCGGTGCGTTTCAAACATAAAATACCCTCATTAATAAAATATACATTTCCTTTGTCACTAATGAAAAATTAAACTGCCGTTTAATTTCGTTCTAAAGCTGTAGTTCTTCTGGATAAGGTTATCTTATTTCCATTTCATAAGCTTAATACTGGCCCATTCCTTCAGAACACACAAGTAAATGACTGATACGAGACATTTTTCAGTATAACACACGCTTCACACAGAGCCTAAAACGAGAATGAGATGTATTACTGGTTTGCAGGCATGCAACAAATATAAAATATATTTAGCGAGTTTTGACATGACTTTATTACGTCCCGTCCCACTAATCCCTTTTCGTTTCTTCATTAAATAAAACAAAATGCATTAAATAAATAAATTAGAAAACTTTAAGACTTTACGTGTCGATAACGGTCAGACGAGGACAAATGATTAATGCGTCAAAAAACACGTTTCACTATGCTCTTTCGATTGCTGCTTATTTAGGTTTTTTTTATTATTACACTAACGGCATGGTTCCCTGGTAAAAAAGGAGCGGTTTCGTCTGTAATCGAGCGCCACAGTACTCTCCAAGATGGTAGACAGGGAATGCTCAGTTCAAACCTATGTTACGTTCATCGGCCAACCGATAGGAATTTTCCGTGGTTTTCTTCGAACCTTGCGTAAATACGCAGCAGGATATCTTACAATGAATAACTGGAGTTAAAACGATATCAAAGGAAAGTAGCTTATGCTTATGTTATTTTGTTATTCCCTATATTCTGCAAATATGTTGCAGATATCGAATCGCACATATGTTTCAGATATCGAATAGCAGATATGTTTCAGATATCGTTTCTGCAAATATAGAATTTAATTCCTCTTTCAGATCACAAATTATTCAAGTAATTTTTTAAAATGGGAATTTCGCAACTTCTATCTCATAAAAGTAGAAAATTAAATCACTGCATCTAATTCTGTATTTTACTTTAGATAAAATTGCAGAATGTTCAGAATTGTCCGAATTGTAGAATTGTAGAATTGTCAAATTTTAATATTAATTTTCAGAATGCAATATTATGGATGTTTCCATAATATTTGCAATATTATGGAAATTATTGTAATGTATGTCAGATTATTATGCAATATGTTACATTACAGCAATGTCTTAGAATTTAGTCTAAGAAGGAATATGTGTAAAAAGGAAAAATGTGTAAGAAGGAAGTATCAGAATTGCAATATTGTACAATATATTAGAATATTGCAATATGTCAGAATTACAATATTATGCAATATTATTGCAATATATCAGAATTACTGTATTATGCAATATATTAGATTATCGCACTATGTTACATTACTGCAATGGCTTTGAATTTAGTCAAGAAGAAATGTGTGTAAAAAGAAAAAATGTGTAAGAAGGAATTATCAGAATTGCAATATTATGCAATATATTAGATTATTGCAATATATCAGAATTACAATATTATGCAATATATTAGATTATTGCAATATGTCATATTTGCAATATTAACTGTGTATAATTGTCAGAATTGCAGAATTGGAGAATTGCAAAAAATCGAATAAAATGAAGGATACGTAAATTAATGAAGATACTTAAACTAAATATACTGTAATTTTAAACCGTATTCTTAGTTTTAGGTTGATTTATTTAGAAATCAAGCCAAATAAAATAAAACTAAGAATACGAGTAGGAGTGATTTCTTATGAAATTGAACCCCAATAACGGCTGAAAGGTTCTACACTCCAAGATGGTAGGCGGAGATGTTCAGTTCGAACACATATTGTGCTCATCGGCCGAACCGATCGAGTTTTATGTTGTTTTTTTTCAAACCTTGCTTGAATAAGGTGTAGGTTCTCTTAGAAAAAATATTAATATTAAAGCGGAAACGGTGTCCCTGGAAAGTAAATGATGCTTATACTATTCCGCTATTATCTATTTTCTGCAAATATGTTGCAATTATTTAACACTAGAACTACCATGAGTCGTCATTTTGACGGTTATCAAATGAATATATTCCGATTCGAACCAGAATTTTATTTAAAGTAAATTAAAAATAAAACTCACAGAAATACATTAAATTATTAAGTTAAGTAGTTTTAAAGAAAATTTCTGGTGTGAAATAGTTTGAAAAAACTTGAGTAAAATTTCCGGTAGTTTTGGTGTTGAAGAATATTTAAAGGTGCAATTTATTACTTATACATGGTGTTTCTAAACTCATGGTACAAACTTCAAGGGTAGGTAGAACACACAGTAACAATCATTTTATTGTATAGGAATGTATGGGACCAAGTGACACATTAAGGTAAAAACACCAGGGGGGCAATTAGGCCCCTTTTTTAAATTTCAAAAATTCTCATTCATACCAGAAAATTTTTATGTTATCCTTTTCTTGACATTTCATAATTACTTAATAATAAAATTCTTCTTTGAAAATTTTTGGTATGAAATCGAAATTTTTTGAATTGAAAAAAAAAAATTGAAATAGAAATGGAGTTTTTGGTTGATTCCACTAGCGGTAGAGGGCAGTAAGTGACTGGTCGCCTTTCAATACCATGCATTCAAGTAGAAGAAATCGCCATTTTTATTTGTGCTATGGTTCGTCCTGGAAGACTTTACATATGCCGTAAAAGCCGACATGCATTTCATGTAAGGTTGTGCAAATGGCAACGCCAGGGCTGCCCTACGAATGTATCAGGAGCAGTTTCCTCGCAGAAGAATGCCTGATCATAGAATGTGTCAGCGCTTACACCGTCAGCTTTCTGAAACAGATTCTTTCCACGTCACCAGACAGGAAACTGGGCGAGAAAGAGCTGTACGCAGTGCAAGTCTGGAAGAAATTATTTTGAATTTTGTGAGTGAAAGGCCCGAATCAAGTACAAGAGCTGTTGAACAGAATTTAGGTGCGAGTCATCCGACCGTTTGGAGAGTGTTAAATGAAAATAGATTTCGTTCCTTCCGTTTTCAACGTGTACAAAGTATGAATTCGGAAGAATATCTTCTGCGGTTGAACTTTTGCCAGTGGGTTTTGCAGCAACATGTATTGCAGCCAGACTTTACTGCTCATATTCTATTTACAGATCAGGCAGTATTTACACGCGAGAGTGTATTTAATGCGCACAATTTCCATCTTCCGGCAACCAATAATCCACATGCAACGCGACCACATGCTTATCAACAACGATTTTCTGTGAATTTGTGGGTGGGTATTGTTAATAATTATTTGATTGGCCCATACCTACTACCAAAGAAGCTGGATGGTCGCTGTTACCTTATTTTTTTGCAACAGGTTTTAACAGAACTGCTGCAAGATGTTCCGATCGCCATTCCGATTGTAACCGGATGTGGTTTCAACATGATGGAGCGCCCGCGCACTTCACCACTGATGTGCGCAGTTACCTGAATGGCAGATTTGGGACGCGATGGATTGGCCGTGGTGGACCAATTCCTTGGCCACCGCGATCTCCCGATTTATCGAGCTTTGATTTCTTTTTATGGGGACATCTCAAGAGTCTTGTATATGAGACTTCAGTTGACTCAGACGAAAATCTAGTATCTCGCATATCCGAAGCTGCTGCACGTGTGCAGGAAATGCCTGACATCTTTAGAAGTGTACGCCAATCGTTCCACCGACGCTGCGAAACATGTATCACAGTTGGTGGGCGCAATTTTGAACACTTATTGTAATGTTATTGTATGCATTATTATTTACTTGTAAACTACATTGTAAATAAATATTTTACCGTTTTTATTCATGTATTTCGTTTGATAAGTTTGCCAGTTTTGCGCTTTTTTTTAATTCAAAAATTTTGATTTCATACCAAAAATTTTCAAAGAAGAATTTAATTATTAAGTAATTATGAAATGTCAAGAAAAGAATAGCATAAAAATTTTCTGGTATGAATGTGAAATTTTGAAAATTAAAAAAGGGGCCTTGCCCCCCTGGTGTTTTTACTTTAATGCGTCACTTGGTACCATACATTCCTATACAATAAATGATTGTTACTGTGTGCTCTACCTACCCTTAAAGTTTGTACCATGAGTTTAGAAACACCCTGTATATATATTTTTTTTTACTTATCTTACTTATTCAGTAACACATGTTTAACCCTTTCAGGGGCAGTTGTATGTTTATGAAACCACTTAATTTTAATTTCCAAACGCCACAATGGCACCAGAATTTTGTTAAAATCTTTTCCATTTAAAATGTATGTGAAATTAAGCATTTTTCTTATTTCCAAATAAATTTTTTCGTAAATACCGCTACCAGTCTTTTATTTCAACATTTTAGTACTGAAAGTACTTTGCCCCTGAAAGGGTTAACGACATAATAATTAATAAAGGATGTAAAATCTTTAGTGATTCAAAATGTTGATACTATTAATTTCAAATTAGCACAAAAGTATAATAAGTACTTGTTTGTAACAGAAATTCCATAAAGAAAATATCTATTTAACAGCTTAAAATGCAATCTGACTCAGATTTTCTATAGAAAGATTAAAAATTCTTTA
The DNA here is from genome assembly GCA_963931845.1 of Maratus michaelseni. Taxonomy (NCBI): domain Eukaryota; kingdom Metazoa; phylum Arthropoda; class Arachnida; order Araneae; family Salticidae; genus Maratus; species Maratus michaelseni. The sequence goes on along the minus strand of OZ007600.1, from coordinate 112,026,030 downwards.
GAAGTTTACGCTGCTATTATAATGGAATTTTAATATATAGATTCCATTCATTTTCCCTTTTGGGATTACAAATTATTCAAATAATTTTTAAGATATGAGTTCCGCAAGTTGTATCTCAATAACGTAGACGTACCACTTGAAACTAAAATACTGCGTTAAATTCCTGTATTTTATTTTAGATAAATTTGCAGAATTGTTTTTATTAATACCAAGGTTTCTATTCGTATTATTTTAGAACAAAATAAAAATGTCAATATGACAATGGAATCTAGATTTTTTTAAATTTTTGATTATTTAGTTATTAATTTTTTTTATAAATATATGCTTCATGTCGTTAAGGGGCACAGTAACATATTATTCTAGCTATTTTATTAATTCTTTACATTACATTGTAAAACAGCACACATTTTTCTTAATCTATAAAAAATAATATAACCATGAACGAAAACATTCTATAACATCTTCCGAGTTACCCACATTTCCGAAAAGCTTTCTTTACTTTTAGAAACACAGAAACCAAAATATATCCGATATTTAAAGAATCGTTTAAAAAACAATATTTCTTTTGCTGCCAGTGTTTTTCTAAGACGTTTCCAAGTAATTTTTATGGTGCATGAATCTGTTTTCTCCCACCGGAATATCGGTATATAGAATGTTTACTCTTCTAAAGTTCACATTTTCTTGTTAAACAAGTTGGAAATTATACGTCGAACGTGACAAATGAGGTTCATTCAAACTATAACTAGTTTCAGATAAATGAATTATATCGTCTGTTATTATAATATGATTAATTTCCGTAATAAAATAAGTACATTTTAAGTTGGCAGCATTTTGTCATTTGTTGACATTTACTGAAAATTCCAATGGGAAACATAAGCCTAGCCTTGAAAATTTCAGAACTTAAAATTCATATTTAGACTTTTTTCCATTTAATATCTATTTCTCCGGAAACATCTATCCAAAAACTGTCGGTAGATTATAGGATTGCTATAATTAAACATTTTTAGAATACAAATTCGGTTTTTAAATTCAGTAATACGGTAATAATATGACTCCATTTTAAATAGGACGTAATCACCATGGCAACCTAGTATCAATACCTATCATGTGATATCATTGAATTAATTACGTATGATAGTAATTAATAGAATGATACATCTCGGTTTCTTGACGATTAATCCTTGGAAGCTGCTATAACAAAGAAATACCAAATTTTTTTTAAAAATCAAATGATTTAATAAATATTTCTATTACTATCTTTTTAAGTTTTGATTCAATTTTCATAAAATTTGAAATGGCTCGACAAAATTCTGCAAAGATTATATATATTAAATTTCAGAACATTTGATTGGGTCGTTTTTGCGCTGTTATATGCGGACAGACGGACGGACGGACAGACAGACAGACATACAGATGGACCAGACGACGGCTATAGGTACTACGTGTTTATATAATTACGAACTCACCTAAAAAGCCATTTTGTGCAGACAAACGTCATAAATTAACAGCCATAATTTTAGCATTAAAATTAATATTATTTGTTACTCTTGCATACATAAATTCAATTATGCATTTGAAAATGTTTAATTGACAGTTGCTAACGTCATAAAAACCGCATTTTTGTTACCACTAAAATTAATAGAAAATTTTGCCAAATTAAATCCCATAATTTGGCGATTTAATAAGTTACAAATTACTATAAAATTTTAGTGGTAGGAGAAAAGCTAAAAATTTTGCAGCTACGCAGTAGGTATCGTTTCGCAGACTTTTCAAGCAAAGTTGAAATCAGGGATGAGATTTCTCCGCTTTTTTGCAAACCACTATAATCTTAGTGAAAACGGTATTCTCTTAAATCACAGAAAGTTCCGATTAAATAAAAAAACATTTTCTGTATGATTATACTGGTATACAAAAAAGCGGAGAAATCTCATCCCTAATTTCAACTTTGCTTGAAAAAAATGTACCTTAAAAACACAGAGACGTCTGGTTACTTGACTGTAGTGGTGGACAAAGATTTAAGATCAGCTACATGGAATTTACCCTTTACATTTCTAAGGGTTAGGAGGAGATAATTGATATGGACGGCAAAAAGACCGACATCGACTAATGTCGGGTTAATATTTTTCTTTCTATCTTCGGTACTTTAACCGTGGACTCTACACTTCAGTACCTTAACCCGTGTATTCCACACTTCGGTTCAACATTCGCACACTCTAGGCTAGTGTAATTTGGAATTTCGCAATAATTCAAAAAACATTGTTGGCAATATAGTAATAATGAAGTGACAGTAGGAATTGTTTCGCAGACTTTTCTACAAATTTCAACTTTGCCTGAAAAAAAATGTACCTTAAAAACACAGAGACGTCTTGTTACTTGACTTTGGTGGTGGAGAAAGATTTAAGATCAGCTACATGGAATTTACCCATTACATTTGTAAGGGTTAGGTGAAGATAACTGATATGGACGACAAAAAGACCGACATCGACTAATGTCGGGTTAATAGTTTTCTTTCTATCTTCGGTACTTTAACCGTGGACTCCACGCTTCAGTACTTTAACCCTGTATTCCACACTTCGGTAAAGCATTCGCACACTCTAGACTAGTGTAATTTGGAATTCCGCAATAATTAAAAAATCATTGTTGGCAATATAGTAACAATGAAATATAATATTATTCCTATGCGAAATTTAATGAGGAATGATATTTATTTTGGTACTTCTCTATTATCCCGTGGATCACTTTTCATAACAAAAAACTATCGCCAAACTCTAAGATTAAACACCAAAAATGCAGGCCCATTTACTTGATGTCAGAAGCATTATACGTGTTTGTTATGTCATCAAGTGGTTTTTATTCGACATTTGCGTGTATTTTTCATTATGATTTACTGATTTATTAATTATTTCATTATTTAAAAACACAATTGTGTCCTTAAATTCTTATATTTTACTTCTTTATTAATTTTGATATTCCAATGGCAACGTTCTCCCGTTTATTTTTATTTTTCCCGTTTATTAATGTCGGGTTAATATTTTTCTTTCTATCTTCGGTACTTTAACCGTGGACTCTACACTTCAGTACTTTAACCCGTGTATTCCACACTTCGGTTCAACATTCGCACACTCTAGGCTAGTGTAATTTGGAATTTCGCAATAATTCAAAAAACATTGTTGGCAATAGAGTAATAATGAAGTGACAGTAGGAATTGTTTCGCAGACTTTTCTACAAATTTCAACTTTGCCTGAAAAAAATGTACCTTAAAAACACAGAGACGTCTTGTTACTTGACTTTGGTGGTGGAGAAAGATTTAAGATCAGCTACATGGAATTTACCCATTACATTTGTAAGGGTTAGGTGAAGATAACTGATATGGACGACAAAAAGACCGACAACGACTAATGTCGGGTTAATAGTTTTCTTTCTATCTTCGGTACTTTAACCGTGGACTCCACGCTTCAGTACTTTAACCCGTGTATTCCACACTCTAGACTAGTGTAATTTGGAATTCCGCAATAATTCAAAAAACATTGTTGGCAATATAGTAACAATGAAATATAATATTATTTCTATGCAAAATTTAATGAGGAATGATATTTATTTTGGTACTTCTCTATTACCCCGTGGACCACTTTTCATAACAAAAAACTATCGCCAAACTCTAAGATTAAACACCAAAAATGCAGGCCCATTTACTTGATGTCAGAAGCATTATACGTGTTTGTTATGTCATCAAGTGGTTTTTATTCGACATTTGCGTGTATTTTTCATTATGATTTACTGATTTATTAATTATTTCATTAATTAAAATAACAATTGTGTCCTTAAATTCTTATATTTCATTTCTTTATTTATTTTGATATTCCAATGGCAACGTTCTCCCGTTTATTTAGCGTTACAGTTTGGCGGTAGTTTTTTGTTATGAAAAGTGGTCGACTGAATAATAGAGAAATAACCTTTATTTTTTTCAAAATTTTCATTTTGAAAAATTTAATTTATGACGTCAAATTTTCAAATAACGCCGACATTTCAAGTTTTAGTTGATGCCTATTCGCACTCGAAAAATAAATTTTCATATTCAAAAATGAAATAATATTTTATTTCAAAAGTTCATAAATGAAACAAAATACCTCATCAGGTTGCTGTAACCGGAACAGAAAATTAAACAGACAATATCTAAATCGTATTTCAATTTTATCCGTGGACAATTTGCATTCACATATTCTGATATTATAAACATGTCTTCTATTTTATCAGTTCAAGTAGTACTTTGGAAATTTTACGCAAGAACAATTTCAGAATAATTACGACATAAATTTAAAAATGGAACTAGAAAAAAATTGTTCCGCAAATTTAGTGTTTACGCTGCGCTAAAGTTATTGATTAAGTGGACTGTATTACGGAAATATGTAATGCATTGATGCAAATAATGAAAATAGTTTCTAAATTACTAAAATGTTTATATACATATTTACATTACATTAGGTTAAATCCAACGTGCTGACACAATAGTCAGTTTCGAACACTATCATAATGAATGAGTGGACAATAACACTTGAAGAACATAACAATATTATTCTTATGATCATTAATAAATAACATAACTATATTATCCTTACTATGATAACGAAATGACTTCTTATTGCGATATTTATTGACCCCATAGTCATTTTAGCTAATAAAATAGCTCCATTTTGCGGTTTATTCTATGTTGAATTATTCGTGCGAATATCACAGCAAATGCGCGAGTGACTAACTGTTGCCATGCGGCAAAAACAAAGTTATGAAAGAATGCGCTAAAGTCGTCTGCAAGACCAAGGGAAGCCGTAGCATTTAGCATAATTAGTCAAGAATAGTCCAATGTAATTAGTATAAAATATATATTGCAAAAGATGAACTACTTTAAGAAATTATTGAACGTATTATCTGGTAATATATATAATAAAATTCATTGTATTATTTAACCCGTGAACTCCAGACTTCAGTTCCACACCCGCATACTTCAGACTATTGTGATTTAAGATTCCGTAACTTCAACTGCGTATAACTTTGTGGGCAGTAAAGTAATAATGGAATATAAAACATGATTCCTATACGAAATTTAACGGGGAATAATTTTAATTTTTGTCAAAAAATTCATTTTGTCAATAAAAAGTGTATGAGATCTTATTTTCAAAAAATTCCGACATTTGAAATTTTTTGTCAATGTTAATTCGCACTAGTGCGCGGTTACATCCAATAAAATATAATAAATATTTTTAATAAAAAAATGTTTACATAAAACATTTATAAATAATCTGCACTGCGTATTAATTAATAATATTAAAATGGAATCGACATACGAGAATATATACTTAACGTAATTATTATTAAACACTTTATGCAAACATTTTTTTTCCTTTTGTTAAACTTTAATCTAATTTATTATTTATTAAATGTAATTTATTTATTAGATTAAATATCTGATATATATATATATATATATATATATATATAACGCCATGCTTTTTATTGCTTTCATTTGCTGCATATAAAATATTTATTCAGGGAAAAATGCTTTATCTGTTTAAATTCCAAACTCGCATACATATTTACTAAACATTTTTATGAATAGAAAATTTCATGAAAAAATATCCCTATTAAGTTAAATGCAAGGTAATTTATAATACATTTTTTCCTATGATGGGATTAAAACTGCTTTAATGTATTCTTAGAAAAAAGAATGATATCTACAAGAAATACAAATACATTAAAATATACATCAGACATTTTTGTAACAAAAAAAAATCTTTAATTAGCAAACTATAAGGTAATTAAAATCATATTTTCCTTTAATAAGTTTAACGTGTTTAAAAGAATACATAATTTATATGATGAAATTTTAAATTTGTATTGTAACTGACAAATTATCATTTTCATTTTCAAATAAAAACATAGAAATACATTTCTTTAAAAACTTATTGTTGCGGTATGCAGTAAAAGACATGCTTGTTTACCTTTCATTAACTGAACAAAACATTTGTTCAAAGAAGAATACACCACCTGTTCCAATTTCAAACTCAAATACATATTTACATAACATTTTTATGATATTTAGTAGTATATACATATAATATAATATATATAATAAGAAAATTTCATGGAAAAAATATCTATTAATTTAAATACAAGATAATTAAGAATAGTTTTTCTTCTAATGATATGATTAAAACTGCTAAAATGTATTATCAGACATAAAAATATTAATACTTGCTAAAAATTCAAATTCATTAAAGTATATATCAGATAATTTTGGGGAAAATAAATTCCGCACAACATATTTATGTAGTAAATATTTAGGTAATTAAAAATAATTTTTTTTTCTGTTATAAGATTAAAATTGCGTAAAAGAATACGCGATTTTTCTGACGAAATTTTAAATTTTAATTTCATTATTTTTTTTATATCTGACAATTTATAAAAGCATTTTCATTTTCAAATAAAAGAATAGAAAGGATTCCTTTTAAAACAAATTTTTGAATAAAAAAAAAAACGATCTAATTAATTTATCTATTGTAAATGATACATACAGATTTTTTTTGTTTTTTCTGTAGACGTTACTGGTCAATTGTTCAAACTATTTAATTAAGAAATGTTAATATGCAAATGGAAAAAGTAGGAAGTAACTAAATAGAATGGTAAATTTTTCTTTAATAGGATTAAAAATCGCTTAAAAGAATACAAAATTTTTATGAGGAAATTTGAAATTTTATTTCCATTAAAATGTTATTCTATCTCACAAATTATCAAAGTATTTTCATTTTTAAATAAAAGCATAGGAATACATTTCTTTTAAATTTATTTTTTGAACTTAAAAGTTTTATCCAGTTTAATTCATTTATTTTAAATGACACGTTGAGATTTTATTTCTGTAGAGGTTATTGGACAGAATATTTAATTAGAAAGTGTTAAATGGAAAATGAAATGGTAAAAAAGAAATATTTTAATTTTGCACTTTTTATCTTTTGAAAATTTTATGAAAATAATTTCATGCTCTTAAAATTTGGCGTAATTTATTATTCATTTAATGTTAATCTGACAAAGTATCAAAGTATTTTCATTTTCAAATAAAAGCATAGGAATACACTTCTTTAAAATTTATTTTTTGAATATTAAACTAAAGTTTTATCCAGTTTAATTCATCTATTTTAAATGACACTTTGAGATTTTATTTCTGTAGAGGTTACTGGACAGAATATTTAATTAGAAAGTGTTAAATGGAAAATGCAATGGTAAAAAAGAAATACTTTAATTTTGCACTTTTTATCAATTGAAAATTTTATGAAAATAATTTCATGCTCGTAAAATTTGGCGTAATTTATTATTCATTTAATGTTATTACCTTTTTATGTTATGTATCGGATACATGAAAAACATATTTTTTCTAATTTTAATAGCGGTTTAAAACAGTCATTCAGAAAAAAAAAAACATTTAAAAAATTATACTTTATATAAATACATACCAAACTTTTTGATAATAAGATTTTTATGAAACACTAATAAACCCACACTCAAAGAGAAGCACCGTCTATCAGTAGGTATGCCTTATACAGGGTGTAACTGAAATGCTTCAACAAACTTTGAGGGATGATAGTATTCATGAAGATGAACAAAAAATGCAATAGAACACGGGGTCGCAAATGACATTTAACCTTTTCAGGGACAGTGGTATGTCTAAAAAAACACTTAATTTTAATTCCAAAACGCCACAATGGCACCAGAATTTTGCTAAAATCTTTTCCATTTAATATTTATGTGAAATATAGTCTTTTTCTTATTTACAAACAATTTTTTTTGTAAATTCTGGTGCTAGTCCATTTTCAGACGCATTTTCTCTATTTTTATCCTTTAAGCCTTTTAGGGGCAAACTACTTTTAGTACTAAAATGTTGAAATAAATGACTGGCACCGGAATTTATAAAAAAAATTTGTTTGTAAATAAGAAAAAGGCTATATTTCACATACATATTAAATGGAAAAGATTTTAGCAAAATTCTGGTGCCATTATGGCGTTTTGGAATTAAAATTAAGCGCTTTCATAAACATACCACTGCCCCTGAAGGGGTCCCCATGTTCCATTGCATTTTTTGTTCGTCTTCATGAGTACTATCATCCCTCAAAGTTTGTTGAAGCATTTCAGTTACACCCTGTATATATATTTCATCCGGACAACATGGATGATAATTTTAAACTGAAAAAAAAAAAATCCGGAAATATCAAAACGACCTCAAAAAGTTAACTTTATTAGTATATATATATATATATATATATATACTTTTCGAGAGTATAAATATGAATATATATTTATTTATTTATATACAGTTAGTTCCATCTGAGCTACATATAAGACAATTTAAAACTTTAGAACACCCGAAAATATAAAAAGGATCAACAGGAATTTTTTTTCGAAATAGTAAATATTAGTATTTTTCTAAACAAAAGATGCCGCTACAACAGCATATGTGTCCCTAAAAGTAGGTATTTTTGGTCTTTTTATTTCTGTATCTGACAAAGAAGGTCTCCATAAGCGCATACTCTGAAATGTTTGAAAAAATTACAGAACATTTTTCTCATGAGGATATATACGTCTATAAAAAAAATTCTGCGGAACCTCGATATAACGTCCGTAAAAAAAGATATGAAAATTTCGTTTATTTGGCGATTTATCACCGGTTGACGACGGAATGAAATTAACCCTTTCAGGGGCAAAGTAATTATGTTTCTAAAATGTTGAAATCATTGCGTCTCACCGGGATTTAACAACAAATTTATATTCAAATAAGTAAAAGATTTTCTTCAAGTATATTATAAAAGTAAAATTTGATTCCAAAATTCCGGTGTTATTGTGGCATTTGGGAATTGAAATTAAGTGGGATATATTATATTCCATCGCTCTTCAAGGGGTTAAAAAATACGCTTTTATGACAAATACTCTTCAAGAAAAAACTTTTTCATACTGAGAGTATGGTATCATGAGCCATAGAATTAACCCTTTCGTATAATTTTTTAAGCTTATGACAATTTTACGCTTTCAAATTTTACAAAAATATCATAGACAGGTCTCATAACAAGAATTTCTTCAAACTCTTCGCTTACTTTAATATGCCTTTCAGATTCATATTTTTTTTTTAATTTCGATTGTTAACTAAAAGTAAAATAAACATACAGATTGAATAATTCAATAATGCACATAACTTAAATGTCAGCTTCGCTATAACATAAAATAGATATTTGCAGCTTCTAAAAAATAGAACATATTTTTTCAGTGGTAAAAATAAATAACTGCAACAACAAGCAGCTTGTATATATTATACAAAAAAATAAAAAAAAAAATATTTCATCGTTTAAGTTTAAATTCATTAAATACTGTGCATTCGAATAATCATTTTTCAAGAGAATTTAAAATGCATTAAAATTGTTTGCGTTTGGCGAAGGAAAACTGTTGCTAGCCAAATCGGACGTTTTTGCGCCAAATACTCGAAAGTATTTCATTTTTTTTGCAGATTTATACTGGGATTCCGCAGTTAAATTTCACTCTTCCTTTATTACATACATGAGAAGCTTCATTAGCATTTTTTTCAAAATTTCCCGAGTATGCGCTTTAAGGAGACCTTCCTTGCGAGTCCCGGGAATGGCGAGTTGAAAACAATTCATCTCACCCTTTTAAATTTTGAATTTTTTTAGAATTTGTTCTTAAAGAGCATTTACATCTTATAAGTAACTACCATGCCAAATTTCATGTTTCTAGCTCTTCAGTATAAAAACAAAATCGAAATTTTAGAACATTTTTCGTTCTTGCCCCCCCCCCCCCGTGGTAGTGGCACCGACATAAAATATAGCCTATGTTGGAGCAGGGACTGTCACCATCAGTATAATGATGTTATTTGTTGAAGATAGTTTATGTTTTCATTGGTTGTGAGATTAACGAAATATCCAGGTTTTTGTTTGATGGGAAAAGAAAAACTCCAGTATCCGGTATAATTTCAGGATTTTATTCAGTAAACATAAGATGATCGAAGGCAGAAGAGGGGGAAAAGTAAGAGCCGTTCTTACACGGTCCAGATCAGCGTAAGACAGGAGTCGAAGTGAGTTGTTTCCACGATACAAGTTGGAATTGCACTGACAATAATCTCGCCAAATAGGGTTGCTAATAATTGTCTAGGCGAACGGACTTTCAGATGAAGCTGCCGCATAACTAATGGTATTTAGCGAGCCGGGTTGCTAGATTTTTTTAAAAGGACGAATTTTGTTTCAAAAATAATATCACCATGGCGATTATAACCGACAAATATCTTTCTCATGTGAACGGATTTTCGACAGACAAAACAGTATGTGCTTTTAACAATGAGAATATATTTTTAGACCTGGGTGTGAGTGATTGAGTTATTACCACTACCATATAAGGGCATGCATTTGGGCCAAATGGAAGATTCGCATAACTTTTGTGGCCACAAAAATGCGCTATGCACATATTGTGTTATAAGCTTGGTTACGGAAAGTAAAATTACGAAAAGGCATCTGTGCTGATATAATTCTTTTATTTTTTTTTATTTTAATCGAAAAGCCGTGAGATATTAGTGATCGAGCACAAGTGAAAATGAAAAAGGGAAAGGGTATAAATTACAGCGGGATTATTGTTTGTAGTTAAAGATAACTCAATTAAATTTTGAAAAAGGAAAGGGAAAAATATAATTTAAATAAAGGATAGGGTTTGTTAAAACTTAATATATGATTCTCATATCATAATCAGTTTGCCACCACCGCTTTTGAAAATGGTTCTGTAGTTCCAGAGATTCCATAGAAATTGTAATTTAGAATGTTCTTAGAACGCTTTTCGCTCATCTCACCCTCTTAAATTTCGAATTTTTTTAGAATTTGTTCTTAGAGAGCATTTATGCAAAACCCCCATGCCAAATTACCATGCCAAATTTCATGTTTCTAGTTCCTGCAGTATTAAAAAAATCGAAATTTTAGAACGTTTTTCGCTCCTGCACCCCCCGGGAGTAGTGGCACCGACATAAAACATAGCCTATGTTGGAGCAGGGATTGTCACCATCAATTTGCCACCATCACTTTTGAAATCGCTTCAGTAGTTCCAGAGATTACCCCCTACAAACAAACAAACAAACAAACAAACAATCTTTACTACTTTATAATATTAGTATAGATTAATATTTTGTAATGAAAAGTACTATGAGTAAAGAAAGGTACCATGAACATGGACGTATTTAATTTTTTCTTCGTAACTCTATAGGGGTCTCTGTGATCGCAACGTTAAAATGCAGTGAAAAAAGAATCAATTTATCAAAATACACAGATACATGCCATATATTTCGTAGCCATCGTCAACAAACATTCATCAGGCACGCAGACAAACATCTGTCTGTTTTTGATGCAGGTGCTTTATTCTGTAAGCTTAGAAGTAAAATAAATTTAAAGGTTTCTTTAATAGGATTAAAATTGATCAAAATATTCACTGAATTTATGATGAAATTTTAAAGATATAATTCATTAAATTTGCAAAATTCACTCACAATATGAATTCATATATATGTATTTAAAAATGTATATGTATACTGTAAAATTAAAGATTTTTAAAGATAATTCCTGCATGTGAAATGAGATGAATCGGTAGAAATTTATTTTATTTATATATATATATAGTCAGGTCAAATTACATATGCAACAAATATGTCATTTTTATTTATATATATTTATATACATTCAGTTCAAATTACATATGCAACAAATATGTCATTTTCGATAATTAAATTTTAAATTACATTAATTTTCATTCCAGTTTACATTCTTAAAGCAATTTTCACTCCTATATAAAAAATGAATCTTTCAAAAGTCAGTCTAAAATTTCAAATTAAAGTATTTATTTTTCAGGTAAATCTTGTATTTAAAATGAAATAAAGTCTTAAAAATACATTTTTTTACTTCATTAAAAGTTTTAGTTTTTATTAATCAACATGAAATAATAATATGGAAATGCAAAATTCCATAAGAAGGAAAGTAACTTATAATGTTATTATTTAGTTATTAAAGATTTTATACAAATATGTTTCACATCGTTAAACATTTTTTTTTAAATTTATTAATAATTTAATATTGTTAATACTTTATATTTGGCCGATCAAAGTTTTCGGAAAGCTGATATACACAGCAGCTGTCTGCAAATAATGAAATACATCACATTATTGAGTATTCACATAATCGGAAACACGAAACAATATTATCCCAATATGTGAGTGGTCTACATGACTCACACACGTCTATATGACACACACATGACTACATGACACACACACGTCTGAAAGTTGTATAGTAGCCATAACCCCCCCCCCTTCCCCCTGCCCTACGATACACTACAAAAACATAGACATGTGTAAATTTAGAATTACATTTTTCTCAGTGGGTCTTATCACTGCAGGGGATCAAACAAAAAGCTTTACATTAACAGTAATAGAACAGCCTGAAAGCACAATTAATTTTAAAGCAATGAATATTTTAATATGAATGTGCAATTAAAAAATGCTAGCAACAAAAATCATTCAAAACGACTCCAATAGAACTTCCAAAGGACGCCATTGCGCCGCTCAGCTTGAATTTACATATCAATGACATTAGAGATCAGACGGACTCAGCCCAAGCCCGATCCCGAGCCCGGGTACGACACGGGATCGGGCTTGATTTTTGTACCAGCCTTAGGGCCCGGGCGGGCTCGGGCTCATTCTTTCTTAAACTAGCAATTTTATTTATTCTCATATAGAAAAATAAAAATAACTTTTTTTTTTTAAATTACATATTGCATTTCAAGTCATTTTAATGTTATTTTCGTCAGAATGAATAGAAGGGGAAACATAAATCTTATTTTTCTTTTCTAGCATTAGAATGCTACTTTAGAAGAAAATTTACGATGTTTGCTGAGCGATTGACAACTGACTGATACGGAACCAATAGGAGAAGAGAATTTTTGATTTAAGCTGATTTTTAGGAACACGAAATATTGTTTTAATTAAGGAATCAATTATAATTTACGATATACACCTTTTATATGAAATAGAAAACGTTGTTCAATTCTTCGGCATAGAAATAGTGATTTCTACAAATTTCATGCATTTATTCATAAAACGCACTATGTTAACGTGTCTATCAGATTTGCTTGTTGGGACAGAAAAATATGAACATCCTTTTAAGGAAGTATATTTTTATTTGATACCAAACTTCTGTTTTGATAAGATTGAATGTAAATTTTTATAAAATTAATTATGTACACGGGATTCATAGTTATTTTCATACACGAAGTTTTTTAAAAATGAGATATTACTTTTAAAACAATTTTTAAATATTATGCAATTTTTTCGGTATCGGGCTCGGATGGGTTCGGGCTCTGGCGGGCTCGGATTTAAAATCGTCGGCTCGTGCGGGCCCGGGCTACGAAGAAACAGCCCGAACTCATCTCTAAATGACATGCGTTTCTCTTTTCTTTATCGTTCTAAGAAAAAAAAATAATACCTGTTTGTAATTCAAATTCATATAAATATTTGCAAATCATTAAAAATTTCCTTTGACAAATGATACATTATTCAATAAAAATAAATAAAATTTAGAATTCGATTTTTATATAATAGGATTAAAACTTCTTAAAATGCTATTCTCCATGACGAAATGTAGATATCCATTCCATTAAATTTTCATACCAGCTTACAAAGTTTTAAAGCAATTTATACTTCAAAACAAAAGATTAAAGATTATATGTCTCTCATAAGAATCAATATGGAATTTAAAAAGAAGTTTTTTTTTTCCTAAGTAAATCGTGTATTTTAAATCCGTTAAATGTAAGAAATATTTTTTATTTGTACAAAAGCCTTTTGCTGGTATTATCTATAATAATATTTCAGAATAAAGTAATAACACGGAAATGGAAATAGAATCTGGAAAGATTATACTTTCTGTAATTAGTTAATAGATATTTTTCCTGTCATGAAATGAAGATGTATTATATTTCGAATATTTATTTGTATAGCAAACTTTTGCATATTTTAAAATATTATAATAATTAAGTATTTCAAATTATTGTAGTCTTAAATAAGAAAACCCCTTTTACAAATGAGGTAAAATATTAGTTTTTATAAAGTAAAAGAAGAAAATTTGCAAATATATATATACTTATATTACAAATTTGTTGAAAAAAATATACTTAGGTAAAAACATTTTTTAGATTTTTTTTTGTTTTGAAATTTTAAAATTTTAATCTCTATTACAATTTTTTATAACATTTTTAGTCTGAGATTATTCATATTCACAGCAAACATAGTTGAAGTAATAAAGAATAGCTATATCTAGTAGTATGCTATAATATATATATATTTTTTTAAGAAATGAGTAAGGAATTTAAATTTTGTGAGTTTTATGTGTGAATGTGATGTTATTTTTTAGTTTTTTAAAGAAATATTTACGTTTTAATTTCCTTTACACCTTGTAACTTTCGAAAGGAGAATGGGTTGGGTTGATTATTGACGGCCAATTATCTACACTTGGGATATAGGCCCGGGGGGAGTGCCCTTCGTGGGGGTCTTTCTAAGGAAACCTAATCCGTATTTACGCATGGATAAATCCACGGCTCGTAGAAAACCACGAAAACTCCGAACGATTAGGACGACGGGCGCGATTGGGATCGAACTCAGTACCTCCCGTCTACCAGCTTCGAGAGCAGAACCTCTCAGTGGTACAAACACGGAACAGTGGAACGTGGTACAAACCACGTTATTTATATAAACACACAATGGAAGTCTAATCATATAATTCAAAAATATTCTATAAGCAAATCATTGTACTCAAACATTGTGCATTATATAACCATACAGCTCACATAACGTGAAATTAAACTAGAATTAATGCAGTTTATGAATGACTGCATCAATTAACACTACATTGCATGAATTTTTCTTTTAGAATTGTGTTTTTTTATACTTATATTAAAAATTCTACACCAGAAATTTTAAGATATATTTTTAAAGTGTTGTCAATTCGCTACACTATGCACTGTAGGGTTAATGACCTTCTGCACTAACGTGATTTTTAGATTCTGGTTGATGATACTAGGAAAGGGAAAGGTATATTCACTTACTATCCTAAGAATGTGTTCGTATGTTCCATTAAATTTAGGCAAGAAAATACAGTGGCTTAGCCAGAGTGGGTGTCGAGATGCTCTTGATACCTTAATTTTTTAAAGTTTTCTTTGCCTTAACTAATCGTATAACTTTCTGCGATAATCAAGGCCAAGAAAACTTTACAATATTGGTATCCATTGCATTTGAACCCTCACCCTGGCTACGCCACTGAAATATGGTTAGATCATATGGGTGATATCTCTTCTTTCCATGAATTCGCCTACCAAATGGGCCCTACATGCACTATCGTAGTCGCACGAAATAATGTACTGAAGGTTGGTTTTACATTTGAAAGTGGAAACATAGTGCTACAAGATATCTCTCCATAAGTTATCTCTCCATAGTCATAGATCTTCTGTCAATGACCTGGATGGCTGTGCGTGGTCCAATATTATAACTTCTAAACCATCAAAACTTTGCTGGTACACACTACTCCCTTTCAAATAAGGGTAGCAGTAGAACTTATTAGCCTGATCCTGGTTCTCCCCAGATAAATATACAGGGTGTACCAAAAGTCTCCGTACAACTTCCAAAATTTATTACAAAAAAATAATAGGTCTACAGCCAAAATAATGACAACAGTGCATAGAGTAACTTAATATTTTTTTTTCTACTGCCTTAGTAAACTTCAACATGAGATCCTTTCGTAGCACGATGAATATCAAGACGATATTCCAATTCAATCTACGAACGTTTTTCATGCTAACATCAACAGTAGCTACTGCCGTTTGGATCTTTTGTTTCAATTCCATGAGACTATTAACTTTTGTTCAGATTTCATCAAACAGTTGTAACTACTGTTGATGTTAGCATGCTGAAACGCACGTAGATGGAATTGGAATATCGACTTGATATTCTTCGTGCAACGAAAGGATCTCATGTACAAGTATAATAAGGTGGTAGAAAAAAAAACTTTTCAGTTACTCATGTACTGTTGTAATTATTTTTGCTGTAGGCCTATTATTTTTATTTTTTTTTGTAATAAATTTTTGAAGTTGTACGGAGACTTTTGGGACACCCTGTACATTAGGAATCCTTGGTTAGGCTGCATAGGAACACATCTCTGATGAAAAATATACCCCAATAATGCTTGGCCGAAAGTCGAAGGTCTCTGCACCATGCTAATTGTCGTTCCTCTCCGTACATCTGAGCAGCAGGATAGCGTGTAAACAGTCATCTCTCACATAGTTTTCTATAAACATCATTTCTCTGACCACATCTTCATGTCAGATGAAGATTGAATGAGAACATATTCTTTACTCGTGTCCTTTTTTTTTTTGCCTCGCTAAAATAAACAAATGTGTAAAATGGTCGTCGTGACTCCTCACCGACCTGGAGCAGGGTTCTGTATCTCTGAATACGGTAACTCTTATTTGTTTCTGATCCTTTCACATGACGCAATATGTTACATTCATATGAAACGCCCCAGAGGAATCAGAAGATTTAAGAGTCTTGAATAACAGAATTTTCGTAAAGATATGGTACTCATATCTAAACAAAGAATTTTTTCGTTAAATAAGGTAAATATATCGTCGCTACCATGTCGAACTATCGAATTTGCAAAAATGCATTTTTCATTAATTTTAAAAACTAGTCGTTGGGGGCCACCGTAATACTTACCCATCATGGATATGCATAATGTAAAATATTAAAATAAAAATGTGTAAACTACTTATAAAATGCATTGCAATTCAAATAAAATCGTGGCTTGATGACGTCATAAACTTTAAAGGCTCGATTACTGAATTGCTTGAAAGAAACATCCTTATAACTCCAAAAATAATAATCCTTTTAACTAGCGGTTTATTGCATTTGATTAAGCGTCAAATTTCCAATTAAAATATATCTTTGAAGTGAAATTTGGGTGAAATACAGGGTCATGAAAAATCGAAGAGTGTGGAAAATAGGATTCCAAATATCTCGGCAACTAATTATCCGATCGACTTCATGCTTTATGCAAAATTTATGTTTTTTTATTGTCTTTTATATTCATTTCTTAAAATAAACAATTTCGAAAATTTTTATATACCTTTTATCAGAACGTATATTTCGAGAGTCCGAAAAAAATAGTTCCGGTTAATCGAGGTTATTGAAATGAAATAGGCTTCTTCCCATTATTACATACTAAGTACATACCAAATTGCAAGTCTCTATCTCAATTTTTTTCGGGAGATAGAGCGTTTACAGACACACAGACACACAGACGGACGGCAAATTTTTTTTTCTAAAAATATGTTTTTCGGAATCTCCAGTGTCTGAAACGTGTAAATCCGTCAAAAAAATCTTTTCTATTTTCAAAACGATTACAAGACTTACCCTATACTACGTATGATGTCAAGTAATAGGCAATTGCCACCACTAAATTTTAATAATATTCTTCAGCAGGGTTGCCAGACCTCATTTTTTTTTCAGAAATTCCGCATTGCTACTTGAAATTTCAAGCAGATATTTTTGTTTTATTTAATGACAGACATTTCGTGATTATTTAAAATAATTTTTTCTCCCAAAATTTCCGGTATGAATTAGGTAGCTCTCAATCAATAAGAAGGCCAAACTGGCAACCCTGTTTTTCACAGAAATTTTATGAGCATTCTTACTTGGCGAAGAATTCTAATAAAATTTACTGGTGACAATCGTCACATTGTTAAATGTAATAGAAAATGCATTTTTTCACATTCAATAGTTTGAAATGGTAGCGACGATATGCTTACGAAAATTCTGCTATCATTCCACTGAGGGATACGAACCCTGTTTAACATACAGGGTGTTTTTTTTTAAACTGACACTGTTCGGAGCCGTCTGTAGCTCGTTCTAATAACTGGATTGACACAAAATTTTGTGAATGGACTAAGAAAACCATGGGAAAAAAGATTCCAAAAAAAAAAAAATTAGTTCCAATCACCACCGATAGGGGGTAATGTGGCGCTGTGGTCATTTATGCAACTGGGAATTAGCATAAAATACGGGCAAAAAATGAAAATGCAAATTTTTACTTACGCAAGCGACAGTAGCGCCAATAGTTTAAGTTATAAATGCATGCGAAAAACACCGAGAAACAATTTCAGCTCAGGTTGAAAATGAATCTCACGTTACCGCAGAGCGCGTTACTTGTGAAGTTCTTATATTATAACCAGTACAATGCACCAGCCGCTCTTCGTTTACTTAGAACACGCCATAAACTGCGCAAAGGACCTTTATCCGTTAATGTATTGAAAGCAATGATTCTGAAATTCGAAGAAACAGGCTCGCTAGCAGTTCGGTCAGGCAGAGGACGTAAACCGGTGGCAGAAAAAGTGATAATGGATGTTTCAACTGCAATCAACGAAAGGGAAAGTGTAAATGATGAATAAAACGTGGCATTTTATCCAAATTATTAATTTTGTCTGTTTCTGATGGGTTTTTTTCAATGTACAGCGCCACATTTCCCCCTATCGGCGGTGATTGGAACTAATTTTTTTTTGTTGGACTCTTTTTTTCCCATGGTTTTCTTAGTCCATTCACAAAATTTTGTGTCAATCCAGTTATTAGAACGAGCTACAGACGGCTGTGAATAGTGTCAGTTTAAAAAAAAAACACCCTGTACTATTTGCCAACCTTCAAACATAAAAAATAAAAATCTTGAAACAAAAAATTCGGGTAGTAAAATTGAATAATGCTTTGTCTTTTTGTTTCAGCTCTACTTATTTATTCTATTTCGCAACGAATTTATGCCTAGCGTCAATGTTTTAGTAAAATGGGAAAAAGTGCATTTCACACCACTTTCTTTTAAGTAAAAATTCGTTGTCTTATTTTTTCGAGGACGCCTGGATAAATTTCCAGAACCAAATTTCCAGAAAAACCAAATTTCTATTTAAACAAAAAATGTGAAATGCACTTTTTCCCATTTTACTAAAGCGTTATAAAATTGGGACGCTAGGCTTAAATGGGTTAATTAAAACTTCTGCTTCAATGTACCTCTTTTTATTTAAAAAAAACTGGAAGGTTGGAAGGTATGCATTCAATTAAAGCCTGATTAACGCAAATGAAAATTTCCAAAAATATTTGATAAAAGAAATGTCCACTTTATTTAAAAAAAATTTGCGTATTTTAATAAACGAAAATTCTCTATACTAAATATTTGTGGAAGTGCGCCACTGCGTTAACGGGGCCATGCATTGAAGCATTCAAAAATTTGATACTGCACAGCTTACATTTTTCGGACAATTTTACCAGCACAACCCATTATCCAATCATGTACAGGGTGTTTATTTTAAACTGACGGTATTCAGAGCCGCCTGTAGCTCGTTCTAATAACTGGATTGGCACAAAATTTTGTGAATGGACTAAGAAAACCACGGGAAAAAAGATTCCAACAAAAAAAAATAGTTCCAATCGCCGCCGATAGGGGGAAATGTGGCGCTGTGGTAATTTATGCAACTGAGAATTAGCATAAAATACGGGCAGTAAATAAAAATGCAAATTTTTACTTACGCAAGCGACAGTAGCGCCAATAGTTTAAATTATAAATGCATGCGAAAACCACCGAGAAACAATTTCACATCGGTTTGAAAATGAATCTCACGTTACCGCTGCGCGCGTTATTTGTGAAGTTCTATTATTGTAACCAGTGCAATGCACCAGCCGCTCTTCGTTTACTTAGAACACGCCATAAACTGCGCAAAGGACCTTTATCCGTTAATGTATTGAAAGCAATGATTCTGAAATTCGAAGAAAAAGGCTCGCTAGCAGTTCGTTGAGGCAGAGGACGTAAACAGGTGGCAGAAAAAAAGATAATGGATGTTTCAACTGCGATCAACGAAAGGGAAAGTTTAAATGATGAATAAAACATGGCATTTTATCCAAATTATTAATTTTGTCTGTTTCTGATTTTTTTTCAATGTACAGCGCCAAGTTTCCCCCTATCGGCGGTGATTGGAACTAATTTTTTTTTGTTAGAATCTTTTTTCCCATAGTTAGTCCATTCACAAAATTTTGTGTCAATCCAGTTATTAGAACGAGCTACAGGCGGCTCTGAACAGCGTCAGTTAAAAAAAAACACCCTGTACATATAACAAAGCATGGAAGTTTCCACCAGCATTTATAAGATCTATTTTCTTAGTCTACTCACACGCATGAGTAAGCTTAAATATTCGATATTAATTTTTTTTTACATTCTTAAATGGAAATATTTACATTCTTATTTGGAAATATTACATATTTATTTATACCTTATGAGAATTCTCCTAATTGTAAACACCAATGTATACTTCAATGACTATCGCATTGCAGTTTTTCGGAAGGAAAAATAAGTATATTTTACTAAGCTTCTTTCGTCTGGCCACAAGGAAGACATATTTAGGTTTTTGTATTAAGAACACATATTTTAAATTTTCAAACACTAAATATTTTTTTTATTTTTTTTAGAAATGCGCAGTCTGGATTCGTTTTATCTGGATGTTACTTGTTGTAAAGCGTTCCACGAATTACAAGATTTCATGTAGTGGTTTCATTTTAAAACAAAGAAAAAGGAAGCACGTTAAAATTATAAAACTCTTTATTACTTTATTGACGGTTTTTGGAAATATTAAATTTTTACTGTCCAATGTGTAAAATTTTATCTATTTTTTTTACAAAATTCAGAAAAAAAATTTAGTCATTTTCTTTTATTATTAATGAATTTAATTCCATTTGTAGGAAACATGGTGATGCTCCATGATTCTTGTTCTTATTACTTACCCATCATGCGTAGTATAAGGTAAGTCTTGTAATCGTTTTGAAAATCGAAAATTTTTTTTGACGGATTTACACGTTTCAGACACTGGAGAATCCGAAAAACATATTTTTAGAAAAAAAAATTTGCCGTCCGTCTGTGTGTCTGTGTGTGTGTCTGTTGACGCTCTATCTCCCGAAAAAATTGAGATAGAGACTTGCAATTTGGTATGTACTTAGTATGTAATAATGGGAAGAAGCCTGTTTCATTTCAATAACCTCGATTAACCGGAACTATTTTTTTCGGACTCTCGAAATATTCGTTCTGATAAAAGGTATATAAAAATTTTCGAAATTGGTTATTTTAAGAAATGAATATAAAAGACAATAAAAAACATAAATTTTGCATAAAGCATGAAGTCGATCGGATAATCAGTTGCCGAGATATTTGGAATCCTATTTTCCATACTCTTCGATTTTTCAGGACCCTGTATTTCATCCAAATTTCACTTCAAAGATATATTTTAATTGGAAATTTGACGCTTAATCAGATGCAATAAACCGCTAGTTAATAGGATTATTGTTTTTGGAGTTATAAGGATGTTTCTTTTAAGCAATTCAGTAATCAAGCCTTTAAAGTTTGTGACGTCATCAAGCCTCGATTTTATTTGAATTGCAATGCATTTTATAAGTAGTTTACACATTTTTATTTTAATATTTTACATTATGCATATCCATGATGGGTAAGTAATACGGTGGCCCCCATTGACTAGTTTTAAAAATAGTTAAATTCTTCATGTTATAATAATGTTCATCCGTTTGACGAGGAAATCACCCATTCTTCACTTTAATACTCTTATAGGTAATAACTGGTATTTAACAAACATTCGTTCTCAGAATAATACTGAAATATTAAAAAATATAAAATGTGCTTTCTTTTAGTTGACATAACTTAAGAAAGTTCTTCTCTAAGTAAAGGCTACAAAAATAATAAATCTTTATAATGAAATTCCCATGTTAAGTATATAAGTTAGGTTTAATTTTCGCACTTAATTTAACAATATTTGTGCGCACTAAAAAAAAAAAAAAAAAAAAAAAAAATTAATGCATAACCCTAATATTTTTATATATATGTAAATTACAGTGAACTACTAATTTAAAAAAAAAATTGCAACCAGTAATTTTATAACAATATTTTGATAGAATTTAACAAAATGCCTTAAATTCATGCATTGTCTATCCATCAATTCTTCATCAAGGAGAAGATGGTTATCCGTTACGAAACCATCTTAGAAATTAAATGTAGATGTCTTCCTCAAGTACACACCGCCGACACACTGTGGAGCGGTTAAAAGAAAAACCCCTTATTCTACAAAGAGCTTAAAGACCTGCTACTAGCTTTATTAGCTGACTCAGCCTGGCGTTGCTCGAAACAGTGATAATAACCTTAATTATACCTACAACTAGTATAGAATGATTTTATATTTTTAAACGAAAATATTTCTAAGCAAGCCTAATGGTAAATGTCTGTCTGATTTCTGTATGTGTATGACACAAATTTTGCGGGCGCCCTATCTCAAGAGTCATTGCATGGAATTCCATAATAGTTTATATTCTTTAAGACCTGGAAACAAATTGGTGATAATTAGGTTTAAGTGCTCATAGCCCAACAGGCGGTGTTCCTATGCTGTGTTTTTCACGATCAGCGTGACAGCGATATCTCGGTATCTACTGGATGCATTTTATCTAAAGTCATATTCTTTTAGACCTTATCACATATATTTGCTGACAGTGGCGGCATCTGAATGACTTTATCTTGGACACTAAATGCATGGCTGCCAAATTTATTCTTTTCTCGCCACTATTATTAAAAACAATTACTTTTTTCATTTATTGACCAAAAGTTCTGACATTAAACAAGTAAAAGATTTCTTGTAAAAAATAATGGTATGAAAATAATAAATGTTTCAGGCATGTATTTAGTGTACCAAAACAAGACAGTCATGAGCCGTCACTGTTTGCTGAGTAGCTTTTTTTACGCGTATAGCCCAAAAGATAGACATACAAAATGTAATAGGAAAGGTACTTATTAAAAATTATGTTTATTCAAATTTGGTTTTGCCTACTCATTGCTATGCTAGTTTTATCTCAATTTCTATTTGTTAGAAATGCATCATATTTTATATTTGAAATTATTAATTAACTAGTATGCTGTTGCCCTCACAAAAATTTCTTCTACAACTTTCTAATATATAACAATACACGAACAATATGAAGTGTAGTGCATTTCATTAGATTTGACGTGGAGTTACAGTGATCAACGAATATAAAAAACAGTTTAACAGCGACTCTGTTGGCTATGTTGAGAATTGATTTGATTACATAATGGCTGTGGTCGGAGTTTATAACTGTTGCTCACGTCGCTACATAATAACCTGAACTGACTAGAAAACTATTCTTGTTATGGAATAAATTTATCTCGAAGATGGAGTGCTTCTCGAGTAGGTCGTTATATCGAATAACATCTAATTTTGGTAATAACTGATATACAAGAAAGTTTTGTGATGGCTATATCATGCAAGTTTTGCTTGTTGTAGCATGTTTCCTGCTTGACAAAAATATTTTTGCATACTTTATTTCATTACAATGTACTTCCGAACATTGTTACTATTTTTGCGCAATCAAACATGTTAAAATATATATTGGCTTTAAGAATATGTCTCTTAATGAAGCATAGTAGAAATAAGCCTGTTTCATTAAATAGAGATTCTAATACATCACTGCTCTGCATTTCTGTGAGCTTCATTTATCCTTCTTGGGTAGTTGCTATGTTTACATCAAACGGTATGAGAACAACATGAAATTGCTTGTAAATCATCAAATGTCAGAGACTCGGGAATATAATTCAGTTTTCAAGTCACGCATCACAGTTACACATTAGATTATAGACCTGCGGGCAGAACAGTTATAATATTATCCTAGAGAACCACAGGCGGAATAGTTTGTAGTCGCATCGCAGATTTGGATCTTGAGCCATAGGTCGGCACCTCGCCTATGACATGGCGTAATGACGTAGCTAAGTTAAAACAAAATAATCGGAGAAATGCAACAATTTATCGGGAACTGTTTACTTGCCTGTTTCATTAAATAGAGATTCTAATACATCACTGCACTGCGTTTCTGTGAGCTTCATTTATCCTTCTTGGGTAGTTGCGATGTTTACATCAAACGGTATGAGAACAATATGAAATTGCTTGTAAATCATCAAATGTCAGAGATTCGGGAATATAATTCAGTTTTCAAGTCAAGCATCGCAGTTACACATTAGATTATAGACCTGCGGGCAGAAGAGTTATAATGTTATCCTAGAGAACCACAGGCGGAATAGTTTGTAGTCGCATCGCAGATTTGGATCTTGAGCCATAGGTCGGCACCTCGCCTATGACATGGCGTAATGACTTAGCTAAGTTAAAACAAAAAAAAATCGGAGAAATGCAACAATTTATCGGGAACTGTTTACTTGCCTGTTTCATTAAATAGAGATTCTAATACATCACTGCACTGCGTTTCTGTGAGCTTCATTTATCCTTTTTGGGTAGTTGCTATGTTTACATCAAACGGTATGAGAACAACATGAAATTGCTTGTAAATCATCAAATGTCAGAGACTCGGGAATATAATTCAGTTTTCAAGTCACGCATCACAGTTACACATTAGATTATAGACCTGCGGGCAGAAGAGTTATAATATTATCCTAGAGAACCACAGGCGGAATAGTTTGTAGTCGCATCGCAGATTTGGATCTTGAGCCATAGGTCGGCACCTCGCCTATGACATGGCGTAATGACGTAGCTAAGTTAAAACAAAATAATCGGAGAAATGCAACAATTTATCGGGAACTGTTTACTTGCCTGTTTCATTAAATAGAGATTCTAATACATCACTGCACTGCGTTTCTGTGAGCTTCATTTATCCTTCTTGGGTAGTTGCGATGTTTACATCAAACGGTATGAGAACAATATGAAATTGCTTGTAAATCATCAAATGTCAGAGATTCGGGAATATAATTTAGTTTTCAAGTCAAGCATCGCAGTTACACATTAGATTATAGACCTGCGGGCAGAAGAGTTATAATGTTATCCTAGAGAACCACAGGCGGAATAGTTTGTAGTCGCATCGCAGATTTGGATCTTGAGCCATAGGTCGGCACCTCGCCTATGACATGGCGTAATGACGTAGCTAAGTTAAAACAAAAAAAATCGGAGAAATGCAACAATTTATCGGGAACTGTTTACTTGCCTTTTTCATTAAATAGAGATTCTAATACATCACTGCACTGCGTTTCTGTGAGCTACATTTATCCTTCTTGGGTAGTTGCAATGTTTACATCAAACGGTATGAGAACAATATGAAATTGCTTGTAAATCATCAAATGTCAGAGACTCGGGAATATAATTCAGTTTTCAAGTCAAGCATCACAGTTACACATTAGATTATAGACCTGCGGGCAGAAGAGTTATAATGTTATCCTAGAGAACCACAGGAGGATTAGTTTGTAGTCGCATCGCAGATTTGGATCTTGAGCCATAGGTCGGCACCTCGCCTATGACATGGCGTAATGACGTAGCTAAGTTAAAACAAAAAAAATCGGAGAAATGCAACAATTTATCGGGAACTGTTTACTTGCCTGTTTCATTAAATAGAGATTCTAATACATCACTGCACTGCGTTTCTGTGAGCTACATTTATCCTTCTTGGGTAGTTGCAATGTTTACATCAAACGGTATGAGAACAATATGAAATTGCTTGTAAATCATCAAATGTCAGAGACTCGGGAATATAATTCAGTTTTCAAGTCAAGCATCACAGTTACACATTAGATTATAGACCTGCGGGCAGAAGAGTTATAATGTTATCCTAGAGAACCACAGGCGGAATAGTTTGTAGTCGCATCGCAGATTTGGATCTTGAGCCATAGGTCGGCACCTCGCCTATGACATGGCGTAATGACGTAGCTAAGTTAAAACAAAAAAAATCGGAGAAATGCAACAATTTATCGGGAACTGTTTACTTGCCTGTTTCATTAAATAGAGATTCTAATACATCACTGCACTGCGTTTCTGTGAGCTACATTTATCCTTCTTGGGTAGTTGCAATGTTTACATCAAACGGTATGAGAACAATATGAAATTGCTTGTAAATCATCAAATGTCAGAGACTCGGGAATATAATTCAGTTTTCAAGTCAAGCATCACAGTTACACATTAGATTATAGACCTGCGGGCAGAAGAGTTATAATGTTATCCTAGAGAACCACAGGCGGAATAGTTTGTAGTCGCATCGCAGATTTGGATCTTGAGCCATAGGTCGGCACCTCGCCTATGACATGGCGTAATGACGTAGCTAAGTTAAAACAAAAAAAATCGGAGAAATGCAACAATTTATCGGGAACTGTTTACTTGCCTGTTTCATTAAATAGAGATTCTAATACATCACTGCACTGCGTTTCTGTGAGCTTCATTTATCCTTCTTGGGTAGTTGCGATGTTTACATCAAACGGTATGAGAACAATATGAAATTGCTTGTAAATCATCAAATGTCAGAGATTCGGGAATATAATTCAGTTTTCAAGTCAAGCATCGCAGTTACACATTAGATTATAGACCTGCGGGCAGAAGAGTTATAATGTTATCCTAGAGAACCACAGGCGGAATAGTTTGTAGTCGCATCGCAGATTTGGATCTTGAGCCATAGGTCGGCACCTCGCCTATGACATGGCGTAATGACGTAGCTAAGTTAAAACAAAAAAAATCGGAGAAATGCAACAATTTATCGGAAATTGTTTACTTGCCTGTTTCATTAAATAGAGATTCTAATACATCACTGCACTGCGTTTCTGTGAGCTTCATTTATCCTTCTTGGGTAGTTGCTATGTTTACATCAAACGGTATGAGAACAACATGAAATTGCTTGTAAATCATCAAATGTCAGAGACTCGGGAATATAATTAAGTTTTCAAGTCACGCATCACAGTTACACATTAGATTATAGACCTGCGGGCAGAAGAGTTATAATATTATCCTAGAGAACCACAGGCGGAATAGTTTGTAGTCGCATCGCAGATTTGGATCTTGAGCCATAGGTCGGCACCTCGCCTATGACATGGCGTAATGACGTAGCTAAGTTAAAACAAAATAATCGGAGAAATGCAACAATTTATCGGAACTGTTTACTTGCCTGTTTCATTAAATAGAGATTCTAATACATCACTGCACTGCGTTTCTGTGAGCTTCATTTATCCTTCTTGGGTAGTTGCGATGTTTACATCAAACGGTATGAGAACAATATGAAATTGCTTGTAAATCATCAAATGTCAGAGATTCGGGAATATAATTCAGTTTTCAAGTCAAGCATCGCAGTTACACATTAGATTATAGACCTGCGGGCAGAAGAGTTATAATGTTATCCTAGAGAACCACAGGCGGAATAGTTTGTAGTCGCATCGCAGATTTGGATCTTGAGC
Organism: Maratus michaelseni; assembly: GCA_963931845.1. Classification (NCBI taxonomy): domain Eukaryota; kingdom Metazoa; phylum Arthropoda; class Arachnida; order Araneae; family Salticidae; genus Maratus; species Maratus michaelseni. The sequence goes on along the minus strand of OZ007600.1, from coordinate 111,998,605 downwards.
CATAGGTCGGCACCTCGCCTATGACATGGCGTAATGACGTAGCTAAGTTAAAACAAAAAAAATCGGAGAAATGCAACAATTTATCGGGAACTGTTTACTTGCCTGTTTCATTAAATAGAGATTCTAATACATCACTGCACTGCGTTTCTGTGAGCTACATTTATCCTTCTTGGGTAGTTGCAATGTTTACATCAAACGGTATGAGAACAATATGAAATTGCTTGTAAATCATCAAATGTAAGAGACTCGGGAATATAATTCAGTTTTCAAGTCAAGCATCACAGTTACACATTAGATTATAGACCTGCGGGCAGAAGAGTTATAATGTTATCCTAGAGAACCACAGGCGGAATAGTTTGTAGTCGCATCGCAGATTTGGATCTTGAGCCATAGGTCAGCACCTCGCCTATGACATGGCGTAATGACGTAGCTAAGTTAAAACAAAAAAAATCGGAGAAATGCAACAATTTATCGGGAACTGTTTACTTATATTTAGTTATTCTTGCCTTTTATGTAGCTATAGAGATTCAAAATTCCACATACAAATTTACGGAGTGATAGAGCATATTAGAATAAAAAATGTTTGTATAGGAAACAGTCGTCTTAATCTATTTGTTCAGTCGAAATTACCGGGTGTCTTTCACGAATTGAAACATAACTATTGTTCATAACTTTAACTAAAATAAAGATACCTTAAAGTAACTTTTGAAAGACTTACCTTGCTTTGTTTAAAATGCAATGACATCAAAAAAAGTTGTGAAATCGTGCGTTATTTTGGTAAGTGAAACTGTATGTACTATCATTTATGTTCTGAAATATGAAGTTTCTGATTCATCGGTATTTGGCTGTGGTTGGTGACGACTCTTACCACCTCTTTTGATTATTTACATTTCACACAAAGAAAGGTCATTTATGATATCTTCATTAAAGTTGTGAACAAATATTAAACTCCAGATTGAAGTAAGACACCATGTATTTTGGACGGAATAAACATATTATGACCCTAATTTCCTATCCAAAAATTGTTTATTGTAATGTGCTCTACTATTCCTTAAAGGTTGTACGTGAAACCTTGAATCACCCTGTATACATACATATGCATTCATACTCTATATTTGCCAACCTAAGTTTTTCTTAATTAAAAAATCACACTTTTAACGAGAAAATTTATTATTAAATGTATTTTGCTTCTATGAAGTAGTCTTTTGAAATTTTCTTGATTTCATACATTAAATACAATTTCTGATTCAAATACATATATACATACACATGTATTCATACTCTATACTTGCCAAACTTCCAAGTTTTTCTTAGTTAAAAAATCATACTTTGAACGAGAAAATTTATTTATTTAAATGTATCTTGCTTCTATGAAGTAGTTATTTAAAATTTTCTTGATTTCATACATTAAATAAAATTTCTAATTCTTTTTTGAATGGGATTGTCCCAGTAAAATTTAGAGATTTGTAGCGAAATGTCAAAATCCTCGTCAAAAACAGAGCAAACCTAGCGATTTGTTTGGCAAAAATCCATTATAGCGCTGCCCTTTTTTTTCCAAATTGAAAAATCACGTTGTTTGAAATTCTATCATATGAACTGTGATGTTGTATAAATATTTTTAAGTCAATGTAAATGCATATATCTCATACATTAGTACTTTAAAGAAATGTCAAAACTAAAATATATCTTTAATGACAAATTGATCTTCAAACATTACTAAACGTAGTTTTCTTCAAATAAATACTAGTTTTTAAACATGGACTGATACTTTTTACGATGCAAGACAGCAATTTACCAGACAAATAATTTTTTCCTTCCTGAAATCGATTTTTTTCCTTTTCTTCGGGCGAAGGAGAATGTGATGCTTTGATCGATTCTTAAACATTTCCCTGAGAAAAATATATTTGAGAGTTTTTTAATTAATGTTTCTTCAACTGCAAAAGTTTTTTCATCAAAAAGTTTGTAACAAATGTAACAATTTTTTCGTCTGGTGTAATTAAAATTACATTAGTTGCAAAACAAAAAATGGAAATAAATGATTATAGTAAATTCTTATCGAAAAGTAAAAGATGGTTATAAAATTTTCTTATGTTTTTTCTAGTATGCACCGCACCAATTAAATTGTAAATTATATAATTTTAACTTATTAAGATTCCCCCTATACAGGTTGTTACGAGCTTATTAATGCAAGCATTTAAGGGTAATAATATACAGCAAACCAAATAATTTTTTATGTTAAACCACACTCGATCACATTCAATTTATTTCAGTCAGAATTACAGCATGTGTCACTTAATTCCAAACCGCAGTTTCTTTCATAAATTTACAAAAAATTAAGATATTGTAACGATATTTTAAAAAAGACTTGATTTGCATTTCGCTTTGTGAAAAACATAATAACCTAGTGAGATTTATTGGAAATTGCTATTATAACCGTTCGAACAATATTGAACTATATGCTCCATAATTCCAAATGTAGCCGACAATGTACATCATACCACTATGCTAATTTCAGAGCGTTTTCAGCATTTTTTGCAAAGCTGCTAATTCGATAAAACAAAGTCGGATAAAACAAAGTCTTAAACTGTCGGTAACGTATACTTTTTATTGTTGAAGTTATGAGCTAAATTTAAGGTTCGGCGTGGAGTGAGATTTCTTGCATTTAGGCCTGGATAAGTGTATTTCAGCTTTTTTATATCTGTTCAAAACATATGTTGTGTGCATTTTATTGCTATTAAAGCTGCGACTACATTTGCTATTGCACACCGTATATATACAGGGGGATTGTAATTAATGTCCCAAATCCCAAATGCTGTAAAAAAGGAACCACTGGTCAGAATGACTTCAAATTTGAACTGAATATACTGGAAGAAAAGGGAAACGGTGTAGCACAAGAAAGAAAAAGTTCCAAAGTGTATCAATAGATGGCGCTGTAAACGACATAACGAAAGTGGATTCGGCTACACATTTTTAAGTTTTGGTACGAGTTAAAAATAAACCAACCGTACTGTTCAATGTGCATGAGTGTTTTGGTTGTTTGACGGAAAAATACTTCCAAATCAGTCAACAGTTGTGGTACTGTTAGTAGAAAACCCATCCACCACGGCAAGGTCGTACAACATTGGATGGGAAAAATCGGGTTTTAATTGTCCTTGTGCCAAAAACCGCATAAAAAGCACATAATGATTCGGTTTTTAGTTGCGTATGAGTGTCTTTTAATTTGCATAGTAGTATGCCGTTTACAGCACCATCTATTGTTACACTTTGGAACTTTTTGTTTCGTATGCCATACCGTCTCCCCCAGTCTTCAAGTATATTCAGTTCAAATTTGAAGGAATTCTGATCAGTGATTCTTTTTTTACGGCATTTTGAATGTTGGACTTGTCAACCTGTATATATTTAACTCTTTAACACTAGAACGACCGGAATTTTTACTCCAGTTTAATAAAAACTATTTCACACCAGAAATTTTATTTAAAACTATTTAACTTATTCATTTAACATATTTCTGTCAGTTCTGTATTTAATTTATTTTAAAAATAAATTTCTGGTTCGAATCGGAATATATTCATTTGGTAACGGTCAAAATGACCGCTTATGGTCGTTCTAGTGTTAACAGATTTGCCCGAAACATCTCGGGAAGAAGTGTTTGCTTGCTTCTTTACTAAAAGCTTTTGGATACAGCTAATCTTTATCTGTAATCCTTGCTTTATTAAGTGGTAGATATTTTTTGATTATATAAAGCAACAAGTAATATCTATTCAATAACTCCCTTTTTAACTTGTGAAATCATTCCTGCCACTGCATTTTACACCGGAATTAATCCACTTTTCTAAATTTCCTTAGAATTTAAGAGTTTTCTTTTCTTTTTTAGTCGATGAAATCTGATTGGCAGCTTACTGTAGGTTAAAAATTTGATTGGCTGCCTTACTTATCTCTGATTGGCTGAGACTGTTGTAGGTCAAATCCTCTTATGGAAATTTTGAAATATAACATTTTTTAATGCTTTTTCTTATTTGTGCATTTATAATCGCTTATAATTTTTACCAGGTGAGTACTGGCTACTATTTATATTTTCAATTGTTCAACAATTTTCAAACAAAATGTCTTTATGGTAGATATCGCTTGTCCCAGTATAAGTGTCTACCAGATATTATTTTTGGTGGTACAAATAGAATACAAAATAGTCGCAGGAACATACGGTGACCCACAGAGGCGTAGCGTCAAAGGGTGCACAGTTCACTTTACTACCAGTATTTTTGTATACTATATTTGGCCTTCTTTAATTCATACCGTTCAATATTAAATAAGGCCAAATGTAGTAAATAATTATACTGGTAGTAAAATGATCGTGTCCCCCCTGACGCTACGCCACTGATGACCCAACTACGTAATCAAAAGTTTAACCTTACACTGCACGAATTTTCTTTTGGAAGTATATTTTTTACACTCATATCTAGAGTTAGGCACCAAAAGTTTTATAGGATAATTCTTTACCTTATTTATCAGCAAACTTCTGTAAGTTTTTAAGATGAATACTTTTATTTAAATATAGTGATACCATGGAATTGAATTTATTTATTAAAGGTGACATTTTAATTGGTTCATAATACGTGTATCACTGTGCAGTGTAGGGTTAAGTAGTGAATATTTCTATGTACGTATTTTCAATCTAAAACTTTTTTATGGGAAAACAAAATAATCCAAGATGAAAATGGGACTAATTATCTAAATTAGCTCCATATATGAAACAGGATTATCTACTAAATTTGTCTTAACTATTGTTCCATATTTTTACAGCCTGATTCTAACAGAATATATATTTCTAATACGTCATTTTTGTAGTTACATCGTTAGTCTCATTGAACAAGCCTTATCATAAAGTATTAAAAGCACTTCATCTGACAAACTGCCGACATATTTAAAATGCCAGAACAAGTTAATACAAATTTTTAACAGATAAGAATAAAATATTATTAGGATATGTTCGCCTCTGTGACCTTTTTTTGTTAGAGATGGCTACCTATAATGAAGTATTATATTTTATTTGCTGAGTTCCAAAATACAGTATAGTTGGATCTTTGAAGCTCAAAAATTTCTCTTCCATGTAATTCAGCAAGATTGCACATTTCAGTTATTAGAAGAACAGTTTTGATCAATTGAAATTTCCAAGAAAATCTTTAATAAATCAATATATATATTAATAAAATAAAGTTTCGCTCTGTGTGTGTGTGTGTGTTTGTTTGTCTGCGATGGCTAGCAAAATCTAGCCCATCTCGAAGTCTGAAAATTTAGATGTGGATAGTCCAAGGTCTGATCATGTGCACCTAAGTCTCAGAATTTGAATATTTTGATAATTACCCAACATATTAATTAGATTCTTATTAACTATCGCCTCTAAAATGACATCTTTTCAATTAAAATGGCTAAAGAAACGAACAGGCGCCTTGGATTTGCAAGCAGAAATGAACGAATTCGAAATTATTTTACTAATTAGCGAATTTAAAAAAAACTAATTGAGATATCAATTTGAAAATTTCTGAGCATATGTAAAACAAATTCTGTATATGACTATGTATTTTTTGAAAAATTCTGTCGGTAATTTTTCTTAATTTATGCAAACAACTACCAAAAATCTGCCGGCGCCAGTAAAAACAATCCGAGAAAGTTTCAGACAGGAATCTGCTTTCATTAAAAACTGAACTACACAAAGATCTGTTTCTCTGGCCGATCCCTCCATTTAGTTTGCGAAAATGAAAGGAAATAATTGCCAATTTTTACTAATGAACAAAAAGTTAGGTAACTAATTAAGATATAGATTTGAAATTGAGATCGGGAAGGAGTATCGCCTGCCGGCTATTTTAACGTAGCGTTTTCGTTATGTTCTTATTATCAGAAAAATGTAAGTCATTTTTTAGCGTTAATCTAGGTCACGGTGGTTTTCTTGAACAAATTATTCATTGTATTTGCGGGTATGGGGTGGGAGGGGGTTATCGTCTTTCTCTGAGATTGTAATTATCTCGGGCCCGGGCAACGCCGGGCGGGTTAGCTAGTATTTAATATTTCACTTTGGCAGAGGATTTTTTATTCATAAATTTCGGATTCTTAACAAAAATTTTTTAATATGTCTATTTTTATGTAATGGAACAACGTAGGTAGCAGAATGGAATGCCTAGTTCCGTACCAACCAAAGCCATTAAATAATAAGCCCAGTCAGATAGTGTTAAATTTGTTAGCGACACACTAGCGCCAAACCTCTGCTGCGGAAGGAGGACAAAACAGAAGTGGGTTGCAGAGAAACGATACGATTTATTTATATCGATATCTTATATGATTTTTATCGATGTTTTGTTTTTGCACTTCCTTTAAGAGCTTGCTAATTATTGGGATCTTTTACATTAAAGCTAAAACTATAATGAAAAAAAAATGGTGGAAATTTACTGGATTAATATTTCTATATAAATATAGTGGTGGCGAAGAAGTTGATTTATTTATTAAAAGTTAAATAAAAAGTGATGGAAATTTACATCACTATGCAATTAACCCTTTCCGGCACAGACAAATTATGTTCGTAAAATGTGAAATTACTGACTGACAACGGAATTTACAAACGACTTCTTAGAAAATATGAACGCCTTATTTTAAGCTTTAATTTTAGAAGCAAAATTTTATTAAAATATTCTTGGTGCCGAATGCAGCACTCCCAACCGGTAGATGGCGCTATTTTCAACTTGCGAAAAGTTTCCCATTTATCTGACTGGGCTTATTATTTAATGGCTTTGGTACCAACTGAACTTCCAGTTATAGGTAGGCGATTTGCGAGAATTAAATAATAGAAACTTATTATTCAAAAATTTCTGGTACAAATTCGAAATGTTTGAATACAAATTCCACCAAGATTGGCAACACTCATAGCGAATACACTGGCATCAGTGTCTATATGAACATGATCTTCATGGCTGCCATTGAAGACAATTTTTTATTATTTTTTCTCTACCACTATTTCGAAACGGAATTAATCTACCAGGAATATCAGCAGAAATCAACAATGATGGTTATTGTTCGGGGATAGTGGTAGAAAAAAAAATAATAAAAAACATGTGTCAGTGCTTCCATTATATGTGAAATGGACTACCTCATGGATGTTTTCTGTGCGTCTCAAAAGAGTCAGAACAGCGATAAAGTGAGTAAACAAAACTATAAGATTTCTTGGGTATTTTCTTAAAAGCGTTTCTTACCAAGCATCATTTACAAAAAAATTATTGTCGATTGTATTTAAGTCATTCTTTATTAAACACCGTAAATATATATTATATAAAAATTTTACATCGCAATATTCCTTTACGTTTTTCTAAATTCCGACATATTCATTATTTCCCTATTTCTTAATAATATCTGTTCTTTATTTCTGTTTAATTTCCCTTTAAATTCAAAACGCGTATATTAATAATTATCGAATCAAAATCTTAATCTAAAGATTTTAGTGCCTTCATAAACTTTTATCAACTATCCAATCTATAATGTTCTGAGAGAAGCTAGTTTTTAGTTTCGAATGTTTTCAAAAGCCATTTTGTTATTTTTATTTCCAATTTTAGTTCCACGGAGATGACTTCACACTCTAGACGTTTTACTTCAAAAACACTGCGTTACAAGATATGGGATCTTTCTCCTTAACACCTCTTCCTCTCGCGTCATTCGCTTAGCCACCTAGCTCTCAATATTCGTCTCTCACCGAATGGTTCGTTTCCGTATTACATCCATATTTGTCGACCTCCGTTAAGCTGACAAAAATCAGATGCAATGATTTCGGAACTCAGAATTTTGTATTGTTTTAAGTGCTTAACAACCTGTTATCTGCTGTTTATAATTCTTGTAGAATTCTAAATTAGCTGTTTAAGATCTAACAGCATGAAGTAGTGATTCTTATTCAAGCCTGAGGACTTTACGAACATCTCCATAATGTGGTATTTGTTTTACTTTTTTCACGCTGGATAAATAAACGCCTTAGAGATAAACTGGATTATTTTTAAAGTAATCAATACGAATGCAAATAATCACATTGCGTTCGCAATGGGAATTAATCTACAACTATCACCAACAGATTCACGCAAAGTGCCTGGATTTTTCTACTACAAAATATCACCACCGTTCACAAGCGCCAGTTCCCATGAATTAATGGATCCATACCAAACCTTTCATATATATATTTTATTATTTAAATACATAATATTGTTAAAAAATATATGTATCGATATTTTAGACGTCGTGGTAATTTTGTTGAATGTTATTTGAAGCGTTTAATGTCAGAGTTGTGTAAGTTGCATTTTCTTATTTTTTCAAAATTAAAGATTTACTAGAAGAGTTATAATAAATTTGCATATAGTAAATTTTCTTCTCATGTTATCTAAACGCTGGTTTTGGGAACTAGGATGCATATATATATTTTTTCCAATTAATAGTTTGATATGTTTAGATATTCCTCATATATTTAGCGCCATTTTTTCAAAATCAGTTAATTATATCATCATGAATTTAACAATTTCATTCGTATTTGAATAAGCTATAATTTACACTAACAAAGCAAAATATTTCAATTTTAAATTGATAGGGAATTATTTTACCCGTACCGGAAAAAGTAAAATCTACATAAAATAAATAAAAATGTTATATTGGGAATAAAGGTACATACGCATGTTGTCTTTAGACGCGGAGTTCATGTAATAAGACAGCTAGCTGTCTTAAGCACCTTAAAATTCTGGTTTAAATAGAACCCTGTCGAAGTTTGAGCCGCTAGCGCTTTCTTTCATTTAAATTTCAGATAAATTAAAAGAAAAACTACACGAGTGGCTAAAACACAAGAAAATGTGCTTTCTGAGAAGCATACATGCCAACTTCTATCTTTTGAAATGGCATATAAATAAGTTTTGAAACAGAAACATGCCATCATGAACTTTAAAAAGCTTATTTATATTTGAATAAGTTTGAGTTATTTTATTTGTACCGGAAAAAGTAAAAATGTTATACAGTATATAAATATTTTAAAAGTAAAATAAAAGTGTAAAATTGTTTTCGGATGTCAAATTCATATGAGAGGGCAGTTGTCTTACGCTGCCTAAGAATCTGCCTGAAACAAAATTTTAGTTCAGCATGTCGAGTTTTGTACGGCTAGTCCTTTATTTTGCTTCAAATATAAATTGATCGTGTTTCATCTGCAATTAAAAATTTTCAATTCTCAACAAGCCATCATTAACTTTAAAAAGCTTATTTATAAACTGCTCAAAACAATTAAAGGATATTTGAAGTTTTATATAAAATAAAGATATAAACGAAATTTTTTTGCCGAAAATAGAAGAAGAGAATCACAAATGCAAATTTTTCTGGTTTTCAAACTGTGGAGTATGCAAATTTTGAGTTCGACGTCAAAAACGTCGCTTCAGCGGCAGCGAATGAAATTTGACTTTCAACTGGATAAAAGAGAATGAAAACAAGGATGATCGGCATTCAGTGATTGCTTTGTTTCGATGAGTACGATGTCTCAGCGAAGTCATTTGACAGATTCAGAAGCTTGGAGAATTGTTGATAGGTTAGAAGGGGGCCAAACTCAAGCCGAAGTAGCGCAAGCCATTGGAGTGTCACAAAGTGTCATTTCCATGTTCTGGAACCATTTTTTGGAGAGTGGATGTGCAGGCCGAAGACCAGGGCAAGGTCGTAGACGGGCAACAACGCCCAATGAAGATCGGTATTTAGCGTTAACAGCTCGGAGACACCGAAACATGAACGCTACTCTTCTCCAACAACACCTTCGCTCGGCTACAGGCACCACGATTTCAACTCAGACTGTCCGAAACCGGCTCCATGCTGTAGGTCTGTATGCTCGCCGACCGATGGTATTTGTTAGATTAACATCAAGGTATCGTCGCGACCGCAGGGAGTGGGCAACCGAGCATGTCAACTGGAGGAGAAATGAATGGAGCAATATTCTGTTTTCTGACGAGTCCCGTTTTTCTGTGCATCCGGATAATAGGCGTATTTTCATCTGGAGGGACCGTGGCAGTAGGAATAATCCTGCGTTCGTGCACGAAAGTGTCAGATTTGGCGGTGGAGGAGTGTTGGTGTATGGTGGCATCTCCATTGACGGGCGCACTGACCTCTACATCATTCGAGATGGAGCTCTGACTGGTCGCCGATATAGGGATGAGATCCTCAGACCTATTGTAGTCCCTTACGCTGCAGCAATCGGAGATAACTTCATTTTAATGGACGATAACTGCAGGCCACATCGTGCAAATCTGGTGGAGGATTTACTTTTCGAGGAAGGAATCGTTCGAATGGAATGGCCAGCGTGTTCTCCAGACATGAATCCAATCGAGCACGTTTGGGACGCTCTAGGAAGACGAGTTTCTGGCCGCCAACTACCCCCACAAACTCTCCAAGAACTGGAAAGAGCTCTTCTGGAAGAGTGGGGCAGAATACCCCAACTCGTCATTAATAGCCTCATTGAGTCCATGCCTCAAAGGTGTTCAACGTTGCTGGCCGCCCGTGGAAACCATACCCCCTACTGAAAATGATTTTCTTTGAAGAAAACACCTTTTCTTATTCTTTTTTTCTCATATGCACAAATTGTGTTTTTTTCCTTTTGTATACAAATGCGCAATAAAATGCATTTTTTTCTGCCAAAAATGTGTAATTTATTCTCATATAACCTACTATGTCTGTCGACCATGTATCAATCAGCTAAAAAGTTTCCCAGATACAAAATCCACCTAAAACTGCAATATCCTTTAATTGTTTTGAGCAGTATATTTGAATAAGTTTGAATTATTTACCAGAAAAAGTAAAAACATTATACAGTATATAAAAATTTTAAAAGTGGAATGAAAGCGTATAAAGAATTTCCCGATGACGAGTTCGTGTGATACGGCAGTTGTCTTACACTGCCTAAGAATCTGTCAAACAAAATTTGAAGCGTTGGTTCAGCTTGTCGAGTTTTGTACGGCTAGTGCTGTATTTTGTTTTAAATATCAATTGATCGTGTTTCATCTGCAATTAAAAATATTAAAGACTCAACAAGTGACGAAAACATATGAGAATGGTCTTACATTAAGACAGAGTTGCCAAATTCTATGATTTTTAAAATCATATAAACATATTTGTAACAGAAAAATTACTTAATAATATATTTTCTGCGTTTATTTAATGAAGTGTACTACGTATTATATTTTAAGGATTGAGTAAAATTTCTGGCTTAAATATGCTTATTTCACTTGTGTGAAATGGAAGAGAAAAATCGTAGAAAATGGAAATATACTTTAGAAAACAGTACACGCATCGTTAACTTGTCAACGTGGAACATGACAAATTCAAATGTACTTTTAGCATAATTTTAATTACCGAGATTATGACCTGTAAATCAAATCCATTAAATTACGCACATAATTGTAAATCTATTTTTAAAATATTATCACAAAATAAAATTCCAACCTTAATAAATCTTCTTTCATTCTAATTAAATTTTCATTAGAAATAAAATTATATTTCTATATGTAATATTTAAATATGTGTTATCTCTTTTTATCTCATCATACGTTGTACTTTTTAAAACTAAATATGATCATATCTAAGCAAGTGTCATCTTACATCATCAAGCATATATATATATATATATATATATATATATATATACCGATATGGCGTTTCCAAAGACGCTTTTGCAGTCAGAAAATAAGTCACTAGCATGATTGAGTTAAATATCAGCATTCAGACGCGATAAATAGCTCAGTATTCGTGCTGGTCTAACATTTCATAACGAAACTAAAATTTCATAAAAAATAAATAAAATAATATTACAAGACACACATTTAACCCATGAAAATTTTAAATATGCGCTTAAAAACGGAAATAATCAGAATAAAAAATGTGGCTATAAATAGTGTAATCTTTGGCGATTTATTTGGCTGGTCACCGCTGGCATGCGAATAATATGACAGTACAATTTTTAATAAATTTGAAAACGTTATTTGAATTTATAATTGGTTTTTATCAGATAAAAATTGTTTTTGTAAGTCATTAGTGGACCACCTTAAATAATATATTAAATGTTAAAAATCTACTAATTTAAAAAGAAAATTGCTCCATTTCCTGTAACTACGAAATCCCGAGTTGGATTCCAGGTTACTTTATTTAAACTATATATACAATACATACCCGTATGTCTCTCAAAAATGTTCCTTATTAATTAAAAGTATCTGAAACCCTGATAAAACTTACTTACTTCAAAGCTGAGCTTCAAATACTTCTTAATAAGCCTTCTTGTATTAATCAGTTAGATAGCAACAAGATATGTACCTCGCTATCTAAAGTAATGTGTCAGATGCATTCGAAATTATAAAACTGATAAAGCGTATTAAATTCCCGTATCTACATCCGATAATGAAGCATAAAAGTATTTAAAATTCTTACTCATCTTAAGTCAGAATGTCAGTAATTAGTTCTCTCACTTAATCCAAAAACAGCGCTGAAATTTCTCTAAGCTTTTTAATTAGTTTTCAGTCTAAGTTTCAAATAATTTACTTAATACTGCTATCGTTAATGTAATCCAGTTATACTCTTAAATGTGGCGATTTAAAAATAAATATTAACTATGTAGTTAATTTAATTTTCATGTTTAAAAAAAATAGAGTATGTTGCCTTATTTGAACGCATAAAAATATAATGAGTTCGGCAATTAAACAATGTTAGTGCGAATTTTGCGATTTAAATATATACAGGATATTTGTTATCTGAAATAGTGGTGCCATAGTCTTTGAAAGTTCCAAAGAGTGCATGCATTTTTATTATGAATACGACGCGAAGTCAAGTAAAAATTCAAATTAAAAAACTTACTAATCTTGTGCCAGAAACTTACTACTTTGTGGAACGCAGTGTAGCAGAATTTCTAAAATTTTATATTGAAGTTTCATCGAAGTTTTGATATTAGATTCATATAATTTGCATAATTTCAAATAATATTCTTAATACTTTTGACTAATATCAAAATGTTAAATTAAAATGCAATCAAAATGTTAAATTAGAATGCAGCTATTTTAAATGTTATAAATTGACAATCTTCAATAACTTCTTATGCATCTCTTTTAAATTGTTATTGTAAAAAATGTAAACAGCGAAAAATATGGCTAGTCCCGCAGTGGTACGGACGGTTAAGCTCGGTTCCCGTAAGATCACCGAAAACGAAGCAGCATCGACCAAGGTCATTTTTTGGGTGGGTGACAACCTCTCCCGGCCGCCGATACTGGGGAACCGTGTGCGTTATTGGGAGCCGATGCACATAAAATCTGTTCGTGGTTCCAATGTCCTCCAAGTTTAGTATAAGCGTTACATCTGGGGTTGCCAATCCAGATGCAGGTCTCTCATCTGGAATTGGTTCAAAATTAGGAGGGCAGCTCTAGAAATATGGATCATTCCAGACAACAGCCTTGGTGCTATACGTGTCAAAGCAATCACCTTCAAAATTAAATAAAAAAATGTGGTTAAAACAATTTTTACTTTGAACGATTTCGTAGAACTTTAATAACAATGCTTTAAAAATAATAATATTTTTTCTTCAACAAGAATGTAAACATACAGTATTTACTTTTTCAGAAGTTAGAAAGTGGGCTGCGCACTACGCATGCTATGGTTAAACTGATTATTTAAATATGGCATATATCCCACCCAAAGTTTCAAACAGTAGCTAATGTTCCGAAAACTGGAATTGTCTTAATTAGCAGACAGCACTAGAATGACTAGATAAGACAATGATAGTTGCGTTGCATGCATGGAATGATGAATCCAAATCCTAATAATATTATAAACGTGAGTGTGTGTGTGTGAATGTTCGGCTGAAGTAAACGTCAAAACGGATAATTTAATGGCTCTGCATCTTTCCATATAGATGTATTATAACCCAGAAATGAACATAGGGTACGTGTTATTTATTATTTTCAAATATTTTTCTTATAATTCAAAATATTATTATTTTCACAGAGTGTTTTTGCTGTAAAATTTGACCCTTTTATGTTGCCAACTATTATAGTTGCCAATAAATAAAAACATGGAATAATAATTTTTTCTCAACAATTAATTTTCAAAGGAAAATTTTTCACGTGAAACATTAAACTGAAATTAAAAAAATAAGAAGTACAAATAAGATTAAATGACATCGTATTAAAATATAACCTTCTTTTTCCAGTATTTAATAATAATACAAGGTGTATAAATCGGACTAAGTACCGGAAGCAAGCAAAAATGACGTCAAATATCGAAAATAAAGCTGATATGCTTTGATGTTAAAAAAAAAAAAAAATCTTTATTTTCCTTTTCTTTCTTTTGTATTTCACATGAAATGAATGTATTTTAAATGTACGTAATATAATTATTTTAAATGTATATATTTAAAATTAAAGTTCTGTTTTTAAAATTAAATGAGTGAGAAGTTTGTATTTTAAATTAACTAAATACAACACGAAAAATGGCGATGGGAACAATACTTGGCGGTTTATTTTCTACGCACGGTTATTATAAAGATGCCCTATTTTAAATATAAATTTAAAAATGTTCGAAAAGAAGTTTGAAAAGAAAATGGGTATTAAATGTTAATAATATGCAAAATTATCCATGTCGAAAATGACATCATGGTTTGTGGTAAATTGTTATTTTCACTTTTAAAAACTAACAAATTAACTCGACTGCCTGAAAAAACTAATTTTGACGAATGTTTATAAAGTTCCATTTCTGCTCATAAAACCTACAGACTTAACATGAGTATGTCAAAATAACATCATTTGCCCTCTTCCAGCATTAAAATTAAGGCTCAAAGGCTTGCAGTATATTGGTACAATCGAGACACGTTTGTAAATCGTGGTTTGGCAATCGTATTTTAAGTCCACATTCTTTAAACTTTAAAATAGTAAAAAGGTACTTGTCATTAAAAAAAAAAAAAAGCTTTTTTGAATGTTTTTTTTTATAATAGATTTTTGTAAAGTCTTATAGGATTAAAAAAGATGACATAACTTTTAATGAAATGTTTAAGTAAATTTTAAATGTTTTTAGAAACTTAAAAAACAAAACAATATTATCGAAAAGAAAATCAAATTGATCGAGACATTTGCATAATGCAAGAGCAAAGAAAAAATTAAAAAGCAATGTAAATTTTCCTCAAGCCGAATTACGTATACTTGGACAAGCCAATCGTGCCAACTCCTAATATTATAAATTTGAAAGCGCGTTATATATGACAGAATTTTTTCGGATTCATAGCCAATTTCCTTTTTTTAGCGGGCACAGTTTGGCGCAAAAATAAATACATTTTTGTAACCAGGTTTGATTTTTTGCATGATAAACGCTTTTTTATTTTCGAAATCATTTTCTCGCTCACATTTGAAGTCTTTTTCACGGGTTGTAGTTTCATTTTCGCAATGGTTTTTATATTATTTTCCACAATTTTTACCTTTTTAAGACCCAGTTATGTCAAGATATTATAACAAGGAAATACCGTATAGTATCCTATAAAATTAGATAAAGAGTTGGATATTTCTATATGTTTTTAATTATCAGGAGTGAAATATTTTCCTTAGTTAATGTATTTATTTTTCTTTTAATTTTACGAGAACGACGTCACGGGTAACAGCAAGTAACTTAAATATACCAAGTGTTGTTTGTAATTGCTGTTTACATAAATTTAAAATTATTGTTCTTCTTATTTTTTTTTTCGTTCAAAAGACATATTTTTTATTAGACACAGAATAATTCACGTCCCATTAGATAATATAAAATAACGTTCGAATAGGCGGAATTTTAGCGAAAATAAGAATCTCTTTAGATTATTTTCTGTGACATCAAATCAAACATCAAAAGCTTTTGACTATATCCAAAAATTGGTGTCCCTACTATATACGTAATCATAAAATTGTTCTCCGTTCTTCATAATTCATTTCCTATAATTTTAAAGAATCTAAAACCCTGATAAAACTTTATTTAATACGAAGTCAGACTTTTAAATCTTCTTAATAAGCCTTCGCTAATTAGTTAGTTAGATAGGAACATAAGACGTGCTTTGTCTTTTAAAGCAATGTGGGAGTTGCGACGAAAATTAGGAAATTGATAAGGTGAATTAAATTCCTGAAATTACAACCGAATTTAGAATATAAATGTCTATAAGATTCTAACTTTCATCTTAAGTTAGAAAGTTGCTAATTATTGCTCTTACGTAATCCAAAATCAGTTCTGAAACTCATTTAAAGATTTAGATTAATTTAAGTTCCAAATAATTAGCTTAAAAAATCGGTCGGTGATTTCATCTATATTAAGTAGCTATTTTAATTAGATATTGTAATTTGCTAATATTTAAGTCATTCTTATCAAGAATCTGTTAAGAATATGATAATATCAATTAGTGCTCAAGAATATACCTTTATATACGTTTAAACGTATATTCGTAAGTATATCCGGGTAAGTAGTTAAGCCTTTTTTCCATATTATACCAATCCAAAATCGTTACCGGTTACAATACGTTTCAAACGTATTATACGTATATTCGCGATCACTAATATCAATTTAAGTTTGCCTCGTGGCCTCCAAATGCTTAAGTGACTCTAGAAGTTTAGAATAAAATTGTTATTTATAATATAGCACTTGAAAAAAAATATTTTACTTATCGTCAAAGAAATTTGTTCTTAAATCCTGGTTGTCTTTCAAACATTTCCCTATTTTAGCAGCAGAAATACTTTTCCCCTGAAAGGGTTCATAAAAATGAATCCGAACGATTTTTTCGTCACTCTCTACTTTGAAATAACCTTAATATACATTTGCATATATTCTGTTCTAAGTAATTAGTTTATATTATTTACAGGAATATAAAATACAGACATTTTAGATCTTCTTTAAGTTGAAATTTTAAATCATTTAAATAAGCATACACTCAGCTACACGGAAGATTTGGGACGTTATATCACTTGTTATTTAGTTAGAGAGACTTGGGACGTGCCTCGTATTCTAAACTGATGTGCCAGGTGAAATGCGAAGTAGGAAATGAATGTGGAGAATAAAATTCCTGTAACTATGTATGAACAAAGAAGGTAAAAAGGTTTAAACTTTTCATTCTAATCTAAAAGTAGAAGGTTAATCATTAATTCTCTGAAGTAATCCAAGAGTAGAGCTTAAAAAAAATATAAGGTTTTAGATTAATTTTTTACTTAGATTTAAATAGTAATTTGTAAATTTAGTTTAAATTTAGTTTATCATGTCTCAGTTAAAACTATTGCAATACAAAGTTAAGTTTTCAAAAATAAAACTAAAATAATTTAAATAAATGTAATGTAAGAAATGAATGAGGGAAATTAAATGCCTATAACTACGAATGAAGATGGAAGATAAGAATATTTAAGCTTGTTATTCTAACTATAAATTATAAAGTTATTTTTTTTATTCTCTGGCGTAATCCAAAAACAAAACAGAAATAGATTTGGTAGTCATAATAAACAGAGGAAAGTATTTTCAACTAGGTAAATTATATTCAATGGTTGGAGTATCATAGTTGATATTTATACCAAATGAGCGAAAAATGCCGGACCAGGACCCGAAACTGGGCACTTTGGCTTGCCCTGAGCAACAAATAAGAGTGAAATATGCCAGCCAGGATTACGTTGGGATAGCTCATGGGAAGAGCATTGGCATAGCAAGCCAAAGTACCCAGATTCGAGTTCTGGTCAGAGCCTGATTACCAACGGGGCACACTTCCACCAGTAAAAAAAGAATAGATTTTTTTCACTTATTCATGGCAGTAATTTTGTATGATAATAAGATGAATTTTGCATTGAATAAGACGAAAATTTCTATTAAATTTTACTGGTGGAAGTGTGCTTCATCGGTAATCAGGCCCTAGTTCTGGTCCTGGAATTTTTCGCTCTGTGGAAATAAATATCAACTATGATACTCCAACCATTGAATAGAATTAGGGTTTTTGATTAATTTTTAATCTTGATTTAAAGTCCAGTAAATTACCTATTACTACTGCCTATTATATGAACAACATATTAAGCTATTAGCAATATATCTTTTTTGACACAATAAACTAAAATATAGATCAGAAGACACATTTTCTGAACTAAATTATAAGACATCATTTTTCCGATGGTGTAAAAAACGAAACAAAAAAAATTTCAATAGGGTAGTGGTAGCGATACACACACATTACAGACTACATATAGGTCTACAAGTTGTTATCATAAGACTCCTACGATGCAGAGATTGCATATAATAATACATTTGAGAAAAACATAAACATTTATAAGTTGAGACTTAATTTTCCTCAGGGGTTTTTCGCAGAAACTTTTACAGGGGAAGGAACCAAAAACTCTAGATTGCCCGTAAGAGAAAAGCATGCCAGCACAATTTATTTTAAATCCTTTAAAATGAATTTTCAATTAAAAAATGGTAGCAACAAAAATAATTCGAAAGTACTCCAATACAATTTTCAAATGCGCCGTTGCGCTAGCTCTGCTTGAATTTATATATCAAGGACAATATCTCTTTCTTTATCGGTCTAAGACAAAACATTCATATCTGTTTGAAATTCAAATTCATATATTTATTTATAAATCATTAAAAAAAACTCCTATAACAAAATATACATTATTCAATAAAATAAAACATTTAGAATAATATTTTCCTATAATAGGATTAAAACTTTAAAAATATATATATGTTTTTCTTTGACGAAAATTAAAGATTCATACTGTTAAATTTTCCTTACAACTTAAAAAAGTTTTAAAGCAATTTATATTTCGAAACAAAAGATTATATGCGTTTCATAAAATTCAATATAAAATTTAAAAATAAATATTTTTTTAAGTAAATCATGTGTTTTAAATTCGATGAAATATTTTTTTTTCCTTTAACAATTGTTTTGTGCTCTTTGTTATTTTTAAACACAATTATAATATGGAAATGAAAATATTACTTTCATTAACCCATTTATGCCTATCGTCCCAATTTTGGGACTATTATTAATATTGGAAAAGGTGCATTTCACACCAAATTTCATTAAAAATAAGTCATATGAAATGCACTTTTGCCATTTTACTAAAGCATCGACGCTACGCATAAATGGGTTAATCAGTTAATAGATATATTTGGTCCCTCTTGTCTATATCAGTCCCTCTTGCACTACCGTAGTATGCAGGTCCCGGTTGAATCCAAGAAGGTAAAAGGGATTGACTTTACCATCCTAACAGTATTCGACATATGTTGCTTTAATTTAGGCCTGAAAATATAATTTGTCAGATCATATGCCGAATATCCTGTCATGCCAGAAATTCACCCACCCAATGCAGCTTGCATGCACGAGCATAGTCGCACATACGAAAACACTGAAGGCCAATAACACACTAGAAAATAGAAATATAGTTAGTTCTCCAAGACCGCACCATTTAATCTTTCAGTAGTCACAGAGTCTGTGCCAAATACCTTAATGTTTGTACGCCCGTCCAGTCCTTCGCAACCATCAAAGTGTTGCTGCTATACTATTCCTTTTCAGTTATGTGTATAGCTGATGAAGGTACATTGGGAAACAATGGTTAGGCTGCATAAGATCTCATCTCTGAGGAAAAAAGGTCCTCCACTGATGCTAAGCCCGAAGTCCTTGTTCTCTCACCATGCTAATTGACTTTCCTCTAAGAACAAATGAACGGAACGCAAACAACACGACATCTTGCAAACAGTCATCTCTAACGTTATTTTCTCGGAACAGTGACCCTTTAAACGCATTTTCCTGCCAAGTAAAGGTTGCAAGAGGACTTTAAAATTGTTCTTTAGTGTTGTATTATTCTTATGCCTCGCTAAAATGAACAAATTATCTAAAATGGCAGTCTTGATCCTTGCGTAACCCAAAGAATGCTTTTTGTCCCTGAATACGTTATCTTTTAACTGTATTTGAACCTTCCACATGACGCAGGCAGTTACTTTCTCATAGTTGCCAACCTTCCTTTTTTCTAGAGTTGCCAAGTCTCCGGATTTCTGAACACCAGTAATTTTTAGAGAAAATGTTGTTCTTGTAACTCGCAAAATGCTCCGATTAAAGAAAACTACATTTTCTGTACTAAATTACTGGTATCCAAAAAGCCGGAGACTTGGCAGTTCTGCTTTTTTTCCAAGTCAAAAACATATATCTGGAACCAGAAAATTTGTTAATATTTAATAATTTGTCTTGTTTTCCTTTTATACTTATTTAATTATGTTTATTAATACAACTTTCTGTTTGAAAGTAACTTTTATTATTTAAAAAAACGGAAGGCTGGAAAGTATCCATTCAAGAAAATCTCCTGATTATCATTGGAACAAACTCCCACCAGTATTTTAAAATAGCATTTTTTGTCTTATTTATAAAACAGTTGCGTGATTAAATAAAGAAAAATGTGCTATACAAAACTACTGGTGGAAGTTTGACCCTATGGTAATCGAGCTTTGCATTCAAGACACTAACAATATGAGATTGCACTATTTACACTCTTCGAACAATTTTACCATCATATAGACATTCGTAGTTATTCATATAATACAGAAGTTTCAGTCACAAATAATTACATTTTGACAGATTTTGACATTTCCCATGCTACTAAATTACTACTAATGTCGCCAAATTGCACGAGCGAACGAAGCATGGAGATGGCCACGGACATTTATAAGTAGCGTTGCCAAGTCTCCGGATTTTTGCACACCAGTAATTTTTTAGAGGAAATGTTGTTCTTTTAAATCGCAAAATGCTCCGATTCAATAATACATCATTTTCTGTACTAAATTACTGGTATCCAAAAAGCCGGAGACTTTGCAGGTCTGTATATGGTATCTTCCCTTTTTCCACCCACACGCAAAAGTAGGTTTACATATTCAATGTTGAATATTTGCATTTTTATTTGGAAATATTTACTTTCTTATTTATACTATATGGGGATTCTCACAATTTTACAGATCAATATATACTTCAATTAAGGGGGCATTGACTTTTTTTGGACGGAAAGATATGCATATTTTAAGAATCTTTCTAAACTTAGGAAAGAAGTAGAATTTGTATTAAGGTTTATGTATGCAAACCACTTATTTTAAATTTTCAAAAACCAAATTTAATATTGAGTTTCGTTGAGAAACGCACCCCAGATGTTGAGCGTGCTATATCGTTAATGCTATATCGCAGTATGTTTGTTTCACTATTTTCATTTTAAACTATGAAACACAAAGCACGTTATAAGATTTAAAACTGTCTATTATTTGATGGACGGTTTTTGAAACTTTACATTTTTTCCTTGTGTAAAAATTTTTATTTTTACTTTTACTAACAACAGAAAATATAGTTTTTTTTTTCCTTTATTCATAAAATACTTAATTCATTTGTATGAAACATTGTGGTTTTCCATAATTCACGGCCTTATTTTAAAAATGGTTATATTTTTTCATCATTTTGAAGAAAAAATCCTCCATTCTTTGCTTTACTGCAGAGATATTGCTCTTACAGTATATAAATACCACAGAGTAAGGTGATTTAAACAGAGACCCAACTTCGCCTGAAAAGAGCGACTGCAGCGGATGACTTAAAAACTAAATCATTGCTTTGGCGAATTTATTTTCGGGATTTCCGTTTAATTGTAACCCTATTCTGCGTGGCCCCTTTTGCTGTTGCCATTTTCATATGTGCACATTTTCGGCGTTCGCTATTTGATTTTTGAATCTTGATTAATATTTATTATTAAAATTATTCTTTGAAGATGAAATAGGTAATTATAATTCATCAAAATGCTACGAAGATTTTTATTCCTAAGGATCGGTAAGTTGTGATTTATTTTCATGTGTTATTTTTGTTCTTACTTTTCAAGTTCCATAATGTATGAGATATTTTATATATATTCATTGTTGACAGATTTTTGCCGAAACGTCATGTTAAGGCTAACTGTGGAGACGCGAAAAGTTTTTGGTTTCCGTCTGTCTGTTTGCCGTAAAAATGGTCTGATTAGGTTGATTTTTGGTAGTTATGTTAGCGAGGTATCCGGAATTAGCTGTATAGTTTTGGGTTAAATTTGGTTCATTTGTTCGGAAAATATAGACCATTTTTTAGGTCATAATACTTTCCTATGGAGATGCAGACGATTTTTCAAAATTCATTTTTATCTGAAATGAAAATGGAACATTTGCATAATGGATTTAGACGTAAAATTATGAATGCTAAATTTTCGATATGAATTTTCAATAGTTTTACAATTTTGCCGATAAATTTAATAGAATTTAGAAATTAATTGCTTAAAATATTTGAAAATGTTTTTGCATCTGTTCGGTAAATATAAACATCTTATTTTCATACTTTTTACAATTTTTAAAAGGTTTTTTTTTTTTTTAAACGAATGTAAATTTAATGAGATTACGGGGGGATGAATATCTGTTTATTTTAAAAAAGTAAAAGAATAAGGAATTCATCAGTATTTCCGAATATCATTGTATAACACCGTGTTTAATTTAATGATTCTAATTTGTGGAAAATTCAAATAATTTTATATGCTTATAAATAGACATGCAATTGAAAAAAATAATAATTGCGTATTGTACGAAATTAAATGATATGAGAAATGAGATTTAAAAAACAAGCAGCAACAAGCTGTCGCCGTTTTTTTTCACCTTCCCTCATTTGACGCCAAGAAAGCGATATATAGCCGTATTAGAAACCTTGCATCTGTTATGGTCGTAGTTTCTGCGTCACCCGCAGCAATCGCAACTGTCTATATGTAGTCCCATGTTAAAGAAATTGCCATTGCTGTGTATGAGAGATCATTCTCTCTTTAAATCTTCTTACTCTGTGATAAATACTATCTAAGAAACATCCGTTCTCGGTACAAGTCTGTAATATTAAAGAAATATAGCATGTACGTGCTATTAACCGACACAAACTAAGAGCTTTCTTCTGAAGCGGAAGACTACAACAATGTAAAATTTTCATAATTAAATTTATATGTTAGATATTTAAGTTAGGTTTCATTTCCGCATGTTAACAATATTTGGGCATACAAATTAAACAAAATAGAATGTAATGCATGTAACCCTAATACGTTATGCACATTCCAGTGAACTACTAATATTAAAAAATACCCAACCAGTAATTTTATAAAATTACTTTGATAGGATTTAGAAACACCTGTGTGAACGGTAGCCTATTTGCAAGTTTCGTCCATCCAGAAAGAGACGGTTGTTAGTTACGGAGCCATGTTAGAATTTTTCGTATATCTGTTTGGTTGACAAAGGGATGATTCACACTGGGGCGCTTACAAAAACCGCTTCGTCTAAAATGTATTTCATTGTGGACATGTACAAACTACGTTTAATAATAACGAGTAGTTTGGTAGCCATCCAGAAACCTAAGCAAATCAGTACATTTTAAAAATGAAATGCAAAAAATAAGGATATCGTGCAAAAAAGCTGTTGAAAATCATGAGCAAATCTTTTGGCCGTGATAATTACTTTTTTATTCTCTTTTTGCAGTTCGTTATTGGAGTTCGTTGTCGAAAAATAAAATTCTAATTTCAGAAGTATCCTTGTACAGTGTATGTTTTTTAAGCAAGTTAAGTTCCCAATTTTTCCTAAAATGTGACATACATCTTGTGTAAATAATGGCCTTAACCACCCGTTTCCATAGGTATTCTGGTGATAATAAATTCAGAGTTAGCTACAACTAAATGTGGAAAAATATAGTACGAATAGAATAAAAAGTAGTCGTCAATGGTAGCTTTGAAAACGCATTAGTTTGAGATATGTTTAACACGAGAGAAGTCGCGCATACCCAGATAATGAATGGTATTTACATTGTCACCAATAAATACAATTAATAATCGTCAACGTATTCAGTCTGAGACAATTGTTACAAATTCTATGATAATGTAAATTGTAGATTACTTTTCGAAAAATAGTGGTGACAATTGTAAAAACCGTATGCACCCTGGGGTATGTCATACCCCATGCGACTGCTCCCGGGTTAATGATATTCTGTCAGTCTCTCAACTTTATCGCAATATTTAAAGCAAAGTGTGACTTTAATAATATATATGTTTTCAGCAATAAAGCAAGAGGCAGACTCTGCAATAACATTTTTAACTCGTTCACTGCCGTGTTAAAATTACCGGATTTTTATTTTATTTAGAAAGTTCGAATTCAAACCAGAAAACACTAATACTTAATTACAGACATTTCGTGATTACATAAAATAAAAATTCTTTTTCTGAAATTTCCGGTATGAATTCGTAATTTTAGATTGAAAAAACACGAGTATACTCGTGGTTGGCAGCGAATGGGTTAACGAATGGTTTAACGAAATGTTTATGAATTCAAATCAATTTCTAAGAAATGTTCTGTTTCACCCACTGTGGCAAAGTAAAAGAAATATTTATAATTCCAGAACAAGTAAATGCAAATTGTACACTGATACAAATGAAATATGGTTGCAGAATTTTGTGTGTTTAAGTTTTGGGAAGGATATGGTTCAGTGAGCTATAAGGTTATATTTCAGGACTTTAAAAAATTCTTTTTTAGACCTGAAAGGTTCTTCTTACATGAAAATTAGCAATGCTCCATTTTCCGATAATTAGAAGACTAAAAAGTTGTATTTATTATTTTACTCTAAGGAATTTATGAAAAAGAGATATTAAAATATAGTTTCTTTGTTTGAAAAGCTTTTCAAATTATTCAATATTTTGGTCGTTGCTTTAACACATTGCCGGGAGTATATTTTTGAGAAATCTGGGTTTTAAAACAGTAGACATTCTTTCTCTTCTTGAAGTCTTTGGAAAATTTGTACACTAGATGGGATTTTCAAGTTTACGAATAAATAAATATCTTTCAATGTGCGTATATAATGTATAAAATGCTTCAAAAACTAAAAAATATATGGACAAGATGATATAAATGCACTTTCTATAAGGTAGAAATCACGACCTTGGTCAATCAATTTATTATGAATAAAACCAGATTTAGTGCTTTCCGTCAGTAATGGTTTAAGATAATAAAGTAGCATTTTATTAATTATTACACTCTTTATTTCTTATTTATACTTTTTAGTGTTTACGATATTTCATTGCTGGTGTTTCACAGCCAGTCGGGTTTTTAGGCGAGAAAGATTTGGTACCTAATTAACTCCATTCTATTTGCCTCTCGTAAACAGTTGTAACCAGTGGCAGTTCGTGACTCGCCCTTTTGGGGGCACGAAATAGTGGTAAAAAATAATAAATTTGCAACAATGCATTTAGTGCCCAAAATCTAGGCAGTCCCGAGCCGTGACTGGTTGCAACGATAATGGTTATTTGGTGATTTATCACTTGAGACCGGCTAATTGAAACATTGTGTAAAATTAATTTATAAATAAGTTCTAAGAATATTAAAGCTTCGTATTGTCATCGAAAACACACCTGTGTACCTAATGTCTACAGTACTAGCATATTACCAGTGTACAATTTGCATTTACTTCTTCTGCAATCATGAATATATATTTAACTTTATCAATTGGTAGTAACTTTGGAAGATATGTTGCAATACCTTTTGCAAGGTGCATGAGTTAAACTTCGATTACAAAAATCCATCTTTACATGAAAAAATCAAAGAGCTTAAAAATACCTAATTGTTTTAGATTTTATTAGTTGACCTAACCGTGTTACCCAAACCCGTGAAAATAACCTTAAGTATACCTAAAATGAGTGATAGCGAAAATCTTTCCAAACGAACCTAATGTTGGTATTTCCACGGCATTAGGCAGTGTACACATGCCAATTAGTGTCATTTTATATTTTAAATGAAAATTTATCCAAACGAGCCTAGAGATGGCGAAGGGCACTGCCTTTAGCAGCGTACTTGGGGTCACACAGTCCTACACACTCTTCGGACAGTTTGGTTTTTATATATTTTTAAATGGAAGACCTGTAGTCCCGTGATGATAACCTTAAGTAAAATCAGTGCTGAATGAATTTATATATTGAACGCAGATAATGCTAAGGCCCCACTGACTTTGGCAGCGTACACCTTGGGTTTTGCATGATTTTATACTTTTAAATGAAAGTCTATCCAAACGAACTAAGAAGTCCTTGTTATCGGGAATATTGATTTTTTAATTTCTGACGTTTAGGTCTATTAAACCATCTATTTAACTGTATTTTTTCAAAATCATGATTTATGTTACCATAAACTTTAACCACTTCAATGGCCGCAGGATAGGGAAAGACTGTTATAATCCCCGACTTATGTCTGGCTGCTATTGAAATAGTTAAAAGCCCATTTTTATTTGACTAAGTTTGAATTATTTTACTGAGACCGGAAAAAGTATAAAAATTATTTAGTATATAATTTTTTTTTTTTTTTTTTTTTTTTTTTTTTTTTTTTTTTTTTAAACTGAAATTACGGTGGCATTTCAAGCTAGACTTCGTTTGAGTTCGCGTGATAGGGCGGTTTTAATAAACAGCCTGAGAATATGTTAAAAATAAAGTGTGGAGTTCGGCCTGTCGAGTTTTGTGCGGCTAGTGCTTTCTTCCGTTTGAATTTAGATTGACGGTGTAGTCTGCAATTCCAAATTTAAAGACTAAACGAGTGGTTAAAACCAAAGCCATTAAATAATAAGCCCAGTCAGATAAATGGGAAACTTTTCGCAAGTTGAAAATAGCGCCATCTAGCGGTTGGGAGTGCTGCATTCGGCACCAAGAATATTTTAATAAAATTTTGCTTCTAAAATTAAAGCTTAAAATAAGGAGTTCATGTTTTCTAAGAAAGTCGTTTGTAAATTCCGGTGTCAGTCAGTGATTTCACATTTTACGAACAGAATTTGTCTGTGCCGGAAAGGGTTAATTGCATAGTGATGTAAATTTCCATCACTTTTTATTTAACTTTTAATAAATAAATCAACTTCTTCGGCACCACTATATTTATATAGAAATATTAATCGAGTAAATTTCCACATTTTTTTTCATTATAGTTTTAGCTTTAATGTAAAAGATCCCAATAATTAGCAAGCTTTTAAAGGAAGTGCAAAAACAAAACATCGATAAAAATCGTATAAAATATCGATATAAATAAATCGTATCGTTTCTCTGCGACGCACTTCTGTTTTGTCCGCCTTCCGCATCAGAGGTTTGGCGCTAGTGTGTCGCTAACAAATTTAACACTATCTGACTGGGCTTATTATTTAATGGCTTTGGTTAAAACGCAAGAAAATGTGCTATATAAATGTTTCGAACTAGAAAAATTACTTTATAAAACATTTTTTGAGTTTATTTAGCGAAACGTAGCACATATTTTATTTTACGTACTAAGCAAAATTTCTCGCTTAAATTATTTCATTTGATAAAAGCGCAGAAAATGAAAGTCATCTAAATGTATCTTTAAATACATTATGTGCATAATAGTAAATATTATGTTGACAAAATTTATTACAAATTAAATTTATAAACTTAATAATGTTTCATTTCAAAATAAATTTTTAATAGAGATAAATTATATATCTTTACGTAATATTTAAATATTTATTTTTGCTAGTAGATATCTTTTTAACTCATCATACAAATTACTTTTTAAAACTAAATAAAAGCATATTACGCACGTCACGTGGAATTTCAATCACATAGGGATAAACACATGTATGCAAATACAATAACATTATATGTATTTACTACATAACAGTAGAACGGCAAAAAATTCAACTGTAGCCATTTAAACATACCTTAAACAAGAATTTAGGTTTAACACTATTTAATTTATTTCTACGTGTTTTATAGTGTAGATTGGGTTTATCATGCCGTAGTTCTTGATTTAAATTTTTATAAAATCGCCTGTTGTTTTTATTTGTTATTTATTTATTTTTTGTTAAAGTTGATACATTTACTGTTTGTCGACCACAAGAATAGCTCCCGCCAAAAAGTCTAGTTAGTGGCGGTCGCTATAGTAACAAGACCTATCCATTTCGAATGGGGAATACGCGCGTGAGGAATTGGCGGAATAAAAGGTTACCCTACGTCATTCTTCTTCTCGGATCAGCAGTTGCACGCTTTATCTTATTTTTGATTTAATTTTGCTTTTGCTTTTTTAATTATTTATTCCCATTTGTTTAAATAATTTTGCTAATTTGTTAAAGTGGAAAGATGCCCTTTCAGCTTAGGAAAGGTGAAGTCTTGAAATCGCAAGCACGTAAAATCGTACATAATGATGTGGAATTTTGTTCCAGTGAAGCTTCATCTAAAGCTGTATTAATTCCTCTCCCGAACAAGTGGAGTTTCTGAAGCTACAATAAAAAAAAAAAAATAAGAAATTAAGTTCCTGCATTGAGCTCATCGACAGTTTTAAAATGACCTGGTAAACATCGTAAAAGACCTAGTGAAAAAAACTGCGAAATTGATGACTTTGACAAGTGCGTTATACGTCAAACGATTCAAGACATTTATATAAGAGAAAGAAAAGTACTATTTCTCAGAAAATTATTACCCGTGTTGAACGAAAAAATTGGATTTTCGGGGAAAAGAGACACATTGTTCAAAGTCTTACATTCAATGAATTTTCGATGGAAAAAGTGCGTGAATAAAAGAAAAGTTCTCATGGAAAGGCCAGATATTGTTTTTTGGAGACACAAATATTTGAGAGAAAAAGCTATCATTGAGGTTACTCCGGCAGAATGGGAACTGCATTGCAAACACGTGGAAAACGTTGAAAATAATTACTGGGAAAAACTGGACTGTTAAAGGATTTATTGGACGAACTGTAATTTAACATTAATACCGGCGATTCTGATTCAGAAGAAGCCGAGATTTCTGAGAGTGATTTAGAGAATTTTCACATGCTTGAATAAAATTCTAAAAGTTTAGAAGGTATTATTATATTTTTAATGATAAAAAAAATTTATCCATCCTTGCAAATTGTTTGAAAATACATGCTGAAATTTATAATAATCACTGAAGTTCGGTCGTTGTATTAATAATTTAAAGTCATTGATAATTACTAACGGCTATGAAAATATTAATTTTGAAACAATTATTTAAGTTAATTTAATTTAATTTTTACTGTAATAAATTTCATGATTAATTCATATTGATTCATATTTTATTTTCATTTGTAAAATCTAAATATTATCATATAAATAATATATGAAACAGTTTTCTTTCACTCGATGAATCGATTAAAATAATTACCAAAAAAAAAAAGTAATAATAATAAAAACATCGCCAACACCCGCTCAAAGCGCTCAGTAAACCAATGTGAATGCCTATCTTCTCGCTTCCCCTGTCGAAAATGGAGTCTTGTTTCCACGGCAACAGACAGGCACAGACTTCTTGGCGAGAGCTATTCTTGTGATCGACAAACAGTACGTATGATTTAAAAATGTATTTCATTTTACAAATGTCATAAAAAGCATACAAATTTTTGCTTTTGTAAATGCTTGCATTTCGGTATCTTCCCCAATCTTGGCGTAAGATGGGGAGCGTAAAAGATTTTGGACACTTACCGAAGGTGTTAAGACTAAATAGCAACAGTAAACCTCTATTTAAAACTTAAATAAAACAACGCAAACTGGAATTAAAATATCAGTATGGAAGCTTATTCCACACGACTAAATGGCGCTTCCTTACAGCGCCTGTGCATAGGAAAAGCACGTGTCACGGCATCTTGGCCAATAAGGCATCTCACCCAAAGTTATCATATATTAAATTTATTTTATTACAAATTTTATGATTAGAATCGAAATACAGTAGAACCTCTATTTAACGAACTTCTATTTAGCGAATTACCCTATTTAATAAATTTATTTTCGAAACTTTGAACTTAAAAAAATATATATTACACGTAAAATAATTTCACTATAGCGAAGCAAAATCTCTATTTAAAAAAGCCTGGCGACGACTATTCTTCTGAATGTCTTTTTAAACCTTCACGTGACATCATCAAAGCGTTTGAAAAAATTTGACATGGATTTCAATTTTCAAAAAATATACCAAATGATGTATTCAATTCCTTACAAAAATATGAGTTATTTTTCGAAAAATACGAAAACGCTTCGAAAGTCCATCATAAACTAACAGGCGATTTTTCAGAATAAGAACATTTAATACTCTAATTGTACACGAACACTATTTCTGAGACTTTCTTTATCCTCATCATTATGTAAGTTTATTTGTTTATTTTAATAATAAAAATATTGTTTAACACATTTTGGAATATCAGAAAAGAGTAGTACAGTAATTGCGTGTGTTGATTTTTAATGCAATAAATTAAATTGAAACAAATTATTTGTGCAAATATCTATGTTTAATAACTAACTTCTATTTTACAAAGGCCTCTATTTAACGAAGTTTTGGTCAAAATTTAGCGACTACGATAACTGGAGGTTCTACTGAATTGTGTTGTTTGGAAAGTTATTTCCGTTTGCAAAAAACAATTCGTATCGGAAAATTCTATCATTTAATTATTAAACATTAATTCCGATATGTACTGTCTAATGATTGACGGGCTGAATTTTCCGGTACGAATTGGTTTTCCCAAACAGAAGGGACATTCCTAAGGCATATTCATCATCATCGGGATCGGAAAAAATTTCAGTGCTCGCTGTAGACACTAATTGTGGTGTCAAAATTAAAGGGTCAAGGTGGAAACGCTAGTAATGAAAGCATGTTTCAATTTAAAACGTACACATTTCATCATCAACAACAACAACAACAACAAACTTTCTTGTTTTGGACGTGGATTTATTTTTAAATTGGAACAGTACAAACTTCATGATAAGAGAAAAGTTGAAGGAAAATTTAGTCGCTGCGAAATGAAGTGGTAAATAATTCGTCATTTTCGCGTTAGACACAAAAAACTTTTTAACTTCTTCCAAAACTTGTTTTACCGAAGAGTTTAGAATTCCAATTTTGAAAATTTTCATATCGAACCAAGAAGTGTTTCCATGTCAAATATTTAATTTCCAATTATGTATTTCCAATTATGTATTTCCAATTATGTACTCTCAACATTATTTTTATTTCAAAGGCATATTTTTTTATTATTATTTCAATAATAAATGTTTATATTGTTTGTCTGTTATTTTAGAATTATGTCTGATTTAAATAATGAATTTTTATATTGTTTGTCTGACATTTTAGAATTATGTAGAATTTTATATACGTTTTTTAAATTTTATTGTCTTTTACAGGTAAGCTAGATCAAGCTGTTTTACTAAATGACATATAGAACAATTTGTAAGTAACTGCTTTCTTTATACTTCGTATAGTTTTAGATTAATCTGATTAAAATAAAAAATGAAGTCTGAATTATCGTAAATTTGGAAAGGATACAATTTCAATGTAAAATTTTTGTCATCCTTATCTACAACGAATTGAAAGTTTCAGAAATTTAACATTTACTTATTTAGTCATGACTTTGTTTCGCACCGATTTGTACTCTACCTATGTCCAGTTTTCAATCGTTTCAGATCAGATCAAGTATTTAAAATATGTTACAATTTTGCCTATCTATAAGAAAAATTGTAAAGTATGTAAGCTAACACTAAATACACACACAAACCACTCGACTTGTAACAAATCAAAGTAATTCAGTTGAAACCAGAAAACATTTCATAAATTATTTAAAAGTTAAATAAAACAGTTAAATAGTTATAAATAAAAACTCTGGTGTGAAATATTTTATAAAATATGAGTAAAATTCCCGGTGTGCATACTGTTAAGCAGAATGCAGATCCAGATTACAAAAAGAACAAACGTTCACCAGTTTTTCCACATAGTAATATTTCTGCCAACACTCTACCAACTAATATAATCTAGACAAATCCGGCAGACACTATTCACTAACAAGGAAGGTCTCCTTAAAGCGCATACTCAGAATATTTTGTAAAAAATGCTAATTAAGCTACTCATGTACGTAATAAAGGATCAGTCAAATTTAGCTGCGGAATCCTAGTAAAAAATCTGTAAAAAAATAAAATACTTTGGAGTGTTTGGCGCAAAAAGACGCGATTTGGCGAGCAAAACTTTTTCTTCGCCAAATGCAAGCGACTTTAATGGATTTGAAAATGCCTGGTTAGATGAGTGTTTAAATGCATAGTACTTTATGAATTTATATTTCAACGATTAAATAGTTTATAATTTTTTCTATAAGCTTATATAGTATAAATACAAGTTAAGTATTGCTGAAGTTATTTAATTTTACACGGTGTCGCTGGATGGATAAGTTTTAAGTGTATTTTAACAGTAAATCTTGGAAAGAACCCTCTCATTATACATTTCGATATTGAATAAGTCATTGTTTCCATGGCAACGACTTTTTTCTTGTTGTCTCTGGCACTAACAATATCGAAGTCAAATTGACAGTGCTCAGAATCGGACAATTCAATTTAAATTTAGTTCTAAACCGTAGAATACGATCGTTAATTTTCTTTAAATGTACATACAAATGTACATGGTAGAACTGTAGTTATAAAAATTTATTTATTTAAGTTAAACTTACTCAAACTAGTTCAGTATAAAGAGTAGAAAACGTTTTTTCTTAAAGAGTATTTATCGTAAATGTGCATTTTAAAAATTTCATTGCGTCGCCAACCCAGCGATAAATCGCCAAAACACGAAATTTTCATAATTTTTTTACGGACGTTATATCGAGGTTCCGCAGCAAATTTTTTTATAAACGTATATATCTTCATGAGAAGAATATTCTGTAATTTTTCCAAAATTTTCTAAGTATGCGCTTATGGAGACCTTCCTTGTAAGACAACTTTTTTTTCAAAGATCACTCGTCTGTTATCTGAGACAGCCCAACAGAATGAACTGCAAGTAAGGAATTCCAATAAACTTGTACATTTGATCCGTAATTATTCTTTATTATTTTATCACATTGTTAGTTATTAGTAAAGGAATCATACGAGTTTTAAATTTTCATTTGAGTGAAAATGTGTCCATACCGGATTTTGAACCCAAGACCTTGGTGTAAGCTGTCGAAGCTCTATCAGCTAAGCTAATCTGGACAAATCAAGTCGGACACAATTACTCAGAAAACATTTTGGCGAAGATCACTGGTTTGTTATCTGAATCCTCTCGACAAAAATAACTTCATCAATAAATAATATAATATAATATAATATAATATAAATTAGACACATATTTAACAGATATGAAATCGAACTATGCGCTTAAAAACTAAAATAAATCAGAATTTAAAAAAATGCTACAAATCGTTAACTCTCTGGCGATTGCTTTGGCAGAGGTGCCAAGTTCCCACTAATTTTCCGTAATATTTGTTTAATCTAATCCAGTTTAAACGCTTCAAGCCAGAAAAATTATTGGATGAATCTTTATATATTTAATTCCAGGCGTTTACATTGAATTTATTTAATTTAATTTCTTATAAAAATTTCTCGTGCGAAACGTGTTAAACCTGAGTCGAATTAACCCACATATTACAGAATATTAATGAGGACTTGGCACCTTTGCTTTGGCCAGTAACGTAGCCAGGGAAAGGGGTGGTCCAAATGCTCTGGATACCAGTAATAATGTAAAGTTTACTTTACATTGATTATCGCAGAATGAATTCCGGTTAGATACATCAAAGAAAACAGTACAAAATTAGCGATATTCAGAGCATCAGGACCCCAAGCTGGCTACGCCACTGTCTTTGGTGGTCAAAACCATTAAGTAATAAGCCCAGTCAGACAGTGTTAAATTTGTTAGCGACACACTAGCGCCAAACCTCTGCTGCGGAAGGAGGACAAAACAGAAGTGGGTCGCAGAGAAACGATACGATTTATATATATCGATATTTTATACGATTTTTATCGATGTTTTGTTTTTGCACTTCCTTTACAAGCTTGCTAATTATTGGGATCTTTTACATTAAAGCTAAAACTATAATGAAAAAAAATGTGGAAATTTACTGGATTAATATTTCTATATAAATATAGTGGTGGCGAAGAAGTTGATTTATTTATTAAAAGTTAAATAAAAAGTGATGGAAATTTACATCACTATGCAATTAACCCTTTCCGGCACAGACAAATTATGTTCGTAAAATGTGAAATTACTGACTGACACCGGAATTTACAAACGACTTTCTTAGAAAATATTAACTCCTTATTTTAAGCTTTAATTTTAGTAGCAAAATTTTATTAAAATATTCTTGGTGCCGAATGAAGCACTCCCAACCGCTAGATGGCGCGATTTTCAACTTGCGAAAAGTTTCTCATTTATCTGACTGGGCTTATTATTTAATGGCTTTGTTGGTGGTTGACCGTTGCAGGGCTACCACTGGCGACTATTTTTTTAATTCTATCTCGCACCAGTTTCTCAGACAAATTTTTTTTATACACACGCTAACAACATGTGCAAGAGAAATATATTACAAAATTTATATTTTTAAAATAGTGGTGCGAATAGAATATAAAAATAGTCGCCAGTGGCAGCACTGTCGTTGACTTGCGGCTAATAGGAAAGGACATTTTCTAATACATTTCAAAACTTTATTTGAATATATAATTGATATGTATCAGATAAAAAAGTGTTTTTGTAAGTCATTGGTGAACAATCTAAAATGTATATACTAAATGTAAATATCTATTAATTTTCATTTAAAAATGATGTTTTACCTATGTACTGTAAATCCGGAAACCGGGGTTGGTTCTCCGGTTTTCTTTATATATACACGCACTAATGTTTTCCTAATAAGCTCCTTATAAATTATAGGAATCTAAAATCCTGTTAAAACTTATTTAATTCAAAACCGAGCTTAAAATACATTTTAATAAGCATTTATGCATTATTGAGTTAGATAGGAACTTGAGACGTGCCTTGCTATTTAAAGTAATGTGTCAGTTGTAATGGGACTTATAAAATTGATAAAGCGAATTATACCTGTAACAATATCCGATAATGAAATATAAAAGTTTTTTAAATCCTTACTCGTCTTAATTTGAAATGCTAGTAATTAGTTCTCTAACTTAATCCAAAAACAGCGCGGAAACTTCTCTAAGGTTTTTAATTAGTTTTCTGTCTAAGTTTCAAATAATTTATTTAATACTGCTGTCGATAATGTAATTCAACTAAACTCTTTAACGTAATCTTTATATTCTTAAAAAACGTAATTAATGCTGTAACTGCTATAAATGAATATTAAAGAAACTATTGCAAATAAAAATATGAAAATTTGTAGTATTATAGAGAATTGTTTGATAAGCACGCTGATGCAGACAGTTTTAAATCTAAGAATGATTTTAAGAGCTATTTAATACTGAAGTCGGTCAAAATAGTTCCGTTAACATTTTTATTGGAACAAAAACTATGCGTAGTAATTTAACCATATTTTGCAGGAACGTACTTAACAAGCTTGCAATGTGCAGTGTGCAATTTATTTTTTAATTTGACTATTTTTTAGGGTTTTTTATAGTTTTGTATTCAATTTTTCATTATTTCAATAAAAGTTTATGGCACGATTTTCTCAATTATATTCTACAGGCAAAGGGTTAATTTAAAAGTTTGAACTTTAAACATTTTAAGTACAAAGCTAATGTATGTGTAAAAGTGACAGACACGTCCTCGTGGATTTAGAATGCATAAATTTTGTTGAGATAAACAAAATAATGAATTTTTTGTTTACTCCATTTATCGTTGTTAAAATTTTATACGTTGTGAACTATTTCCATTTTAATACAATAAGAAACATTTTTGGGTATAGGGTCCAATTTTTCACTCTTCCAAATAATGATAATATGTTAAAGAAATTAATTCAGTGCTTTGACACGGTTGAGGCATAAGCATTTAAACAAACTTTCATATTTATATTATTATTAGAATACGGGAATTCATAATTAGTTCCTTATAATTTAAGGGAATCTAAAACCTTGATAATTTAATTCAAAGCCTTTTTGATACTTCTTAATAAGCATTAAATAATTATTTAGATTGATAGAAACTTTAGTCTTCTGTCTTCCAATGAATACGTCACTTGGAAAGAAAATTAGTGAAACTATTAAAACGAATGAAACCACTGTAATTACGTCCAAATATAGAATATAAAGTTCTTAAAAATCTTACTAATCTTGCGTCAAAAACTTACTACTAATTACGTATTCCCACGTATTTCAAAATTAGCGTAGGAACATCACTAAAATTTTACATCTTAGTTTCACCGAAGTTTAGATATTATTAGTTTCACCTAATTTGTATAATTTCAAATAATTTTCTTAATACTTTTGTTGCAAATTAAAATATTATATTAATTTAAAATACAGATATTTTAGATATTATAAAAAAATTGACAGTCTTGGATAACTTCTTATTTATGTTTTATAAACTGTTAGTGGAGAAAATGCAAATAGAAAAAATATGGCTAAAATAATTCTTACTTTGAACGATTTAGTCGAACAAAAATAAAATTGCTTTAAAAATAATAAGGTTTTTTCTTCAACAAGAGTGTAAATGTCCAGTATTTTCCTGTATAGACTTGTGTAAAAAACCTGTTATAAAAAAATTAGTTAATTTGGTTTGTGAGCTAGGGTTATTTTTCGTACGCTGTTGCTAAGCTGATCATTTAATCATTTAATGTGGGATATGTCCAACCCAAAATTCCAAAGAGTAGCTAAGGTTCTGAAAACTGGAATTGTCTTAATTAGTAGACAGCACTCGATTGACTAGGCAAGACAATGATAGTTGCATACATGGGATGGTGAATAACTTAAATATATCAAGTGTTATTTGGACTTGCTGTCAACATAAGTATAAAATTATTGTTATTATTTTCTTTTTTCGTGCAAAGGACGTAATTTTTATTAGATAAAAATAATTCACGTCACTTTAGACAATATAAAATAACGTTTTAATAACCGAAAATCTGGCGTAAATAAAAATAATTTTAGATTATTTTCTGTGACATTAAAATTAATACATTGTAATTATATCTAAACATTTCGGGTTCTTACTCTGTAAATAATCTTAAAATTATACTTCGTTCTTCGTAATTTATTTCCTATAATTTCAAAGAATCAAAAACTCTAATAGAACTTTATTTAATTCAAAGTCAAACTTTTAATATTTCTTAATAAGCCTTCACTAATTAGTTAGATAGATAGGAACTTAAGACATGCCTTGGCTTTTAAAGTAATGTGTGAGTTGCTACGAAAATTGGAAAATTTATAAGGCAAATTAACGTCCTGAAAATACGTCCGAATATAGAAGATATATGTGTATAAGATTGTAATTCTCATCTTAAGTTTGAAAGTTCTTTTACGTAATACAAAAACAATGTTTAAGCACCTCTAAAGTTTTAGATGAATTTTGCTTCCACATAATTTGCTTAAAATTTTTGTCGGTTATGTTATCTGTATTTTGAATAAAAATATAAATATTTTAGTTAGATATCGTAATTTGCTAAATTATAAATCTAGTTTAATACTTTACAATTATGATAATACCAAGTTAAATTTGCAAAAGAATTTAAAGAAATTTAATTCTTATAGATACTTAAAAAAAAATTTTAAATTATTTTGCAATATTTTTTAATTATTTTTTGAAGTAGAAATTTTCAGTTTTATAGAAATGATAGTTTTACATCATAGTTATTAACCCTTTGAAGGAAGGTGGTATGGTATAAATCCTTCTTAATTTCGATACCAAAATGACACATTAGTACCAGATAAAATTAAATTTAATAAATTTTTCTTTTATAATATACATGAAGAAAGTCTTTTAGTTAACCCTCTCCCCTCACCTTCATATGAGGCTCATAATTTAAATGATAAAACGCAATGCTTTAGGAAAGACTAAAGGTCGGCTTTTAGTCGACTAAAGGGGACTAAATTTTATTTTCAGTGATGACTTTTAAACATCCAGGCTCCATTTATGGCATAAATTAATTTTTTTATCGTAATCTTTAATAGTATTTTAATTCTGCTAATTCAAAGATTGATTTGTGAATAAAATGCATAACCTGAGTGTTAACTTCAAGCAAATTCGTTCTTAAATACTCGTGTAATTCAATCGCCCATACTTTTAGCAACTCTACTCCTGAAAAGTTTTAAAAAAAAGAACCCGGATGATGTTTTTCGTTACTCTATAGTTTGAAATAATATTAATATACATGTGCGTATATTCAGTTCTATATAATTAATTTCTGTTATTTAAAAGAATATGAAATCCAGATAAAATTTTATTTAATTAAACCTCGAAATTCTAAATCTTCTTAATAATCTTACACTCGTTATTTTGTTAAATAGACTTGGGACGTGCGTCGTATTCCAAATTGATGTGTCAGTTGAAATGCGAAGTAGGAAATGGATGGGGAGAATAACATTCCTGTAACGAATGTATGAATAAAGAAGGAAAAAGTGTTTAATATTGGTATTCTAAGGTTATATTATAAAGTTTTTGATTAATTCTCTGGCGTAATTCAAAAACTGACCTGAAATAGATTTAAGGTTTTAGA
Organism: Maratus michaelseni; assembly: GCA_963931845.1. NCBI lineage: Eukaryota > Metazoa > Arthropoda > Arachnida > Araneae > Salticidae > Maratus > Maratus michaelseni. The sequence continues at coordinate 111,960,118 of OZ007600.1, read as the reverse complement.
TTAATTTTTTATGTAGATTTAAAATAGTAATTTGTAAATTTAGTTTAAATTAATACTAAATTTAGTTTATCAAATATATGTTAAAATTAGTATAATGCCAAGTTAAGTTTAAAAAATGTAATTAAAATAAATATAATTTCCATAGCAATGAGATGCCTTTCCCCTTTCTTTATCGGTCTAAAACAAAAAAATTAATAACTGCCTGAAATTTAAATTCCTATAACTATTTATAAATCAGTAAAAAAATCCTGTAACAGACGATAAATTATTCAATAAATTCAAATATAATTTAGAAACAGATTTTTTTATAATACGATTAAAACTTCTTTTAAAATATTGCGTTTCTTATAACGGAATATTTAGAGATTCATTTCATTAAATTTTCATTCCAACTTATAAAATTTAAAGCAATTTATTCTTCAAAACAAAAGATTATATGTGTCTCATAAAAATCAATATAGAATTTAAAATTAAACTTTTTCCAAGTAAATCAGGTATTTTAAATCCGATAAAATGGAAGAAATTGTTTTTATTTGTATTAAAGTTCTGTGCTTGTTTTATTTTAGAATAAAATAATACTACGAAAATGGAAATGAAATTCGAAAAAGATTTACTTTCCTTTTTTAGTTAATAGCTATTTTTCATGTTCTGAAATGATGATCTAATATATTTCAAAGAATTAGTTTAATAGAAAATATTTGTATATTTTACCTTATTATAAAAATTAAGTATTTCAAATTATTGTTATCTTAAATTAAAAAAAAATGTCTTTTGTAATTGAAGCGTAATATAAGTTTTTATAAAATAAAGGAAGGAAATTTGCAAAGAAAAAAATCATTAAAAATGTCCTCAAAAATACTAATTTAGTAATAATGTTATTTATTTTTGTTATTTTTGATTTTAGTGGTTGAAATTTTAAGCGCTATTAACATGTTCACTGCCAGATTAAAATTACCGAAATTTTTATTTTATTTAGAAAGTTCGAATTCAGACCGGAAAATACTAATAACGATATTTACTTTACTTAATTACAGACATTTCGTGATTACATAAAATAAAAAGTCTTCTTTCGAAATTTCCGGTACGAATTCGTCATTTTAGATTGAAAAGCTGCGAGTATACTCGTGGTTGGCGAATGGGTTAAAAATTTTCAATGACATTTCAAGTCTGAAATTAAACATATCCAAAAAACCATAGTTAAAGTAATGAAGCTACATCCAGTAGTATGCTATATATATTTTTTTATGTAAAAGGAGTAAGGAATTTTAATTTATTTTTTAGTTGTGTGTTTGAATATAGTTTTTCTTTTTAAATTATTTTAAGAAATATTTCTGTTTAAGTTTCAACTTCCTATAAACCTCGTAACTTTCGAAATAAGAATGGAATGATGATTAAGAGGGTTTAGTGTTTAAGAATGTTTAGTTGCGAATATATTTGCATATATAAAAAAAGTTGTGTCTTACACAAAAGGCTTCAGAAACTCGCTAAAACGACCTGCTGATTTGTTCTCCATTTTATAATATAAAATGCCCAACTTTAATTTTCGACATGTAATTCTTGACTTGACAATATATTTTAATCTCTTGTCTGCAAAGCCATTAAATAATAAGCCCAGTCAGATAGTGTGAAATTTGTTAGCGAGGACACTAGCGCCCCTTCATCTGCTGCGGAAGGAAGGCGAAACAGAAGTGCGTCGCAGAAACATTACGATTTATTTATATCGATATTTTATACGATTTTTATCGTTTGTATCGATGTCTTGTTTCTGCACTTCCTTTAAAAGCTTGCTAATTATTGAGATCTTTTACATCAAAGCTAACACTATGATGAAAAAAAAATGGGGAAATTTACTGGATTAATATTTCTATATAAATATAGTGGTGACGAAGAAGTTGATTTATTTATTAAAAATAAAATAAAAAGTGATGGAAATTTACATCACTATGCAATTAACCCTTTCCGGCACAGACAAATTCTGTTCGTAAAATGTGAAATTACTGACTGACACCGGAATTTACAAAAGACTTTTTTAGAAAATATGAACTCCTTTTTTTAAGCTTTAATTTTAGAAGCAAAATTTTATTAAAATATTCTTGGTGCCGAATGCAAGCATCCCATCCGCTAGATGGCGCTATTTTCAACTTGCGAAAAGTTTCCCATTTATCTGACTGAGCTTATTATTTAATGGCTTTGCTTGCCTGTGATGCCCAAAATCAGTTCGGGCAACGCAAACGCGCGAATTTTCTCTTGCCCGAACTCAGGTCGGGCAAGAGAAAATCAGTGTTTCAATTCCGTGAAGCCCGAACTATGTTCGTCCAATACTTAAAAACAATGCAAAGAAACTTTTAACTTGCGAAAAATTTATATACCTGCCTGTCAAACATAATGTGGTTTGAATGAAATTTGGGAAGATCTGCGAAATTACAAAAATCTGACAAATGGCGCGAAACTGCTGAACTTTTCGCGGGAAAGTATCGTCATCTATTGGGAAAAAGGTAAATTACATATTATGCATTGGACAAACTAAGTTCAGGCTTCACGGAATTGAAACACCGATATTTCTCTTGCCCGAACTCAGCTCGGATACCCAAAAATTGGCGCATTTGCGTTGCGCGAACAGAGTTCGGGCGTCACAGGCAAGGAGTTAAAGATAATTTTTTTTTTTTTTTTTTTTGGCACGTGTTTCTCAAATATATTTCACAGGCAGGGAGTTAAAAATGTATCGTCTTATAAGTTATAACTAATTCTTCAAAACCCCGTTTATTTCTAAATTGAAATCATTGTTTATTTTCTGCTCTTTATAATTCTAAGTATGTAAATAATATAAAAGCAGTGGTCAGTGATATCTTGTACCTTGAAATCGTTTATCATTCAGTAACTGAACTGCAAAAAAACAAGTAATATAAAAAAAATCAATTCGTACTTTTTAATCATAAATATATAAAATAAACCCGTGCAGCATTAATGTCCCACGTTATCTTTATTGAACATTATTTTATAATCATCGTTGCGGTATTTTATTTTTTGTTGACATCACTAATTTGAGATAAATCTTTCATTTCATTTTTGAAAGCAATGGGAGAAATTTTTTTCTCCCATATAAAAATAAAAATAAATTAATTAAATTTAATTAATGAATTAATATTTGAAAAAACTGTATTAACATCAATTGTCATCCAGTACAAGTTAAAAAAAATTATGTGAACTTGAATGGATGAATAGAAAATATTTTATTAACGATTGAAAATTCCAACAAGATAGAGAGAGTGTGAGCTAATAGTATGAATTTAAATTTATCAAAAATAAAGAAGTTAAACCACCCGTCTTGTAAAGGATGACAACTGTGCCACCATCCCTAGCCAAGTGCCCAACAATCTCAGTTTTACTAAAATTTGGTGATATTCTTGAACAAACTACAATATGACAGAGAATAATAGCACTATAGAAAACGTCATAAATGTTTAAAATATATTAACAGAGAAAAGAAAACGCATACCTTAATAAATTTGAAATTCTTCTAAAAGAATATAAATACTCACAACGAAGCTTTATTTAACAAAAAAAAAATTGTAATTTAAAATTATGCTACTTTTTCAAAGGTATTTTCTGAGAATATTGTTTCGTCAAAGACGTTTTTTATGGAGTAATAAAGGTGTTTTCCTAGAAAAATAAAATATTTGATTTAGACTTTAAAAATAAAGTTATTGAAGTTAATTTTTAAAGTTTAATTGAAGTGTTTAAAACAAAAGTGTCACTTGTAAAGAAAAAATCCTGACTACGAACTAAGAGCACAATATTGTTCTTCCGAAAGGCACTCACAACTCTTCCAAGCTTTTTAATTAAAAATAGAACCCATGCCCACGTTATGAGTAATTTGACTTTTTCAGAGTACAAACACTTGTCTAATGAATTTTTTTCCAGTTTTTCAAAATTTTTAACAGTTGTTGTTGTTATATTCAGTGCTTGTTATTCGTGTATTTGAATATCCGATAACCCTGCATAGTGGGCATCAGCGCACACTTAATTTTAATTCCAAACGTGCATTCGACACCAAGAATATTATAATAAAATTTTGTTTCTAGAATGAAAGCTTAAAATAAGGGGTTCTTATTTTCTAAAAAATGTCGTTTGTAAATTCCGGTGTCAGTCAGTAATTTCTCATTTTACGAACAGACTTTGTCTGTTCCGGAAATGGATAAGGGACTCTGTTGAACAGCACCGATTTTATTCGTTGATCAATGTCACTCTGAATTAAAGTCACACAAATGCACTATACTTCGTAATTGTGTGTGAGTAATAGAGCTATTTAAATGAATATTGTAGAGTAATAATTATGCGGTTACCAAACTATGGGTCTCCAACGCTGTTTTGGTGGATCGGGTAACGATCAATAACGTTTTTAAAAATGTATAATTAAGTGTTTCTGCTACAAAAATACAACGAAAGTGATGTGTTAAATATTTAAAGGGAAACCTCGTCGAAAAATACAGATAAATAAATTTGTGAACAGGCAGTGTTTTAATCATTTTTGTGAAGAAAGTGGCTTGAAGCTAAAGTGAAACAAAACACCCAGTTGCGATACAGGCTCTGGTGTAATAATGTCATAAATTTTCCTTACATTTAACTATATTTTGTATACTTAATTCATTAATAAATGTATTTCTATTTATGTAGTAGAAAAGGGGTTTGATTATTGAACTATCACATTAGTATTAACTATTATTACTCTAATGTATATGCTGTATTCAGAAGTTCACCTCATCCATATGGTAGATTATGCAAAAGCATAATTACCAACTTTTAAGCTATTTTTGTACCACTAATTTTATACAGAAAAATTTGTCTTATTTAATCGTCGAAAATTTGGGACTAAATAAAGCAATTTTACATTTCAAAGTACTGGTAAGAAAAAAGCGTAAAAGTTGGCAGCTATGCAAAAATCTCTACTGTAAATCATAGATATTTCGGTATTATTCCTGAGTCGCCCCCAAGCCGAGCATATTTTAAACCTGAAATGTACTTATGAAAATGTGTCCTTTTTTTCGGTGTGCTACTTATTTGATCTATGTAGTACTTATATTTAAATAAATTTTCTGGTTTCACAATTGTTTGAATTGAGTGAGACCACGGGAGAATGCCGAAATGTTTGTATCTATGCTATAAACCTAAATATTTCATGGGTAATAAAATTTCATTAAATTTAAATCTTAATACATTACTACACTGTATTTATAGTGATGTATTAGGTGATATTTTTTGAGTGAGCTCTATTTAATAATTTATTTGAGTAGTTACAAGACTAACATCAAGACAACAGGGTAAGAACAGCGCGAAATTACATACATATTATCAAATGTCAGAGACTCGAGAATAAAATTTTATTTTCAACTCACACATCGCAGTTACGCATTGGGCTGTAGAACGAATAGTTACCACAGACCGAACAATTTTTAGTCTCGGGCCAGATGTGTAAAGGACCTAACCGAAAAGTCTCACTACTATGATTGTCACCGCGCATGTTCTTTCTCAGTTTCGTTTTCAATTCCGATAGACTAACTTTTGGCGAGTTTTTAAGACTAAAACAACCTTAACAAGCAGTTTGTCTAAAATATTGTTCTAAGCTACTTTTGAATCAGTGCATAGTAGCTGAATGAGTGCCGAATAGTATGTCGTTTGTCTCTAGTTCCATATAAAGCAAATTGAAATCCAGGCAGCAGAACGTTTAAAAAAATAGATTATTTCGATTTTTCAATAAATAAAAATAATAAAAATGAATATTTATGAAAAATTGAAAGTTTCTATTTTTCATTATTTAATTAAGTTACAATTTTTTTTTTATTTACAATTTACATAATGTGAATGTTTTTAACAATCTCCATAGTGATTGGGGTTTTAACGAATTTCCTATTTAGAGATTTCAACACAACGATTAAGCCGAATCCATTTATGTTTTTCTGTTGCTGTTGTTTCACTTTCATGTTCGCGAAGCGCTCATACATGCGTAGTGTTCGTGGCTTTGACGAATTTCATACATTTTTCAAATTGTTACATAACGAGGTTGCTGCCTCCAGTGATTTTTTTTAGTTTTCGTGGGCGCGAAGTTAGTAGGGCATTCGTTAGTGGTCGCGCTTTTAAGGAATTCCATGCAGTTTTGAGATTGCTACAAAATGGTATCCCTGCATTGAATTATGTTTTTTTCCATTGGCGAATTTCATGCATTTTTGGAATTGGTACACAACGCGGTTGCTGCATCCAGGGATATTTTCAGTGTTCTTGAGCGCGAAACTCCCATATGTGCGTTAGTGATCGTGTTTTTAACGAATTTCATGCAATTTTAAAATTACTACACAGCGAGGTTGCTGTTTCCAGTGAAAAAACATTTAATTTTTAAATTAACTTAGTTTTCCTTCTTAAACAATCCTTGAACGAAAAAAAGGTATTTTTATATGCACACCAGACAATTCTGTTCATTTATACCTAGCACCATATTATGACCAGCAGCAATTTTTTTATTAGATTATCAGAAGAATTTGTCCGTCAAAATTGCACAAAGTCTCTAAACTTCGTAGGACTACTTGCTGCAAACTGAGCATGCGTAGTAAATCTCTATGGAAAGGTAGATTCAGGCCAAAATCGAAGGCTCTTTCGATTTTGACCTGATTTGGCCTGTGAGTCATAGATGACCGAGATCTGGCTTTCGACAATGATTGATGACATAGCTAGGTTAAAACAGAAATATCAGAGAAATATAGCCATTCATCCAAATCTTCTTACTCATAATATAAGTAATTTCTGCCTTTCATATAGCTGTATATTAAAGCACATGCACATGCATGTGTGATACAAAACACATACTACAAAATCGTCGCCAAGTTGAACAATAATTGAGAAATGTGACCAAATTTCGTGTCAAATAACAAGGATAACTTCGCAATCTGTTTAACAAAAATCCATTATTGCACTGTGCTTTTATTTAAAATCAAAAACTAGCGTTGTTTGAAAATCATATTTGTCATATTTGATAAGCTCTCATATTGTATAAATAATTTCAAATCAATGTAAAAACAATTTTCTTCTATATCAGCACTTAAAGAAATGACAAAACTAAAATATTTCTTTAATGACAATTTGATCTTCAAATATTACTAGACATAGTTTTCTTCAAATAAATACTAGTTTTTAAACATGTTTTAACACTTCTCACGATGCAGGGCAGCAATTTGCCAGACAAATAATTTTTCTCATTCCTGAAATCGATTTTTTTTTCCTTTTCTTCGGGCGAAGGAGAATGTGATGCTTTGATCGATTCTTAAACATTTCCCTGAGTAAAATATATTTGGGAGTTTTTTTAATTAATGTTTCTTCAACAGCAAAAGTTTTTTTCATCAAAAAGTTTGTAACAAATGTAACAATTTTTTTCGCCTGAAGTAATTAAAATTACATTAGTTGCAAAAAATGGAAATAAATGATTATAGTAAGTTCTTATAGAAAAGTAAAAGATGGTTATAAAAGTTTCTTATCTTTATATATTTTCTTTAGTATCCACCGCTTCAGTTAAATTATAAATTCTATAACTTAAGAAGCCTCACTTTCATTCATAAATTTTGCAATAAGTAAGATATTCTAATGATATTTTCAACATAATTGCTTTGCAGTTCGCTTTGAGTAAAACATGATAACCTTGTGATAAATGCTGTAAATGGCTATTATCAGCTCTGGAACAATATTAAACTGGATGCTCCATTAATCCTAATGTAGTCAACAATGTACATAATGTCATATGCAAATTTTAGAGCATTTTAAGCATTTTTTGTCATGTCGTTATTTACACAAAGCAAAGTTAGTATCCTGAAATTGTCGGTAATAACATATTTTCATTATTGTTAAAGTTATGAGCTAAAATTCAGATTCGGTGTGGAGTGAGATATCCTGTATTTAGGCCTGGGTAAGTACATTTCTGCTTTTTTAAATCTATTCAAAACATTTATACATAATAGTTATTCCAAATTGCTTAAATCTAAAAAAGACGCTAACTATTTATATTTCTGAAATAAAACCCTCTTGTTATTTAAATTCCTATTAAAATTCACAATTATTTCCCGTGCATATTAAACCTCTCTAAACTCTTTACATAATTTGCTAAAATGTCATAACTCCTAAATTATCCCGTTCTAAAAAGCCTATTTTTTTAAATTCATTATTTTATTAAAGTATCAATATGTCTCTTTATATGTCTCTTTTATACAATATTTCAATGATTTAATATTTAAATTTTTATTCCGTATCAATAAATTCTTTTTTTTTTCTTTTTCTTTTTTGTTTTTCTGCAGCGCAAGCTAAAAGCATCGTCTGAAATCTATTTTTAGCAGCACTCGCGGAATCAGAGCGTATTGTTTGTTTACACAGCGTGTACCTGAGTTCCAGACTTTAGATTGTTCCAGAATGTCTTTTCGTGACTGGAAGTAAATTTGCTTCAAAATTAGTTCAGTGAAACTGTTAGTAAGTCCCTCTGAAAGCAATTATGATTGGGGTAGAGAAATCAGGTGACTTGATTTGTCACTTTGCTTGATGATTTAACTTAAATACGCAAGCGCAGCCAATTCGAGGGAGAGCGAGACGAAAAGAATACTATCCGCAGAGAGAGAGCAGTGGAATTTTGTAATCGAAGAGTTGTTAAAATAAACGGTTACTTGTCTTCGAATTGAGATGTTCAGTTTTGGATTAGGATGATTTTCAGGATCGTGAGCTTCATTATTTTGAAATTGTAAGTATTTTTTAATTTCGCTGTACCTATTGTACGTCATAATATTGCGAAAAAATGGTGCAGCAGATATTTTCTTAGTCCAATACATACTTTCTTCCGGCTTTTTTTACAATTCCTTCGACAATTGTAAGAGCAAGGATCAATCGCATTTTATTTCAAGAGACAGGTTGCCATTCTGGTCGCCCTTTTACTCTTTTTTATCCAACAACATCTCCCAACTGCTCAGCATATCGATTAGTTTCGTTTACATTATTTTCCACTAATTCATCATTTATAAAATGTTCATAGTACTGCAGAACACCCAAACTAGCATCAAACGAAACATTAATCTTCGGCTCCTATTTGAATTGCCAGCGTGGAGGTGCGTAATCTTGAGCACCTGACGAAATTTTATGCCACTGACGGTTTGGGAAAGAAATATCAGTGTTATCATCACTATCTTCAGTTTCTGCTTTTTCGGAGTCAAAAACATCTGAAAAAATAGAAAATTCTGATTCACTTCCAGATATCTCAGCACTAAAATCATCCTCTTCACTTGAGCTACTCAATATTGAAATTTATAAAGCGATAACTCAGATGTATTCAGATTTGAAACAAATGAAACATGTGTTCCAATTCGCACAGTTTATTGAAATTAAACATTCCGATCTTAAAACCAAATTTGTCAGTTCAGTGCTTCCATCTATTAAGCACTTAAGCATTTAGCACCAGAAGTGGTGGAAATTTCACTCAAGTTTAAAAAAGAAAATGTAGACCAGAATTTTTATTTAAATGTTTTTAACTTTTCTATTTAACTTATTTTTGTGTGATTTATATATTTAACTCTTTTTCAAAGAAATATCTGATTCAAATCGAATTGTATATATTTGGTAGCAGTCAAATTGACTGCTCTTTATGCTCCTAGTGTTAACGTAATTTCGCGAACGAAAAATTCAAAGAAGATACCAGAAAATATGTTATCTAAAGTCATTAGAAGCTTAGCCCGTGAATATCACGGGTGCGACGAAATTCGTTCATACATGACTGCCCGTGAATGTCTCGGGCGCGACGATTAAGGAGATAACCGTTCGGTAGTTAAAAACAGTAGCTACATGAAACACACCTTTCTGCTGTGTATGATCGTTAATTTGGTCTATGTGTTGGCGCAAGGAAGACATTTGATAGATTATTGTTCTGTGTATTCACCCTACAGCAGCGGTTCCAAACCTGGGGTACGCGTACCCCTGGGGGTACGTAAAAATAATATCGGTAATGGCGAAAATCACAGAAATGGTTTAACTGAAAATACATAAAGTTGATACTTTTTGGATTACAAAGCTAGTCTCATGTGTAATTTCAATTTGTTACATTCAAAATGAGGGGAAAGGCCCACTAGACATAATGATTCAACGCCACTAGTTCCGCTCACCGATTATCATATTGCATGACTACTTATATTTTACATCCATCTTACCCCCAACTGCCATTAATCATTATACAACATTACTTTCCCACCACATTTATCTTATTGTTCCGTTTTTAATAATAATTGCATGCTTTATTTTGAAACGCGTTGAAAATCAGGCCGTTATTTTCCTTTTCGAATACGCGGGGTTATATCACTAACTTATATTAATTAATAGAAAAACTTCCTTCTTTTTAATGAGTATTTACTAATGAATATATTACTAATTTAAAAATAGCATATTCTCGTTATATGAATGAGGGGAGGGGGTGAGGGCGTGTTTCTGATAAAAGGGGGTACTTCGAACTGAATAGCCCAAGCAAGGGGTACGTGAAGTAAAAAAGGTTGGGAAGCGTTGTCCTCAGTACACGATTTTGTTTTTGTAAGTATGTTTATTTTAACGCATATTTATGGTTAGATACCACAAATTTTAAAGAACAATTTTTAGCTTATGTTTCACCGAGCTTCGGTGATTATATAAGTTGAATATTTCTATGTAAATATAGTAATAATTGGAATTTTATTTTTTATTTATTTATTTAAGGTTAAATTTTAATTGATTCATAGTACATGTGCTTCACAGTGCAAAGTTAAGCAGTGACTATATAATTGTACGTGTTTGAAATCTAACTCATTTTTATACGAGAAAAAATAATACCTAATCCAAGCTGAAAATTTTACTAATTATCTAAATTAGCTCCATCTATAAAACACGGATTTCCTGCTAAATTTGTCTTAACTATTGTTCCATAAATTTACTGCCTGAACCTAACACAATATATATTTCTATCATTTCATTTTTGTATTTACATCATTAGTCTTATTGAACAAAACTTACCATAAATTATTAAAAGTACTTCATCTGACAAAATGACAGACGTACTTAAAATGCCAAAACAAGTGAATGCAAATTGTTCACAGATAAGAATAAAATATTATTAGAATATTTTCGCCTGTGTTAACTTTTTGTTTGGGAAATGGCTACCTAATGAGGTATTATATTTCATTTCCTGAATTCCAAAATACAGTTATAATTTGATTTTCGAAGCTGAAAAATTTCTCTTCCATGTAACTGAGCAAGACTGCAAATTTCAGTTATTAGAGAACAGTTTTGAGAAATTTAAATTTCGAAACAAATAAACAAATGAATCATTTATTATTTCACTTTAAGGAAGATATGAAAAACGAAGTTTTAAAATTCCATTTATTTGTTTGAAAGGTTTCTAAAATTATGGTTGGTTTTATATTTTCATCATAAGAGTAAAAAAATTAAAAATAATAAAAAATTAAATTTCTTTGAGCCCATGGAAACTTTATTTCATTTTATTTATAAATTATATTTCTTAAGCTTTTTCTTTTAAAATAAAAATTAAATATATGAAATTTTGAATGAAATATTTTCCTGCTGTTGTAAAATGTATTTTTGCATAAATATACCGATCCATCAAATTCTTGACTAAGCATCTCACTTTTTTTTCCTAAGAATGTTTTAATATCAATGATTTTTTTAAATATACATTTTAATATATCGATGCAATATATTATATTATTGCATATAGCACATCTCTAGTACATGAATAATTTGAATATTTGCTATCATTTACTTTTTATTTTAGGTATGATGAGCGGGGAAGACCGAGCTATGCTTAGTCAAAATCAGCTTTGAGTTCAAATATGCTTTGAGCTATGCTTTGAGCTTTCAAATATGCTTAGTCAAAATCAGCTTTGAGTTCAACCCATGACCAAAATGACCCACTAAAAAAACTTTCTCCAACATGTGACCAAGCCCAATTGTCTTCTCGTACCCGAAAATTTAGTCAAAATAGTCTGAACCGTTTTTTAGATAAAGTTGGCTTGATCCACAGTGACCCAAAAATGACCCACTTATGGGATTTGCTCGACCATGTGACCTAGACCAATGATTTTCTGGTGCCCAAAAACTGTAGGATACCAAATATAGTTCAAATCCTCTGAGCTGTTTTTAAGATAAAGATAGCTTGACCCATAATGACCCATGACCAAAATGACCCATTAATCGAATTTTCTCCATATTTTCCACGCACAAGATTTCCTCGTATTAAAACATATGGTTTAAACTTTATGTAGCTATAACCGGCGTGATAGTAAAAACATGAAGATCTTCGTGAAGAGTTCGGAAAAAACTGCAAGGTTATAAAAAATGTTTCTTTAAAAAAAGATGCGAAGAATAATTACTGATGCTATATATTATTAGGTAAAATAAGAAAAAAATATTCAAACAAATCTGAAAAAAATATAAAATGATTCAAAAATTCTGAAAAAAAAAAAATAAAAGAAGTAAATCTGTTGATTTAAGAGATGTGCCGTTTCCAGCCGCATTCATAATAATTACCATAGTGGAGGAATAAAAGAAAATCACATTATTTACCATTGATTACTGCTCAGGCACCGCGTGAACAAAGGACTGTGATTTCTTCTTGTCGGTCTATATAAATATACGGAGTCGTTACTAACACTGAAAGACGCCATACGGCTGAAGGTATTGTCTTTGAAGCCATTGTTTTTGCTGCTAAATAGTACATCTGGTGCAATGACACAAACTTCACTCATTACTGGATTGTGATGGGGAACACATTTGCAGTTATAAATCATATTAAAACAAACTCTTTTATTTCGCAATTGTTACATCCCAATCTGTTCTTAGCAGCAGCACACTCTATTACTAAAACTTTTCCACCTCTTTCTAAAATATCCCACCCGCATATCTCTACGACCCATCGATTGTTATTACTATTGCTTTTTACTTTTTATCCGTATCTTTTAAAACTTGAATTTGCATCAATTTCATCCAAATACTGTTGAATATTGTTGTTAATTATGCGTAACAGATTTTATTATACTTGTGTTTTTTTTATTTACATTATAATTAATAATTATCCGTGATACAGCTCTTGTAGTACTTTTTGCAAAGTTAGAACCAATTCACAAATTTACATACATACAGTAGAACTCCAATTATCCGAATCAAATGGGACCGGACCCTATTCGGATAATCAACAATTCCGATAATTGTATTTTTTCAAAAAAATGGGGTACATTTTAATTAATTACTGTATGTATGTTGAAAATGAGAGAAAAAAATATTTTTAAAGAAAAGGGGTTTTTAAATGAAAAAGCAGCACTAATTAAATGAAAAGGCAACACTATTACATGTTAAGCGTACTTACAAGTGCTGTACATTAGTGCAGTATGTACGTACCGTACTGTAAATGAAAGTCATTACTTGCTGAACATCTCGGTCAAAGTAAGCTGTTTGACAGTCTTCATCCGTTTTCGGGGAACCAAGTAGCGCATCCGCGTGACAGTCAGAAGTTGCATGTGGTCACACTCGGGCTGACGCTCCATCCACTTCAACGCAGTTTCAAGGCCGGCAAAGTCTTCACTAGCTGATGGTCCCGTGTATGCTTCAACTTCGACATTAAGGTCATTTTCTTACTCGACACTTTCTTCTCCCACACTTTCAATAAGTTCATCATCATTTAGAATTTGAAACCTAGGGTTTTCGCGGCGAGAAAGACAATAGCGCGCGTAGACAGAATAATTATTTTGGGAGTCGCAGTGCGTTTCCTTCTTCATTTCTTTTTTCTGACATTCTGAGAGCGATTCGGATAATCAGCGATTCGGATAGTTGGAGTTCGGATAATTGGAGTTCTACTGTATATGTGGTAGGTTATTTAAGAAATCCGTCTCTTTGCAAAGAGCCTAACCAGTTGGCGAAAAGCCCGGTAATATGTTTTCCAAATTTAGCAACAAATCGCAGGGCTCCCAAATGGTCCGCTTTTTGTATACCGGTATTTTCTTTGAAAAATTTTGTTTTTAGATTTTTCATAGAAATTTCGATGAAACCACCTTCGGAGGTAAAATTTTGTGGAAATGTTGTAGAAACCTACCATAAAAATTTCTTTTAAAAAGTAGTGGTATACAGCTAGTGGACCATTTGGGAGCCCTGTAATTGACAAATTTAGATATAATATTAAAAAGACAAGTTAAAATCAGACATTTACTAAAACTAAAAAATAACACATTGCTATCACATAATGAAATTAATTACGGTAGACGCTCAAGCTCAATATAAGCTCTTCATCAGTACAAAAGTCAGTTGAAAACCAAAGCTTTTGTTTACAGATATTCACGTTTAAAATTATGCATTTCAAATGTATATCACCACGGTCTATATGTCACAATACGACAACATATTCAGGTCGAATAATGCATGTTTCGTTTAGGGATTACTTTTCTAAACCTGCAAACGAACCTTCCAGAAAATCTGTGCTTTTAAAAGTATTGCAATGATCCACCAGAATATGTCATCCTACTCTGACAAATACTCGCTGGTGATTTAATCTTTTAACCTTTCGCACTCCATTGACACCTACCTATATGGTTGCATACTAAGTTTAACTTCAAATGATTGATTGACACCAAAATTTTAAAAAGAAATTTATTTGGAAATTAGTAAAAGCTTTTATTCACGTAATTAATAAAAGGAAAATTTTCATTTTAAAATCCCGGTGTCAATCAATCATTTCAGGTTAAACTTAATATATTACCGTATAGGTGTCGGTGCAGTGAAAACGGTTAAATGCATAATTTTGTAAACAACAACTTTGGTTTTCGATTGACATTCGTACTGATGAGGAACTTGTATAGTGCTTAAACGTTTACTTTAACCCCTTAACCCCTTGAAGGGCACCGGTATATTATATATACCACTTAATTTTAATCCAAAATGCGACATTGACACCAGAAATTTATAATTAAATTTTGAATTTATGAGGTACATGAGGGAAAGATTTTACTTATTTTAAAATAAATTCGTTCGTAAATCCTGGTGTCAACCAATCATTTCAATATTTTAGCTACAAGAGTACTTTGCCCCTGAAGGGGTTAAGCACCATGACGTACCAGCGTACGTCATGAACTCTTCTATTTGAAATACCAGGGCGTATGTACGTACATCCTGATTTTAAGACCAGACTGCAATGTTCTAACCATCTGGTTTTTTACGTCGCTAATTGCTATTGTGATTTGTTTTGTACGGGCTTTATAGCAATGAGTGTTTTTGCACAGAATAGATGGCGTTACGTGTAATAAAAAGTTATTTGTTACGATTGGAACTTCTAGCCTTATTTCTGTTTGCATCATACAAATAATCTTTATATAATCTCCAACCATTACATGTAGTTAAATATTTTACTTGTATTTAAAGATAATGACATAAACTACTTTTGACGAACTTTAATAAATCTGGTATTCCGGATACTATCACTAAATTGAAGATGGTGCTTAACCCTTTAACGGATAAAGCACTTCAATTGCTAAAATGTTGAAATAAATGATTGACACCGGAAATTATAAACAAGTTTATTTGTATATAATAAAAAAAAAAAAAGCAATATTTCACATTACGTAATAAATAGAAAACATTTGTATAAAAATTCTGCTGTCATTGTTGAATTTCGTAATTAAAATTTTGTGGTTTCATAGAGAAACCAATGTCCGTTAAGGGGTAAATTGATTTTATTATGTGACATTAATGTGTTATTTTTTTAGTTTTATTTCAAATATGATTCTAAATGTCTTTTTAATATTATAATTATTAAACTTTCATGAATTATTTAAATATGTTCTTCTTGTGCAATAAATGTTTGAGACAATTTCCATTCAACTCACTTTGACTAATTATGCTAAATTAGCACAACAAT
Source organism: Maratus michaelseni (assembly GCA_963931845.1). Lineage (NCBI taxonomy): Eukaryota > Metazoa > Arthropoda > Arachnida > Araneae > Salticidae > Maratus > Maratus michaelseni. The sequence continues at coordinate 111,944,166 of OZ007600.1, read as the reverse complement.
TTTTATTTTTCCATTTTTATATTTATATAATAATTATTTTGAAAAGGTTCTTGCGAAAAATTTTCAAAGTACTCCAACTGACTAAACAGAATACATTTTTAAAATGTCAAAATAAGTGAATGCGAATTTTTCAAAGATAAAAATTGAAATATGGTTCAGATATTTATCTGTTTGATTTTCAGTTCTGGTGTAGTAACCTAATGAGCTATTGTGTTGCATTTATGGAATTTTGAAATAATTTCATTTTTGAAGCTGAAAAGTGCCAGGTTACACTTTTAAATATAAAAGGCAAAATTCAAAAATATCTAATAAATTTCTATATTTCATCTAATTCTTTAAGGGGAATTTATTCTGTGGGACATTTAAATTTATATCTGTTTGTTTCAATATTTTTTCAATTTATTAACTATTTTCTTCTAATTTTCTTTTTGGTAGAAATAGAAGAAAATGAATTTTTAAAATGATGTTTGTCTACAGTTCTGCTTCAACACTCGTTCTCCAGAATTCAAAAGAACTACACCATTTCCATACTTGTTACAATCAGTACGGTATTATGACCATATACAGCCACAATATTCTTAAGAATGGTGACGCAACAAAGCCCGATTACCGCAGAGGATGGGGGGCGGGGGTGTTGCCCCAGTTAGGACGAATCACTATTATATAAAAGATATATAAATGAAAATAAGAAACCTAATTGAGCTATATAAAAAATAAATTATATTACTAAAACATTACAAATGAATTTTTATAATTTTTATAATTACTTGTAAGAAGAAACTCGAGTATAATAAAATGCAGAGATAATTAAGTAGTATTCTTTGCAGCTACTTTTGAATTAGATACTTTAATTGACAGGTTGATAGATTATATAAAAAAAAAGAAAGAAAACATTATTTTTCTCAATTCTGCGTTGCTTTTTTATATTTTACGTACAAACAGTGAAACTCTTGTCGATAAATTTTTAAATACATGCAAGCTTTTTATGAAAAGGATAATAAAGACAATATATTTCCCCCCATAATTTGAATATTGTAGCCTGGTAATAGTGACTGGAGAGTATTAAAAGTATTCAACTGACTGAAATATGTCTCAACTTCCGCCTATACAATTATTTTTATTTAAATGCAGATTCATATTTAAAAAACATATTTTCTTATTTTCCAGTTTTTTTAACGCTATTTGAAGCGTTTAAAGTCAGAGAGGTGTAAGTCGCATTTACGTAAAGTTTCAAATAAGAAAGAATTTATACTAAAAGCGTTATAATGAATTTCCATAAATTCCTTCCCATGTTATCTACAGACTGTTTTTGTAACAATGTGTGTTTTCCAATATGTGTTGGCCTAGATATGTTTTTCCAATTGATAGTTTCATATGTGTAGATGTTCTCCATATATTTAGCAGCTTGTTTTAAATGTAAAATTTATGCCATCATAACTTTAACATGATCATTTATATTTGAATAAATTGTGGTAATTTACTCAAACAAATGGTCAAATATTTCCATTAAAAATCGTTAGGGAATTATTTTATCTTAACCAGAAAAAATAAAAGAAATATATGCTAAATTAATTTTAATACTGAAAGAGTAACACTCTGGGTTTAGTATTTTGCTCGAGTTCATGTAATAAGGCAGTTGTTCGAAACAGCCTAAGAATCCATTAAAATTATCGATTAGCAAAACGAATTATTATGATAATCGAATGATTAACTTAGGAATTATTTTTATAATTGAATGATTTTAAATAACCGAGTAACCTGAAAAATGTTGCAAAATATAGATGACAATCATCCTTCGGATTGACTCTGATTCATCGTTCTCAGATCTAGGAAAAAAATATGTAAAATGACATAGCCAGATAAGCATGGACAACCTGCGTTTCACAGGGTTCGTACGTATCAGAAAATTTTCCAGGAGTTTCAACTGTATTTTCTTTATATAAACAGAAATCTAGGTTAAATTCGCGAAGCTTCGCCTACTTTTAAGCAGAGATTTTCTGTAATAAAATACTGGTACCGAAGAATTTCCTGGTCTCAAAATTCCAGGAGCCGTACGAACCCTGGTTTCAATCAATTTCCTTAACCTTTTCCCCATATGTTTCTACTTATCAGACAGTAAATTTCCCCATTTATCGCCTTATATTTATATTTTATGAGATAAAAATCTTATTTCTATTTTTATAGAAACGAATTTTCTCAAAAACTGCTGCATCGAATTCCATGCCATTAACATGTTATAGAGATACTAAAGACGCATAAATTGGTATTTTTGTACTATTTTTTATTACTAGAAACTATGCGAAAAAAACATAAGAAAACTTTTTAAAAAGAAAATCATATCTTATATTTACACGAAAATCACTCCCTTTTGTTGCAAATTCCTCATGTGTAGCCATATGTATAATATATGTAAATGCCGAGATTGTGTGGTACTGCATATATACTGCATGCTGTGGTAAACATATATAAATATTTACAAATATATATAAAAAATATATAAAAATCATTGGAAGGTGGTGTTGTTGGTATCTATGACCAAAATATTCTTCTCTAGGGTTTGTCATTGACACCAATGCAATTTCGAAACAGTTTCGACAACGTTGAAAGTTATGCGCATTTGAGTAGCTCAACCCCAAACACCGCCTTCATATGATTTTTATGAATTTTTGCATGTAAATTTCTAAGTATGGTCATATATGAGATGACCACCACACAATTTCTGCATTTATATATATTATACGGGCACGCATGGGGAATTTTTGACAAAAAGAAATTCTAATTTTCGTATAAATATAAGATATGATTTTTAATTTATTTTTAAATTTTCTTATCTTTATTAATTGGAAATAAGAAAATAAATGCTGTATTTCAACATTTTTTTTATAGAATTTTTTTATTTGCTATGTAAATAGCATAATTGTAGATGTCTCGTTTAATTGCAGGATTTGTAACACTTTTCTGCATTTCAATGACGTGAAAAATTCTACAAAAAATTGTGGTAAAAGCGTACGAACTCTGAAAAAACATTTTTATGTCATTGAATATCAATATTTATTTATCTTTCACAAAAATGTGCATTTAATTCTTCAAAAAAATATCACAATATGTAAAAAGTTGTTACTACATATAAAATCAGTTTTAAAAACTTAAAACTTTCACCGAGTACTTTCGATCACAAACGTGATCATCATCAGAATTGAGTTGATTTCGTACTAAACGCCTTTGCTTTTCTGCGTGTTCAGTTGGACAGTAAGGATGAGTCTATTTATTCTATTGGGGGAGGAGTACTTTCTTAAAACTTCTCTTTCAAGCTTACACCCTTGCTGTAATGTTTAAAAACTTAAACCGTATCGGGTGTTATGTGACAAATTATCATTAACTGATTCCTTTCTTTTAATAAAATCTTTTGATTCTTTTATTAATAAGATACAATAAAAAAAAACATAAAAAATCAATAGAGATTTTAATCAAAGGAAAGAAAGCAATTAAAGATAATCTATCACATGATTTATCTTACACAAAAATGTGCATTTATTTCTTCAAAAAGATATCACAATATGTAAAATGTTGTTACTACATATAAAATCAGTTTTAAAAACTTAAAACTTTCACCGAGTACTTTCGATCACAAACGTGATCATCATCAGAATTGAGTTGATTTCGTACTAAACGCCTTTGCTTTTCTGCGTGTTCAGTTGGACAGTAAGGATGAGTCTTTTTATTCTATTGGGGGAGGAGTACTTTCTTAAAACTTCTCTTTCAAGCTTACACCCTTGCTGTAATGTTTAAATACTTACACCATATCGTATTTTATGTGACAAATTATCGTTAACTGATTCCTTTCTTTTAATAAAATCTTTTGATTCTTTTATTAATGAAATACGATTAAAAAAATATATATAAAAAAATAAATAGAGATTTTAATCAAAGGAAATAAAGCAGTTAAATATAATCTATCCCATAATATACCGGAGATATGGCTTAGGACTGTAAGTTTGAAAAAGAAGTTTTTAAGAAAATACCCATTCCCCAATGGATTAAATCAGGCCGAGGAGCACTCCACCGGTAATTTTTTTAAAGTTTTTTTGCTGGTTGATTTCTACAACAGTTGCAAGAAAGAAAAACTCGAGTTTTTAAGACATATGGGAAAGATAAATATAAACCGAAAATTTTCGTAAGGAAATAGTGGTGGAAATTTTTTTGATGTAGTCTCTTTTTTAATAGAGACCACTCCGAGGTGTGTAAATAGATTCGTCCTACTGTCCAACCGAAGACGATAAAAAGCAAAGGCCTTCAGTGGGGAATCAAATAATCCCTGATAATAATCACGTTTGTGATCGAAAGCACTCATGAAAACTTAAAAATTTGTAAAACTGATTTTAATAGTAACAACGTTTTACATACTGTGACACCTTTTTAAGAAAATAAATGCACATTTTTAGTAAGATTATTGCTTTTTAAATTGGTTTAATCCAGGGTGAATGTGACATTCCAGTTACATACACATTTCATATTTCATACATACATCTTATGGGACAAATAATAGATCAAGTTATTTTACCAAATTATATTTCTATAATCGAAATATTTGAATGATTTATACTAATCGAATTATTCGAATGAATCACTCAAATGATGGCACAACACTGGTTAAAATAAGTCTGAAGTGTTCAGCCAATCGATTTGTGAGAGGCAAGTGCGTTACTTCGTTGCAGATTTAATTTGATCATGTTTAATCTGTAATTCCAAAAATAAAAAGTCAACGAGTGTGTAAAACTACGAAATATGGTTTTTAATTAACCCTTTATATCCTGAATTAATTTTCCAGCTACTTTTTAGATGCTCAGAATCCTCGATTATTCCCACCAGTTAGTTTTTTTTTGTAAAGTTTTCCTTATCTAATCATAGCATTTTTGAGATTCAGTTAGGTGAAAATTTCTCATTTGAAAAACCGGTGATAACAGATTAAAAATTCTGTAAAAGACGCTCGTCGCGAAGGGGTTAAAGTGGTACTTATAAGTACCGTCAGGATAAAAAGGGTTAAAGGAATATCTGCCCCGCTTTCAAAATCATAGAAACATATTTTGAACAGGAAATCTATCTTAATAAGAAGTTCACTGCGTTTATTTAATAAGTGTGGTACGTATTTTATATTATTTATCAAAGAAAATAAGTTGAAACTGGCGTGAATCAATAAGAAATAAATATCTTCTTAAAACACCATTAAAAACTTTTTAAAAGTTTTTGATGGTTTTTTAAAGATTTTTTAGTTTTTATTGTTATTTGTTCAGTAAATGTTCTGGCTTTAATGTGTTTTGTATTACAGACTTGATGAGTGAGTAAAATTCAAGAAAATGTATTTCCTTCAAGGCATAGCTGCCAACTACTAAGCTTTTTAAAATCATTTCAACTTGTTCTGATCCAGAAAAATTACTTAATAAAATGTTTGCTGTGTTTATTTAATGGAGTGAAACGCATATTTTATTTTATGTATTAAGTAAAATTTTTATATCAAATATGTTTATTTCACTTGAAAAATATGTAGAGGTTGTCATCTAAAAATAACTTTAAATGATCATTATGGAATACAGCAAATTTAAAAGTAAATTTCACATAATTAGACACTGAAAAGTAGTATTTAAATTACGTTCATAATAGTAAATGTGTTTAATAATTTTTATTACAAAATTAAATTCTAATCTTAAAAGAATTTCAATTATTCTAAAGAAATTATCAATAAAATTAACAATATATTTCTTTATGTAACATTTAACTATGTATTTCTTTTCAGCTACTAGATGTAGTGAAGAGCGATGTCGATATTTTTTATCGATTTAATCGATATTATGACCTGATTATATCGATATTATCAATTGTTTTATAAATGTCTATAGTCAATAAATTGTTTTCTTAGCCGACATCAATTCAGATTTTGTGAAGAATTGCCAAAAGAAAAAAAAAAAAAAGATAAGTTTTGCTGTTTGATTACTTTTGCTGTAAATATGACTAATTTTGCATTAACTGTTTCACGTCACTTCTTGAAATATCGAGGCTAACGAAAAAGACAGGCTACCGCGGTTAATTCCACTTATCTTTTTTTACAGACCGCTAGAGTGACGTGTGTTCTTTTCGTACGCCTGGATTGGTGCATTCGAGCATCGCGTGACTCCGGCGGTCTGTAAAAAAAAAAAGATACGCGTGAAGCACCGCGGTAGCCTTTCTTTTTCGTTAGCATATTCGTATTGAAGATCTTCTTTAAGATTTCAAGAGGAGACGACAGACAACAAAAATTTAATACATTATTTATTTAACCCTATGAGTGGCAAAGAACTTCTGTTGCTAAAATGTTGAAATGTTTGAATAACACCTAGATTTACAAACAAATTAATTTTAAATAAATAAAAGGTTTTCTTCGAGTATATTATAAAAGCAAATTTTTGATTTTAAAATTCTAGTCACAATGCAGGGTTGCCAGTTTGGCCTTTTTTTTATTTCGAAATTATGCATTCATACCAGATATTGCCGACAATATTATTTTCTCTATTTAATAACAGATATTTCGTGATTACTTAAAGTAGAAATTCTTCTTTTAAAATTTCCGGTAACAACTCGAAATTTTTGTGTTAAAAAAAGGCCAAATTGGCAACGTCACAATGTGGTATTTGGGAATTAAAATTAAATAAGATATATAATATTCCACCACCTTTCAAGCGGTTAAAAAAGTTGTCCTAATACAATTTTCCTTTATCTTCGTTTTGAAATACGATATCTATATTATAAATCAAAACAGTGTCCATCAGTGACATTGACGCTATATCGACGGTGGTAACACCCTAAACAGCCATGTTTGATCTTCTCATAAATTTAGTAACTTCTAAACCTTTCGCAATTTCAAATTTTATGACGCTGTATAGGAAACGAAATGTACTTTGAAATGCAATTTCCCTGAAAAATGTATCTCAGTTCCCCAATTTTTTATGGTTTTAACGTAATTTTCAACAATGGGTGTTTTAAAATTCTATCTTTATCGCGTAAAGCCCGATTACGTAAGATTAATCCTACAATTTACTTATAAAAAAGAATATGTCCTGTTCGAATAAGAGGATTGGCCTCTTAAATAGTTCAGCATTTGTTTACAGCTAATATTTCATAACGAAACTAAAACGTCATCAATAAAAAAGAAAAAAAAATAAGTAAATAAATAAAATAATATGAATAAGGCACAAATTTAACGTGTATGCAATCGAACTACGAGCTTAAAAACTGAAATAATCAGAATTGAAAAGGTTGGCTCTAAATAGTGATGTCTTTGGCAACTGACCGTTGGCATTCAACAAACATGAAAATAACGTTTTTAATAAATTTCAAAACTTTATTTGAATACCTAACTGATATTTTTCAGATAAAACATGCTTTTTTGTGGTATTAATGGACAATCTTAAAAATTATATTAAATGTAAAAATCTATTAGTTTTCAATACAAAATGATTTTCACCTATGTTCTGTAACACGAGAAACCCGGTTTGAATCTTCTGGTTATCTTAAAGGTTACATGCATGTACTTATGTTTTAATAATCTGTTCCCTATAAATTAAAAGAATCTAGAAACTTCATGAAACTTATTTAATTCAAAACCGAGCTTTAAATACTTACTTCTTAATAAGCCGTCATGCATTAATCAGTTAGAGTTTAGTAAAATGAAACGTGTCTTGCTATCTAATATAATGTGTCAGTTGCAAAGGAACTTAGAAAACTGATAAGGCGAATTAAATTCATGTAACCACATCTGATAACGAACTATAAAAGTGTTTAAAATTCTAATTCGTCTTAAGCCAGAATGTTACTAATTAGTTCTGTCACGTAATCCAAATACAGCGCTGAAACTTATCTAAGGTTTTTAATTAGTTTTTTGTCTTAGTTGAAAATAATTTACTTAATACTGCTGTCGATGATGTAATCTAGCTACTACCTTTAAATTTAGTGATTTAAACAGAAATATTAAACTATGTATGTAATTTGAAATTCGTGTTTTATAAAGGAAGCTGTTCGTTTTCCAGAATGCGTACAGAGTTACCAGAATTATTTATTACCAGTGGGCCCGTGTGAAGATTTCGCACTGAAGTCTAATATTTTTTAGCAATATCTAATATCTTTTAGACGCAGGTTTAAACTTCTAAGAAAATTAAGGACCAAAAATATCTGTAAACAACATTAGACAAGCCATAATATCATCTCATTTATTTCATCAAAGTTACAGAAACAACTGACCAAAAATAGCAAACGCAAAAAGAAAAAAAATCAATCGTATTTTAACTGCATTAGAGGGTGACATCATTTGTTTAGGAGAAAACATGGGATGAATTGGATGAATGGAACAATGGGAAGAAAAGTGAATTGAGCATTTGAATTTAAATTTTGCTTTTCAATTTTAAAAATATAAAATAAACCCTTACAGCAAGTATATGTCCCACTTTAGTTCTTTTGGACAATTTTTTTATAACCATTGTTGCGGTATTTTACTTTTGTGGCAACACTAATTTGAAGAAACCTTTCATTTCATCTATGAAAACAACGCCGATTTATTTTTTAATGAATTGCATTTTTTAATCAAAACACATGTTTTAACAAAATGGGAAAGTACTCTGTCAAAAGTCTCTTCAAAATCCTTTCATATAGTATCATATTTATCGTTCTGCGTTTTGCATTTGCTTAGAAAAAATGATGTTGGCAACTGAAATAACATATAGGATAATTTGTTGCTTTATGTAAAGAAAAAGAATATCGAACTCGATGATTAATCAGGGTGATAGAGAATTCTGCGATTTAAATATACATTGAAATTTTCTTACCTGAAATAGCGGTATCATACTCATTGGATATTCTAAGGAGTGGGGAGATTTCCAAATTGGTTTTTAATTATTTAATAAACCAAAAATTCATAATTACTCTTCATAATTCATTCTTCAAATTTAATTTCCCATAATTTTAACGAATAAAAAAAAACCTTATAAAACTTTATTTAATTCAAAGTCAAACGTTTAATACTTCTTAATAAGCCTTCACTAATTAGTTAGTTAGACATGACCTTGACACGTGCCTTGTCTTTTAAAATAAAGTGTAAGTTGCGAAGAAAATTAGGAAATTAATAAGGTAAATTAAATTCCTGAAATTACGACGAATACAGAAGGTAATTGTATATAACATTTTAAGTCTCATCTTAAGTTAGAAAGTTGCTTAATTATTTCTCATACGTAATCCAAAAACACTGCTGACACACCTCTAAAGTTTTAGATTAATTTTGCGTCTCAGTTCCAAATAATTTGCTTAAAACTTCTGTCGGGGATGTGAAATATATTTCATATAAAGATGTAGCTATTTTAGTTAGACGTTGTAATTTGCTAATTTGTAAATCAAGCCTATCCAGGATCTGACAATACCAAGTTAAGTTTTCTAAAAATGTAGCTAAAAATTTAATATATATATATATATATATATTATAGCTACATAAAAAATATTTTTACTTCTTTTTCAATATGCTTTACTTACTTGTTAAAGTGAAATATTTCAATTTTAAAGAAATAATAATTTTACATAATGCTTATTAACCCCTCACAGTGCGGTGGTATATTATAGATATCACTTTATTTTAATCCCGAAATTCTACAATGGCACCAGAATTTTGGAATAAAATTTTGTCTTTTAATGAACGTGACGAAAATCTTTTACTACTTATCTTCAAACAATTTTGTTTCACTTAACCCCTTTACTCTCACGCCCGTGATATTCACGGGCTGTGTAAGATACTTTTTAAAACTTCAGATTGCTTGATTCCCACCAGTTTTGTAAAATGATGCAACTGGCTTTATTCTCTTACTGTTTTATTTGCTATTAAATAAGATGAATATTTTTACTTCAAAAATGTTGGGGCAATCAAAAAATCTGAATTTAAAAAAAAGTAGCCTACACCTATCGGGCGCGACCGTTATGGGGTTAACATAAACAAGTTTCAAAATATTTAAATTCATCTTAATAATATACTTCCTAAACGATGATTAAAACACTGTTTTTCACGAATTCGCGGAAAAGGCGGCGCGCGCGACCATCCAACGTCCCTAAGTTCTTTACCCCGACACACTTGACCGGAATCTAAAATATAGAATTCAATTAAAATATGAAACCATTAAAATGGATCACAATTTATGTAATTACTAAAATAGGTGTAAAAATAAAAAGGTTCTAAAACATTAAAACCATTTTAAGATGTTTAAAACATCCATCGGAGTCCCGAGCGCTTTCAACCAAAAAACCTGGCCATCATCAGAGGGTGGAAAGGAGAAAAAAATTCTGTAACCTCCGGAATGTAAGCTGTTTAAATAGTAGAAGGCGAAACCACAAATGGATAAGGGGGGGAGGGGAAGGGGGATGGACTAGTCTACTGGGCGAGGTGGATTATCCCAACCCAAAAGTACCATCAACATCAAGTAGATTGTACCAGATTTTTGTCACATTGTATGATAACATATCATTACACGATCTCCCACCACTTGTCAGGAAAACCATCAACCCAAATGTTGATGGTACATTTGGGATGGGATAACCCACCTCGCTCAGTAGACTAGTCCCTCCCCCTCCCCCCCTTTATCCATTTGTGGTTTCGCCTATTTAAACAGCTTACATTCCGGAGGTTACATAACTTTTTCTCATTTCCACCCTCTAATGATGGCCAGATTTTCTGGTTGAAAGCGCTCGGGACTCCGATGGATGTTTTAAACATCTTAAAATGGTTTTAATGTTTTAGAACCTTTTTATTTTTACACCTATTTTAGTAATTACACAAATTGTGATCCATTTTAATAGTTTCATATTTTAATCGATGCACAAAGGTGAATTTTGTTCCAATTTTAGAATATTTTTCTATATATTATATAGAATTCAATACTGGAAAAATTTATTCGGTAAAATGCACAAATTTAATGCACCGAAAAGGGGGTAAAGGTTGAACTTTGGAATCTGAGACCATCAGAGGACAGTTGCGGAATAGGTAAATTTTTGGTATTTTACCTGTTCACTGGGGAATAAACTTCTGTTCAACTTGTTTCCCCAGTAAAAAAAAATAGCAATTTTTTTCTTTATTGATGGCAGTAACTTTGTATGTTTAGGGCGTTTTAATAAGACGAAAATTTCCTTTAAAATTTTACTGGTACTGCATTCAAAATATTGCAGTAGTCGTTCGTATATGACGAAATATGTCATACCCTGTTAAGAGGTTAACAATATGAAAAATAAAAACAGCCGGATTATTTAATCGGGTTTAAAAATTGGAGAGGCGGTTTCAAAATAGTATTTCATAAGTATCGAAAAAATATATTTAAGACACGCTGACATTTAGACAGAATAATATTTATACCCAGAAAAAATATTTTGAAATGGACAGGCCATTTTGGTGGGACTTTCTACATGCCAGGTGATAGAGAATATACGTGTAATATGCGAGTGTAAGGAAGGTTGAGATTGCGGTGCCTCGCTTAAGATCAACTTACTAACTATACAAACAAAGCGTAAACCGTATTGCAGTGCCTCGCGATCTTACGTGAACCTGAAAGCTATCTTAAGATAAAGCATTGAACGGAAGATGTTAAAAAATTACATTAACCTTCCTACCCTGAATGGGTCAAATCGACGCATTTCTATAACTTATTTCATTCGATTCGAACCAGAATTTTTTTTTAAAAGTAAGTTAAATAAATACCACAGAGAACAGAATTAAATAAATGTGTTAAATAGTTTTAAATAAAAATTCTGGTGTGAAATGTTTTTATCAAGGTTGAGTAAACTTTCAACAGGGTAGGAAGGTTAAAATAGAATACTTTTGACTAGCCTTCTTGAGGATTTAGAATGCAAATTGGTTTAAACACCAGTTTACATCCTGAATCCTGAATAAGGCTAGGTACATTTTCAGAAAGTATTTGATTTTAACGTAATTTTTTGACATCTTTTAAAGTTTTTTAATTATCTTTTAGGTAGTGAATCATATTGTTTGTGTAATTTTATACAAATTTGTTTGTAATTCTCGTGTCATTCAATCATTAACATATCAGCAATAGATGAGCTTTGTCCCTGAAAGAATTAAAAAAGAATCCGAACGAACAAAAATTCTTCCTTCCTCTCTAGTTTGAAATAATCTTAATATACATGTGTATATATACAATTCTATATAATTATTTTCTGCTATTTAGAAGAATGTAAAATCCAAATAAAATTTCATTTAATTCGAAATTCAAATTTTAATTCTTCTTCATAAGCGTATACTCATTATATAATTTGAAACTCTTGGGTACGTGCATTGTCTTTTAAGTGGTTTGCCAGTTGAAATGCGAGTTAGAAAATGCATGAGGGGAATTAAGTTCTTTGTAACTAAGTAAGAACATAGAAGGTAAAAGTGTTTAATTTTGTTATTCTAAACTTAAATTATAAAGTTATTTTTAACTATCTCGCATAATCTAAAAACAGGGCTAGAAGATATTTAAGGTATTAGAAGTATTTTAGAACTAGATTCCATATATTAATTTGCTTATTATTGCTGTATATGACGTAACCTATATATTAAACCCTTAATCCATTTAAACACAGCAGCATATTATTTATACTAATCATTTTTAATTTTAACCTGCCAAATGACACTCACGGGGATGAAAGCGCTGTGCCACAAATGGCCAATTGTCACCACTAAATTCAATTAATATTTATCGCCTTATGTAACGTCAGAATTTCTGAAATTTAATAAGACAAATAATTGTCTGAGTGCAACGAAGACTCATACACAGCGCAGTATTACTTTGCCCCATATATAGCTACGATGGATATTAAAACCTTTCGTCAAGCATAACTCAAAAAATATTTAACGGATTTCGTTCAAATTTTTACAGCAGGTACCTATAAAGGTGACAACGACGTCTATTTATTACCAAGAACAAATGTCAAACCGTTTGGAAATTATATTAAAAAATAGATAAAAAAGCACAATTAAAGTACATACGTCACGAAAATTTTGTGCGTACGTCATTTTCACCGGCGCGGCGGGAGATTTTCGTAGACAATCGGAATTGAAAACTTCATGGAGTACATGGAGCAAAAAAATATGCACGCACAATAAAATATATTTCAATTTAGTAGAAATAGAAAATTAATCTGGATTTTTTTTCTGTTTGAAAGAAAAACCCCGCAATAACTTGGTAGACTTGGTATTAGAGATTTGGCGCAAATCTCAGCAATAGCAGCTTTTTTTATTTCGCGTGTATAAATTAAAAAAAAAATTCTTTGGTGTTTAAATAAAAGGTTTCGATTTATGACATTATTTCTTTTTTTTCTCTCTTTTTAGCATTTTAAATGGGATTAATGAAAGGCATGTATTTTAAATTAAATGAGTGAAAGGTTTAAATTTAAATGAAATGAATTCAATATGAAAATGTGGCTTAGATGCTTTACACTCACGCTACAAAAAAAAAAAAAAAAAAAAAAAAAAAATTAATCGATTAAAAAAAAAGAAAAAAGTCGCCAAATTTAGGGGATTATTTCCTTTAATGGCAACCTAGCCATTGTATAAGGTTATTCGTTTGGCGCAGTCTTGGAAATCGCGCCAACCAAACAGTCGCCAATCTTTTGTTTACATTTTAGCGTGAGTGTAACACATCTGTTCCGAAAATGTTATAGGAACAATATTCGGCGATTTATCAACTGCGCCAGGATAACATAAAAGTACCAATATATCAAACGGTATGTAGTATGTGAAATGAAACAATTATAATATAATCACCCATCGTACAAGAAAAAAAAACTAATATTCTGCATTCAGAGGGAAAAATCCATCTCCTGCGCCAATTTGGTGTTTAAATAAAAGGTTTCGATTTATGGCATTATTTCTTTTTTTTTTCTCGTTTTAGCATTTTAAATGGGATTAATGAAAGGCATGTATTTTAAATTAAATGAGTGAAAGGTTTAAATTTAAATGAAATGAATTCAATATGAAAATGTTATAGGAACAATATTTGGCGATTTATCAACTGCGCCAGGATAACATAAAAGTACCAATATATCAAACGGTATGTAGTATGTGAAATGAAACAATCTATATATATAAAAGAAAGTCCTTTCTGGCTAGATGATCAACGCACAGCCAAAACTACTGAACTTACAAAGACGAAACTTGCAGGAAAAATACTTCTTAGTGTGTAGAGGCTCACTAAGACGGGATTTTCAAAAACTCCACCCTTAAGGGGGGTAAAAAGGGGAACAAAGTTTTAAAAAATTCCCTAAAAATCGGGTATTATAGTTACGTGACAAATGATAACATATTTTAATGTATTTTTGTATGCTGAATCGAATGGTATCAATTAAATACTCATAAGTCAAATAGTTCGTGAGATATTGCACAATTTTCTAATTTGGCGAAGTCCTTGACGTCAAAGTTTCAAAATTTCTAACACTACAAGTGAGAATTTCTAAAAATACATCCGTTACTATAGCAATGGACGAGATTCAAGTTAAATCTTTTTGTTATTTAATTATTTTGTATATTTTTACAGATAGAAACATTAACTGCTTAATTGGGAATTGAATATTATTCTTACGGATATTTATGTAATTGTGTATTATTATTATTTCTACAAATTAAAAATTCACAATGTAAGCTGAAGCGAATGGTACCAATTAAATACTCCTAAGTCAAATAATTCGTGAGATATTGCACAATTTTCTAATTTGGTGAAGTCCTTGACGTCAAAGTTTCAAAATTTCTAACACTACAAGTGAGAATTTCTAAAAATACATCCGTTACTATAGCAATGGACGAGATTCAAGTTAAATCTTTTTGTTATTTAATTATTTTGTATATTTTTACAGATAGAAACATTAACTGCTGAATTGGGAATTGAATATTATTCTTACGGATATTTATGTAATTGTGTATTATTATTATTTCTACAAATTAAAAATTCACAATGTAAACTGAAGCGAATGGTACCAATTAAATACTCCTAAGTCAAATAATTCGTGAGATATTGCACGTTTTTCTAATTTGGCTATGTCTTTGACGTCAAAATCTCAAAATTTCTAACAATACAAGTGATAATTTCTAAAAATACATCCGTTACTATAGCAATGGAAGCAATTCAAATTAAATATTTTTGTTATTTAATTATTTTGTTTATTTTTACAGATAGAAACATTAACTGCTCAACTGGGAATTGAATATTATTCTTACGGATATTTATGTAATTGTATATTATTATTATTTTAGCAAATGCCACGATTTAAAATAAAACGAGCTTACTAAAATAAAGTTTCGAAGGTCTGTTTAGTATTATATATTACTTCTTTATTTGTTTTCAGTCTTCAGCCATGTTTCCCTTTTTCTTTGGGTAGTTATTCATACGATTTCGGGCTAATTTTCCGTTATCGGATACTTCGCCATTTGGCGTATTAGCTACAATGTTGAAAGCATCGTTTATGTTTGAAGCGAAACCTTCACGATGAATTCTATTACAGAAAATCATATCATCATCTACTATGAGTATAAACCGCATATTCACATTTTAATCCGATTATTCATGATATTTTGGTAGGTTTCACACTGTTAGTTAGGTAATGTTTTTTGAAAGGTTTTAGCGTATAGCGTTTATTCTACGTTACTTTGTTATAGAGCTACAGCGGAAAGCTCTAAGATTAAGTGAACCCGATTATTAAAGATTACCTTTTTAAAAGAAATTCTACTGAACAAATTTTGATGGAAGTGATTTTTCAGGTATGGTTAATGACCATATAACATATCCTTCTAAGTTGCTTACTGATAGAGGTAATGGGAAAGGTGAATACAATTATGAAAGATACATCTACTCTAATATAAAATAATAAATCCTAACTGACTCATAATCAACGCCGAGCCTAAACCATTGGTCCTAGAGCAATGAAATTTGGAAGACTTATTTCTTACACAATGTAGGCACCCACTAAGAAGGTATTTTTGAAAATTCACACTTTTAGGGGGTTAAATGTGGGTTGAAAATGTTAAGACCTTTCGTCTTTTTGCCATATCTCAGCAGCAGTTTTAGGTAGGAGCGTGAAATTCAGGATAACAAATGTACTAGAAGATAGTTAAACACATATTTCACAGATTTTAAAAATTCACAACCTAAGGGGTTAAATGGGGTGTCGAATGTTTTAGGTCATTTCGTCTTTTCGCCATACCTTAGCAGCAATTTTATGTAGGATCGTGAAATTCGGGATTACAAATCTACTAAAGAATAGTTAAACATCTATTTCAGGTGATTTTAGAAATTCAACCTCTAAAGGGGTTAAATGGAGAGTCGAAAGATTTCTCTTTTTCGCCATATCTTAACAGCAGTTTTAGTTAAAAGCGTGAAATCCAGGATAACAAATCTACTAAGGAGATTTTAGAAATTCAACCTCTGAAGAGTTTAAAGGGGGGGGGGTCAAAAAATTTAGGTGATTTCGCCCTTTTGCTCTATCACAGCAGCAGTTTTATGTAAGATTGTGAAATTCAGGATAACAAATTTACAAAAAAAAAACAAAAAACAAAAAAAAAAAACACGTATTTCAGCGATTTTAGAAATTCTACTACTAAGGGGAATAAATGTGGGTCGAAAGTTTTAGGTCATTTTGCCTTATTTCAGCAGCAGTTTTAAGTAAGAGCTTGAAATTCAGAATAACAAAACTATTAAAAAACAGTTTAACACATATTTCATCGATTTTAGAGATTTTGTAGCCACCATCGGCTTTGAACTTGATAATGGAAGATTAGACGAATGAGACAACTATTGCTGATTTGCGATTAGATAGTTTGTGCAAGACATTTTTCCAGGGTTTTTTTTTTTTCGTTTATACTTATAAAAGTGTATATTCTGACTGACTCATAATTAACTCACAGCCATAACTACTGAACCTAGAAACATGAAAATTGGCGACAAAATAATTCTTGGTATGTAGAGGCGCACCAAGAAAGGATTTTTAAAAACTTCACCCCTAATGTGGGTAAAAAAAGGGACAAACTTTTTAAAAATTCTATAAAAATCGGGTATTAGAGTTATGTGAAAAATGATAACATATTTTAATGTATTTTTGTATGCTAAATCGAATGGTGGCAATTAAATGCTCCGAAGGGAAATAGTTCGTGAGGTATTTTCACATTTTTCTAATTTGGCGCCAAAATTTCTAACAAGTAATAATTTCTGAAAATATAGCGTGTCCGAGAAAGGTCTTTATCATTCTAAACATTAATAACAAATATACTAACAGGTGAAATGAAATGCAGTTTGCTGCAAAAGAATGCAGGAATCTGAGAGTTATTTTGCAGTACCTTCAATGTAGTTGTACGTGAGCTCCGTTAGTAGCGCAAAGAATGTCGAGCCTGTGCTCGATTTTCCTCCAAGTATTTTTTAACATTTGCGGTGTAACAGTGAGAATTGATGAGTGATGATTTCATGATTTGTCATTTCGTACCTCAGTCAATTGGTACCAGAAAAAACTCTTATATTTCTTCATTCTTTTCCAGAAAACTGCATTCCCTTTCACCTGTTAGTATTTTTGTTATTAATGTTTAGAATGATAAAGATCTTTCTCGGACAGGCTGTACATCCGTTACTATAGCAATGGAAGAAATTAAAATTAACTACATTTTTCGAAGTTCCATAGTTTGTGAGATATTGCATATTTTTTAATTTAACGGTGTTTTTAGCGCCAAAACCTCAAAAAAATTATAACTTTACCAATGATAATTTCTAAAAATACATGTGTTTTTATAGCAACGAAAGATATTCAAACTGTCGATAAAACGCGTTGGACTTATTTTCATCGTTATTCTCTTTAATAAAACGCTACGCGTTGCCTCAGAGTTAACATAAATAATAGAGAGTATGTAAACCGTAAAAACGGCTTGCAGTATGAAGCCGGTTATCGCTCAAATAATTTGGCTCAAACAAGATATTTCATTGGACAGAGAGAGGGTGCACGTGCACGTGGAACGAGGACTGGATTTTTTGGATGGGGAGAGGTTTTCAAAGCAAGGCGCCAGTTGTTTAGGCCGAATCTAGGGTTCCATTTTTGGCGTCACGCCAAACGTAAATATTTCGCCTCCAATTCCTCTTTACTCCTTGATGCGTTGCTGACGACTGGCTTTTTTGCTAATCGTTGCCACGGATTAATCTCGGAAAAAGAAACATTTGAAGTTATTGAAAAAATTAATAGCTCGAAAAGTATTTGTCAGAAAATTGTTAGACAAATTGCATTTGAAAAGTAAAAAATTGTATTTTTCTTGATATAAATTTCAAGTCCAATGATTATGTCGTTTTTCAAATATTGAATTTCAAAAATTACCAAATTTCACAATGGAGTACCATAGCGAAACCTTCACGCGTATAAATATAATGATAACGGCAAAGTGTCTTGACGTGTATACTGGATATAGCACGAGTCCCAAATTATAGTAGCTTTATTAATTATTCTGTTAAAATATAAAAGTGAATTATGATATCACGAGTTCATGATTTGTATTTAATTCTGGACAAATAGCATATTTTAGTCCACCTCAGTGAGGCAAATTATTTTCATTACTTCATTCAAATTCAACGGAAATGATTTTTCCCCATAGACACCATAACGTAACACAATTATTCATTTTTTTTTTTTTAAGTTGACCTATTCCATAATAGAGTCTACAGAGAATTGACCTAATTTGGAACGAAGTTTTAGGTAGCTTTCAATACAAAAAAGTATAAAGCTACCTATTGCAGCCGTTCGGAGGAAAGCAATTCCGGAAAATTTCGATATATTTTCACCGATCATGACCCCCAAACCCCAAAACCAACCTCCGTTCAAATGTTGATTTATATATATATATATATATATATCCATATATATATATATATCTGACCTATGTCATACGATAACGCCCGTATTTATAAATAGATTTTGATGAAACTAATTGTGTGTATTAAGGTCACTAATGTCTCGACCGAGTTCGTTGGCCAGCTTGGTCCGCCATTTTGTTTCACGATGGCGGCCATTTCAAAATTTAAAACTAAAATAAATACACAAAAAAGTTAAAAATTCAAATTTATTTTTTAATGACGTGTTAGGCCTTGATACAAGGATTCCAGAGCATTTTTTGGTTTACCTCTATCTTAAAAAATGACTGAGATAGAGCAGTTTGAAATTCTAGGGTGGCTGACATTTTGAAACAAAACAGCACATTAACGCGATGACTCGCAAATTATTTTCTTTCATTGTTGTAATCATTTTCCCAATCATACGCATAAAACTATATATTCATATCCGTTAGCGTCAAATTCTCGCCAAAATTGGCGACATTTGGCGAAATATCGCCAAATTTGGCGACCAAAATAAGTCTTCATAAATGAAGCCATTTGGCTATTGCTCAATAATTTGGCGAATTTCTTATTCAAATTCAGTATTAACGAATCTTTTGTAACCGTTTCTTTGCATTTTAACTTGCTGTTTTCGTGTAACATTAGCTAAAATTTTAAAACGAAGATATAGGAAAGCTACCTTTTCCTTCCGGTACAGGCCGGAAGGACTTTTTTGGATACCTTTTGGTACTTTTCCATTGTACCATCATCATGCCAAAATGTATGCTAATGCGCCATTTATTTCAACCCTGAATGTGCAAATAATTTTTATTTCAAACAGTGCCAAGAACTGTGACTCGCTATTTATTCAACGCAAATCTCTTTTATTATTATTATTATTATTAATTAATTGTAAGCATGCAAAATATTTTAATTTACTATTTATTGAATCGTAAATACTGTTTTTTAAGTTATAACTTACATTTTTCGCTGATTCAAAATGAAATGTTTATAAACCTTTCGCAATGGATTTTGGCGGGACTTGCACTGTTAGTTATATAATTTATCAGAGATGGTTTTAGTATCTCCCATATTGTTCTACTTTGCTTAGTTGTAGAACTATTGCGGAAAGTGTGGCACAGATGTCATATACGCACCACATTGCCGCTATTCCTCTCCCCACCCCCCGCCAATTTGACGAAAACTTTGTTTTTGAATATTAACGTTGTAATTTATATTAACATTATAACATTAATGTTTTGAATATAACGTTATTTTATTTTCATATTGAAATAAAAAATCACGTGCTGTTATTGCATGCTATTTGTAACTAATGTTCAAAAACAAAGTTTACGCAAAATCGGAGGGGGAAAAAAACGCGCTAACGTAGTGCGTATATGACATCTGTGCCGAAAGTTTTATAATGAGATGAACCCGATTACGAAAACATAGCCTTTTAAAAAGATTCTGCCGAATGGATTTTGACGGAACCTTCATTGTTAGTTAGATGAGTTTTCAAGGATGGTTATAGTATATAGCATATTATGTTATCGGTCTTTACCAAATCCTACTGTAAATGATCAATGAAAAGAGTTTGTCCTTAACAGCCCAATTTTTGTCTGACACATTAAAAATGTAATAACGCAATGGTGTTCGTATCACTTTCAGAAATGCAGGAGGACATTCCAAGTAAAGGTTCATATGGTTTTAAAACACAAGGTCAATATTTCGTTTGATTAAAGGTTCGTTAAAAGGAATTGACCAGCGTAGCGGGCGTAGCTTGCTAGTTATATTATAATCACCCATCGTACAAGAAAAAAAAAACTAATATTCTGCATTCAGAGGGAAAAATCCATCTCCTGTGCCGTAAGATTTGGCGAGTTCTTTTTTGGTGATAAGTTTTTCGATGTGATTGTTGGGATCTGCAGGATTTGGCTCACTTTTTCTAAATCTTATTTTTTTGCAGATGTAGTATTATGTAAATATATTTTTTTGCAGATATTTTTCTATTTTGTATATTTGGCATTCTATTTTGTATATTTTCTATTTGGCATTTGGAAAAGAGATTTTTACCTTTTTATCTGTGCCTTCGGAAATATTAAAAAATAAAAAAAGATTTACATATATCAAGCGTATAATGTTCTGTTTTGCATTTTTATACGGACCACTTCTCCATTTTAGATTTTAAATGCTATTTATTATTTATTAGCCGTTTATTAATTGTTTACAATTTACCCCCCTGACAATAGCAATTATTTATCACAAAAATGCCTCTTAAGTTTATTAAATAAGTTTGTTTATGTATTTTCATTACTTATTAAAATATCGAGTATGGCGATAAAATTTTATTTTAGCATCGTGCTTAAATTTTTAAGATGGTGCTAAAACATGCTTTAATAAACGTATGTTTGTAAATATTTCAAAAACATGTTTTACCGCTCTCTTGAAAAATTTTGTAAGATGCTAAAACTACCTTTTGGCACCATTTTAAATTTTTTTCGCCAACCGACATAGGATACGAAACTTTTCCCCATTCAGATACACAGGTAAGGCTGGTCTCAAACTAGAGTAAAGCTAGCAATATTATTTTAGCTCTATAAGAGTTACAATAATGATATTAAATGCTCCGATTGGCTTTGGACCCAATTACGAAAGGTTCTCCTAAAAAAAACTGTAGAAGAAGTATTTTACATTTGTTTCAAATGAAGCTCGGTCTACAAAGTATTAGTTAATAATACAAACAACACTAATGGCATGGTGGCAAAAGTTTTAATTTAAATGTATATATTTGAAAACCTTCCCCCCCTCCCCCCCAAAAAAAGAAAGAAAAGAAAGTTACAGTAATGAATTTAAAATGGCGTTAAACCACGCTTTCTGACATAAGCAATTGACTGCAAACGCGATAACGAAACTTTCACTTAACTTAATAACATGTAGCTAATATAGCCCTCAGGGTACTTTGCAGTTATACAAACCTTGTGGGTATTTTAAAAAGCTTGAGACAATTCAGGTTTAAGAAGTTGAGATTTACTATCAAATGATATAAACAACTATGAACACAAAACTGATGAATTATTATTCAGGTCTATATATGTATTTAAAAAAAATTGCCTCTGATTACACTTTAGATAAATTACTTCTGTTTGCATTTAATAACTGATAAACGGTTTCTGTATATTAAATGAATTGTTTAAATATTGGGAAGAGGTGAGTAAACAAACGGGTAGACAGACGGGTAGCGACATAGGTAGGCTGACGGGTAGCGAAACGAATAGACAGACGGCTAGAGAGAAAGGTAAAAAGAGGGTTGACAGAGGGGTAGCGAGATGGGACACGAGACGGGTAGCGACACCGGTAGACAGGAATGTAGCGAGAAAGGTTGCGAGATGCGTAGCGTGGTAGATAAAGAGACGAGTAGAGAGATGAGTACAGAGACGAGTTGACTGACGGGTAATTAGATTGTTAGTGAGTCGGGTACAAAAACAGACGGACAGTGAGACGGGTATACAGACGAGTAGGGAGACAGTAGATGGGTGCGGAGATGTGTAAGAAGATGGGTAGAAAGACAGATAGACAAGTTGTGAGACAGATAGACAAATGGGTAGCGAAGTGGATAGAGACACGGCTAGACATACAAGTAGTTAGACGGATAGACAGACGGTTAGAGAAATAGATTGGCGGGTAGCGAGACCGGTAGAGAAATATAGACAGGTAGCGAGACGTGTAGAGAGATAGACAATCGGTTAGAGAGACGGGCAGAAGAACGGATAGGGAAACAGACATATTGTGGAGAGACAGGCAAAAGAAAAGTCTGCGGATAAAGGAATAGACGACAGTCTGCCTCGGCGACATAGACACAATAGGACGAGGTAATAGAATGAAGGAATAGACGACAGCAGACGGTGTCTGCGGTTAAAGGCGCAGGGGGCAGAGCCTCCTAGAAAATAATCAAGAAGTATCTGTTAAGCTTAACTTTGAAATATATATATTTTTTCAATTTTGCCGATATGGAGATTTAATGTAAAAGTTATTTTACAGAAGTCGTCGAAAGATTTTTTGTATACTTTAATAGTATTTTAGACTATAGTTTTGCAATCTGGTTTGTAGCAAAGCATGCTATCAATGTGGTTTGAAGTGTAAGAGTTTCTATAAACAGTTATACAAATAATAGATATATAATCAAGGAAGAAAAATTTTTAATTTACACACAAAAAAAAGTGCAACAATGAAATTAAATTTGCGTTAAGCCACGCTTGATAGAATAATCTATTGGCTGCAAATCCAACTACGTAACTTTAAAAATCTTGGTGTTTTAAAAGATCCGGCGTTTTTTTTTTTTTTTTTTTTTCCAAGTTTTGCGCAATACGCGCTTAAGAAAGTGAGATTCTTTGCCACATGTTAAAAAAAATTATAACAACACATCTGATGAACGGTACTTCTTTTCTATTTTTTAACAGTGTTTATGAATTTATATATGATATTTTGTAATTCTATCATTTAATTTGCTCTCTTTCTTTATATTGTAATTGTTAACCCTATGTTTCTCAGCAATATCACTCAGACTAATCCCTTTGAGGGAAGTCCTAGTACTATTAAAATTTAGTATTGGTCTTTAAATCAAAAAATTGGTCAAAAGGTCAAAAATTGGTCTTTTGTGGCGCAGCTCTTACATCCCTGCACTCAGAATTTTTTAATACAATTTTGCTTTTATAATGTCCCTGAAACAAGAACTCTGAGTTAAACCCTGAAAGTTATTTTTTCTTATGAATTTGTTCATAAATTCTGGTTCAATTTAATCATTTTAACATTTTAGTAACACAATTATTTTACCCCTGAAATAGTTAACCCTTTGAAGGGTGATAGTATATTATATATATAATTTAATTTTAATTCTAATCTTTCAAATCGCCCATAGAATTTATAAATACTATTTTACTTTGAAATTTAAAATGCAAATATGGGCAAAATAAATACAACTTTTCTCGAAATAAAATCTTTCTCGAAACACCATTTTCAAACGAAAACTTTCTGCTATAAATAAAGCGAAGATTACAATTAGAAATTACTGGAATTCAAAAGCTTTGCGTATCGGAGAAAGCAAACTCTTCTAGCACTTATAATGTATGGGCAAAATTGTTAAGGGGTTAAATTAGCACACAGTTGACCGACAACGTACGGAAAACAACTGTTAAGGAATTAAATTAACACACTGATGGCCAGTAATGTACGGGCAAAACTGTTAAGGGGGTTAAATTAACACATTGTTAACCAGCAATGTACCGGAACAACTGTTAAAGTGTTAAACTAACATATTGTTGACCAGCTATGGACGGGCAAAACTTTTAAGGGAATATATTAACACATTGTTGATCAGCAATGTACGAATAACACTATTAAAGGTTTAAAATAGCACACATTATTGACCGGCAATTTACGGGCAAAACTGTAATGGTGTTAAAATATTACATTGTTGACCGGCAATGTTCGAGCAAAACTGTTAAGGGGTTAAATTATCTCATTGTTCACAGAATATACAATAATCTCTTCCGAGTTACCCACGATTCCGAAAAACGTTCTTTATCTTTAGAAACCTCAAGCAACTACTTATTTTCAACAATTAAATGATCATTCATAAAAATAAAGTTTCTTTTGCTGCCATTGGTTTTCGGAAAGTTTACCAAATAGTTTTTATAGTTTATTAATCAGTTTCCTGAAACCGGAATATCGGTTTCTAGGATGCTCAATTAAACATTTGCAGGTCCGTAACTGAATTTATACATGCAAGAGAAACAGTATGATATTAATTTTGATGTTAATGTTAATGCTGTTATTGTATTATGTTTGTCTGTAAAACATGTTTGTTGAACATGAAAATATTTACTTGAAAACTGCCAACATCCGAAAATCTTATAGCCCCTCCAATGACTGAGAGGTTCTGCTCTCAAAGCTGGTAGACGGGAGGTGCTGGGTTCAAACCCCTGTCACGCTCGTCAACCTATTCGTCCGAAGTTTTTCGTGGTTTTCTTCAAACCTTGCCGTAAATGCAGGTTAGGATCCCTTAGAAAGACCCCCACGAAGGGCACTCCTTCTAAGGCCTATATCCCACGTAATCGGCTAATGTAGATAATCGGCCATCATAAAATCAATCAAAAATCAACCGAAAATCCTATAATGGTTATAAATGGTTGAAAAGTGTTATTCATGAATTTAAAAACTAAATTATATAGTATAAAAACTATTCGGAAATGTTTCCGAAAATCGATGTCCGAAAAAGAAACTTTATTTTATGAATGCTTCTTTAAATCTCAAAAATATACTAGTTTCTGAGCTTTCTAAAGATAATGAACGCTGTTTGGAATCGTGGGTAATTCGGAAGAGGCTATTGTACATTTTTGTTTGTGGTTATGTTATATTTTCCTGGATTTAAAAAAAAAAAAAAAAAAAAAATTGTCTTTTTGTATAGTGCAGTGCAACTTCAACTTTCATCATTGTATTTCAGTCATACACATCTTGTTTTATTTTTTTATTACATAGAATAAACAGTTACTGTGTTGCTAAGAGTTTTATTGTTATCAATAATGTTCCTCAAAAAATCATAGCTTAAATGAAAAATGCAAGAACACATTATAGGCTGTGTACGGGTTCTAATACAGGCATGAGATCTGTCTATAGTTTCGGTATACAAGGAAAATTCGGCTTTTTTTCACGGAATCCAACTATCCACCGAAACTGAAATTTTTGGCCGAAACATGTCGAAAACGGAAACCAAACCGAGATTTCAGTCGTTCCCGGCAGTTAATATACCGCATATTATTCTGTTATGAAATCGACCAACTAATTAGTGTCCAACCTTACATTTGTATAATATACCATTTTCATTTCATTTTAAAATTATTTGTGTCTTTATTAGTTTGGAATTTATTACAAAGAAAAAATGGCTGCATTATATTCATCGAAAAATAATGCTGATTAATAGATACATCTATTTAAATTATTACTTTTGCGCCATGAAGTTGTAACAGGATTCGTACGTTTTTACCGCAAATTTTTAATAGAATTTTTCTATTTAATATTTAAATAGCAGAAATTACAGACGAAGGATTTGTAATACTTTTCTGCATTTAAATAAAGCGAAAAATTCTATTTAAAAATTGTGGTAAAAGCGTAAAAAACCCTGTCTAAGGACAAGCCAGAAGTATAATTTCGTCTTTTTTTTTGTTAATACTAAATTGAATAATGCATTGAAAAGTCTGAAAATTTTATAAACAAAATATTGAACTCAGTCTTATACAGATAGCTTATAAAATTAGCAATGTAAATATAAAAGCTTTTAAAAAATAAAGTGTTAGGAAAATTGTATTCTATTGAATAAGAAAATTAGAAATTTTAGCATGCAATATATTTAGATTTTTAAAACAAACAGAAAAACAAACTCTAATTTAACTGAGTTGAAAATGCTTCATACATTCCAGTCATGTAAAATATGAATTAGTGAAGCCACTCATTCCATGAATTTTCATAATTTGCGATAAAGCATTATGCATGCTTGTGAATTTAAATACTCATAATGTATTCTGAGCGTAAACTTTCGTTGTTTATTCATTTTACAGGGTTTAATTTGTTATGAAATTTAGAAGAAGTACATTCTTTAATCCATCTTATAAATAATGGTTAAATTTATGCATTTATATAAATAATTAAAAGATTCTGATAATAAGTATAGCAATAAATATTTTTTCTTTTTTTTTAGAACACCCTTTTATAAGCAATCGGAGTTTATCTTAAATATCACGTCTAATTTTATGGCTGTAACTTTTGCCGTTCAAAAAGGTTCCTTTAAAATAAGTTAATTTGGCGTAAGTCCCGAGTATGGAAAACTCGCATCTTTGGTTTACGGTTTGTAGAAAGTGCGAACTGTTGAATTTATTTTAAAAAATGGATAATTTTGGCCCTCTTCCGCTTCTTTTTAACACTTTCCAACCTAGTTGAAAAGTGTTTATGACTTCGGTTTGTTGGCCGTCTGCCGTCTGCCGTCTTTCCGTGCTCTAACTCCCGTAAATGTGCTCGGATTGCCCTGCAATTTTTATATGTTATTGTCGTTATCTATAGAATGTTCTCTATTTCAACTGAAGTGTGTAGCACTTATAGTTCCTTTACAGGGACACTCAAAAGAATTCCGTTACATTACGGTCTATGGGGAAAAATCATTTGCGGTTTATTTTAATAATGTTACACAATTTCAAACACATTGTAATTGATATATATCACTAATTTGTATTAGAAGAAGTTTAACATGGAATAGGGGGTGCATAGCACTTATACCCGTAAGGCATGGTGACGTCACGGCGACGTCACTGCGAAGTCACACTGTGACTTTGTGACCGTCGTCGTGACGTCAAGTGACGTCGATGTGAAGTCATTGTGACGTAAATGTGAGGTCGTTATGGCCGTTTTCAAGGCTTTCTGTGACCTCACAATGTGACTACTTTGTGAAGTCACGGTGTGACAAATTTGTGAAGAATGTGACATTTGTGACGATTTTGTCTTTAACTTTGTGAAGCAGATATGACCTCAGTGACGATGTTGTGAATTCACCCTGTGACTAATTTATAAAAAGTGTGTCGTTTGTGACGATTTTGCCATTAATTTTATGACGAACCCATTTGGGTCCTGTCCAGTGCTGGATGATTTGAATTTATTAAAACCCGACCCAAAGAGTTAGTTGTATTTATTTTACTCTGCATTGGATTTTAGGTAGATTTCGTAAGAGATACTACCTATTTCATTCTCCCCTAGATTGGAATCTCTGGAAACAATTTTCAGATCTACACCGATCATGACTCCCAGAACCCAAAACCACCCCACCCCCAGTTCAAAACTTTATATTATATATATATATATATATATATATATGTCACTTTTTTATGGACACGATAACTTCAAAAATTCTGCACAAATATCTTCCAAACTGAAATACAAAATCAAGGTGAATAAAATCTCGGTCAAGTTCGTTAATGGGTAAAATCGAACCAAGGTGGGGAAATAGGGGGGGGGGGGGGGAGCTTTTTGTGAAAACAGAAAATTCCCCATAACTTCTTAATTGTGATACGTATCGAATCCGTTTAAAGTTATTATTACTCCTAGGAAAAGGGCCGACAATTTATGCATGGCAGTCTTTTGATATAATTAAAAATGGCGTCAAGGAGGGGAAAAAATAGAGGTTTGAGAAGAACAAAATCCATAACTTTGTCAATTCACAAGGTATCAAACCGCTTAAATTTATCATACATCCTGTTAATACTATCTGCAACTTTTATATTGACAAGTATTTTATAGAACCAACATTTATAGCAAAAAAAAATAATTATTATAAATAAATAAATAAAATAATAATAATAATAATAATAATAATAAAATTGCCGGCTCCGACAACTTGACATAGGTAGATTTCGAAGTGGGCGGTCCGAACTGCCGCATCCTGGCAAAAATGTCGTTTATTCTGCAATTCTCAATAAACAGGCGCCCCACGGTCCGCATCTTCGAAATCTACCTGTGCCTGTAGGTCGAGCCGTCAGGGATTTTTAGAGTATTTTGCTGCTTTTCGTGTTAAGGCTGCATGTACCCATCTCACACCGTGGGTTGAATTCACTAGAGATTATTTTCTTAGGAGTCGGATTAACTGATTCTCGTTTTTTTAAGAGATGTTCGAGCTATTATTTGGTACTCGTGGATGTGTCATTGGTACTCGGCATACCTAACTCCAGCCGTGATTTGCAGCGAGTCAGTTTCTGCTAGGTATTACAGATTTTTGTGTACGTCTAGTTCAGGTTGTCTTTTGTTTCTATATGGATTAGGACTGGCTGTACCCCAATCCAATCCGCTAATTAAATTGTCTGCAATTTTTTTGTTTGGGTAAAGTTTTGGTCAGGTTAGCAAATTTTTTTTTTTTTTTTTTTTTTTTTTTTTTGACAGTTGAGTTTGGGTTGTGTTTTGTTTAAAATGGGTCGGATCCATATTTTATTTCAGATAAAAATATCTCTATTTTTGAATGTGTTATATATTTTTTAATTTGTATTTATTTCATGAAAATAATATTTAACTTATACATATGATTATAGATATTTTTTTCATAACTTATTTTACATATGATTTTAATAACAATTTCTATAATCTTGAAATTCCGGTCGAGCATTATTGGTCAGTATTGGGAATATTCTGTCTTCAGTGTTTGACTTTTCATTTCTGACAGTGTAACTACATATACAAAATGCTATAAATAGTAATTACATTTATAGTATCAATTAAGCTAGTAAATCCGCAGATCAGGGGTCTTAAACGTCAGTTCCATAGTTTTATATCGAAATCATTTTATGAAGGAATTGAAAACATTCAACCCGCAATTTTATTTGTATCATTTTTTTATTGCTCATTACTACAAGTAATATATCAAATAGTTTCTGAAAAATTAACTCTTAAGGCTGTTCGTTAGTAAACTTTCCGATTCCCCTCGCTGATGTTAAACATTTGGACTATAGGATGCATTCGTATATTTAAAATATCTCTCCAGAAAATTAATATTCTTAATTTTGTTTTCTGTGTACACTTCTTAAAGGAAGTCTTTTTTTTTCCTTAGTTATCAAAATATTTCTTAAATATGTGCTTAATTTATAATTATATGTGTTAAAATATGAATTTAATACTTCTCATAAAATTAAGTATATATTTTAGAAATATTTTGATAACTAAGGAAAAAAAAAGAGACATAGTTTAAAGCGAGTACACAGAAAAATAGTTTATTTAGAAGTTAGTTTCTTTAGATGTTAGTTCATAGAAGTTAAAAATATTAATTTCTCAAGGAGATATTTTAAATATACGAAAGCATCCTTCGCCCATAGGTTTAACATTAGCTAGAGCAGGAAGTTCACTGACGAACAGCCTTAAGAATTGTGACGGGAAACACAATTCCATGTATTCTGATACTCCGAAAAATGTTCTCATTACACACACACACACACACACACACACACACACACATATATATATATATATATATATATATATATATATATATATATATATATATATATATATATATATATATATATATTAAACTCAACACAAAATCACTGTCTCAGTAATTTAACAAATGTAATTCTCTTCAGTATTTTAAATATTTTATCGAAATACATAAAGTATTCATCTTGTGATAATAAACATTATTAGCTTGAACAATTAAGTTTAAACATAAATATTTTATTAATTATTGATATCCTGATTGGTCAATGTATTTCAAAACGAATATTGTGTTTATTTAGTATAATTCCATTAAGTTCAGATTCGAAACGCATTTATAAAACAATTACCTATTACCAGGCCTGTATTCTGGATGTGTGACGCCCTGTGCAATCAATTATTTAACACCCTCCTTCTTTTACTTATATAAAAATCTATATTTTTAGAATCATTTATTTCAATTTTAAATACTATAAAACATTTAAAATTAACTGAATACACAAAGCATAAAACAAACATGCAAGCTTAAGTTTTAATAATTTTTGCAGAAAACAATAAGTGGTAAATACACAAAAAAATATAACTACAGTTAATCAGCGCTGTTAAAAATATAGCACAAAACTCCACTTTTGTTTAGCAAAAAATATATTATAGAAATGACAAAAAAAAACACTTGAATTTTAACAGTACCATTAAAAATCACATACAAACTTCCAATTTTATCTAGCAAAATGTATGATAGAAATACATTAAAAAAAATCACCACAATTTAATGGAAAATATTTAAAAAATTATATCTTAGAACCATCCTAATTAGTCTGTAAGAAATATGTTTTACAAACTCGATATTTAGTAATCATTTTACAATACTTACGGAACTCTTCTCATTTTTGCATTTGCGAAAGCATTTATAACTTAGTCGAAATCGAGCATAACAACATCATAAAATAATAAAAACATCATAAATAGGAATATATTGTTTTATATTATGAATTTAAAATAATAAAAAATAATTTATTTAAAACAATGTAATTTGTAACTCTTAAGTGCAGACAAATTGAACTTAATTTTAGAATATTTTGTACTTACCAAATCCTTAATGCATATCCCTCTAAAAATTCTTCGTGAGTTACTTTATCCATTTTTAGCAAATTGTTAATGATCTCATATCATATGTAGTTTCCAGCAAGAAATTTTGGAATGCTGATTATAAAAAATCAATGACGGCTCGGCCTACAGGCACAGGTAGAATTCGAAGACACAGACCGTGGGACGCTATATATATATATATTTATATATATTTATATATATATTTATATATATTTTAAATATATGTAAATATATGTAAAAATCTGAAATAAACTAAATAATGATTCATCAAATAATTTTACTGGTTTGAAACGTTGTTAAACTGGGTCAAATTAATCCACATATTACGGAAGATTAGTGAGAGCTTGGCACCTCTGCAGAGATATATCAGTAATAGATTTTCCTCCAAAATAAAATAATTCTTTCTTTTTATGATGTAGATGCTTTCATCAAAAATGGCATACTGTTTTTAAGCGATTGAAAGTAATCACTCTATCAATTAATACGAGAAAGCTGAGGATTTTTAGGTGCGTTCGTAATTGTATAAATACGTAGCATCTATAGTCGTCGTTTGGACCGTCTGTCTGTCCGTCCGCATATAACAACGCAAAAACTACCCAACCGAATGGTTTGAAATTTAATATATATTATCGTTGCAGAATTTTGTCGAGTCATTTAAAGTTTTATAACACTCGAATTAAAACTTAAAAAGATTTTAATAAAAGTTTTCTTATGCTATTAAATCCTATCGTATGTAATCTATATAATAAAAACGCAAGTCGTGTGACTGAGGAAAACAAATGCGGGTAAACCACTTCTTTTTTTATTTACCAGGTAGCCATTTTTAGTCAAAATTATTTTTTGGAATAAAATTGCATAAAAGTTACATTTTTAGAAAGATCGTTCAAAAAAATTGTTTGATTGAGATAACTTCAGTGGAAATTAGGTTAATAGCCAAATATCGCAATCCATTAGAGTAAATAAACACATGAGATTCGTTCATTATGAGTCATAAAAATATTAAACAAAGGAGATAATCATTCGCAAAGCAAGATCTCCATGGTGAATTTTGCAGCGCTGTCTGGTGTAGAAAATATAAATCGCATTTGTAAACGTGGCATACGTGATAAAAAAAAGGCATACTCATTTCGCTCATAGCAGACGATATAATTCATTTCACTGAAATAATAAGAAAGATTTTTTTTTTTACATTGTGAAACTAGATATAAAACAAATGCACCTCATATGTCACGTATAATGTACTATAATGTACAATTATCAACTTGTTTAATAAGAAAACCATACAAAATTAGCCTGGTACGACATAAGCATCAAAAACTTTATTTTTTATTACAATTTACTACAATAGAGAAACTAGTCGTTGGAGGCCACCGTAATACTTACCCATCATGGATATGCATAATGTAAAATATTAAAATAAAAATGTGTAAACTACTTATAAAGTGCATTGCAATTCAAATAAAATCGTGGCTTGATGACGTCATAAACCTTAAAGGCTCGATTACTGAATGGCTTGAAAGAAACATCCTTATAACTCCAAAAATAATAATCGTATTAGCTAGCGGTTTATTGCATAGGATTAAGCGTCACATTTCCAATTAAAATATATCTTTGAAGTGAAATTTGGATGAAATACAGGGTTATGAAAAATCGAAGAGTGTGGAAAATAGGATTCCAAATATCTCGGCAACTAATTATCCGATCGACTTCATGCTTTATGCAAAATTTATGTTTTTTTATTGTCTTTTATATTCATTTCTTATCATAAACAATTTCCAAAATTTTTATATACCTTTTATCACAACGAATATTTGGAGAGTCCGAAAAAAATAGTTCCGGTTAATCGAGGTTACTGAAATGAAATAGGCTTCTTCCCATTATTACATACTAAGTACATACCAAATTGCAAGTCTCTATCTCAATTCGTTCGGGAGATAGAGCGTTTACAGACACACAGACACACAGACGGACGGCAAAATTTTTTTTCTAAAAATATGTTTTTCGGAATCTCCAGTGTCTGAAACGTGTAAATCCGTCAAAAAAAAATTTCGATTTTCAAAACGATTACAAGACTTACCCTATACTACGTATGATGTGTAAGTAAAAGTACTTCTGGCCTGTACAGAGAGAAAAATGTAGCTTTTTTATTCCTTCGTTTTAAAATTTTAGCTGTATTTATTTGAAAAGACGAAAGCTAAAATGCGTGGAACCCGCTTATAGAAGCTTCCCAATTTTCACCAGTATTAAATTTAATGAGAATTTTGAGAAATTAGTCAGCTGTCGCAGAGTTGGCTTCATTCCTGACGATTTATTTTTGTCGCCAAATCGCCAAGTATCGCAAAACTTGGCGAGAATTCGGCACTTGCTGAGACTATTATGCAGGTATGTGAGAGCGCACATGCGTGTTTGTGAATATTTTTTAAATAACAATATATGTATATACAGTGGAACCTCGATTTTACGAAACCCCCTTCGTACGTTTTTCCGCTTCGTACGTCATTTTTCACTGTTCCGAGCAAATATTGTCCAAGTGCTACACGACAAAAATAAGGTGAAAACTGCACTTCGTGATACAGTTATACCGATTGGTCAGTATCTACTCTATATTAATACAAAGCATATAAGAAGGGGAGGGATGGCGGAAAGTGCGGGGAATTCAAGATGGCGGCCGTTATTCAAAATGGCGTCATTTTCGGGAATTAGTACAATTTCTTTTCTATTCATCGTATACAAGCATGTTTGATGGAAATTTAGATGTTTTTAGATAAAAAATATTATTTGTAACACTTTACAGCACAGTCGAAAAGTATTTATGAATTCAGTTTGCCTGTTTGTCTGTCTGTCTAGTCGCGCACTAACTCAAAAAAATAACCGGATATCCAGATAATTAAAATATGGTATTGTACTATACCGTAACAAGTTCGGTATTGATTTTCAAGTGTGTATCATTCATAGTTCATTTACAGGGGCAATCAAAATTATTCGGTTACATTATGGTCTGTAGACGAAAATCGCTTGCAATGCGTTTTAATGATGTTATACTCATTATAACATATTCAAATTAATATACATCAGTTCGGTGCAGTACAAGAAGCTTATTGTAGAATAAGCAGTGCATAGCAGTTTTTGTTCATTTACAGGGGCTCACAAAATAATATGGTTACCGTTACATTAATGTCTCCGAGCACAGTGCCTTTATAACTTGTGTATAAATTTTATAGATCATCAGCTAAATCGATTATTATTAAGGAAGGTACTAGGTATGAAATAACTGCAATTTTTAAGAATAATATCCCTATTGGTCAGTATCTTTTTTATATTAAAACAATGCATATAAGAGAGGCATAATGAAATGTCTTAGGAATTTAAGATTTAGGCTGTTGTTCAATTTTTTTCCGTTTTCGTCATATAAAAGTGTCTTTGATGTCATTTTCAATTTTTTAATAACTTTTTTTTTTAATATCAGAAATATGCTTAAAATGAAACTTGTTCAATTATTAAAGTATTTGTATTGTATAGTGAGTAAAATGAATGGAATAAATAAATAATAAAAATGTATTTTACTGATACAACCTTACTTATACAACATATTAAAAAATGAATGCTACCTAACAAATGAATGACATAAAATTGCAGAATATAGAAACTTTAGTGAGTAGCATATTATTTCTCATTCACATTCGTTTTTACAGTTGCACAATAATGTGCAAGAAAGACCAACCTTCGTACAACTACACTTATTTTTGCAGATTTTGCACATACATTTTATTAGTTCTTTGCAAGAATCTGCAATCTCGGGCAGCTCCGACCATTTTAATTTCCATGTAAAATTATCCAACCACCATCCCGATTTGTTTGGAGAGGAGGGGACATATTTCCCGCTCATGTGTTTGTCCCCAAATGGGTCCAGCTTGGAAAGCATTCCGTAATATATGTTGCTCTAGTGCACCCTTGGTTGGTGGAAGATGTTCAATAGGACGATTTGTTGTCATAAACTATTCCTGTCTAGCACCATTTACACTTATGCTGTTACATGTTGAACAGTACAACAATACTACGAATTTTTCTAAAATATTTAGAATATCGTCCGGTATGGAAGTTTGCGGTTTTGATAAAAATGAAAATGCGATAGTAGCATCTTTATAGAGAATCCATGTCTTCCAAGCTTACTTTTTTGTTTTTCCTGTGAAACCAGGATTGCTGTCGCGTCCTGTGAAAGCATGGAATCCTAGTAACGACATTGCTTTTTCTTTTCCAATTGCTGCAGCTACAGTATGGACGGGAAAAGTCTGTAATTCTTCCCTGTTCCAAATGCAATCCAAACAGTTTGCAGGTGTCTATCTGACAGAGTAAAGAAATGTGCAATTTCTAAAACTAATACATCAGTATCTACAGAGCGTATAACAATGTTTTTCAATCCGTTTTCTGCCATGTCTTTGAGGTGCAAGATTATCCTTGTATCAGCTTCTTCATGACCAGGGCAAGTCATTCCAATTAAGGAACTTAGTGCAATATTATTTCCTTTAACTTCTTCACCTGAAGTGGTTATAACTTGTGTATTTTTTATGATATTTATAGCTAGTGTTCCAAGCAGATTAAATAACTCTTCTTTATTACTTGAATTTCTTAAGAAACCTTGCCAATTTTTAGGTAGTTTGACATGCGATAGCACTTGCCGCCTGGTTCCTGCACCCCATTTTTGTCTGGTTTCACCTTTAATGCTTGGTGTAATGTATCTATCACATATCAAATCTATTCTTTGGCAACTAAAACTCACAATGTCGTTACATGAATGGGGTTGAAATGTGTTAATGTAGTAATCATTAAAGGTTTTTAAAGACTGGTGAGGGTTTAAAATGTTAATAAGAACTGGCCCGTCACAAATTAAAGCATCGCATGTTCCTGGAAAGGTATTTCTATTCTTCTCAATACTTTCCTCTAAAATACGTGCTAAATCACTTTTATGGCTGGGTCGAAATTCACCGTTACTGGAAAAAGCAGGGGGAAATTGTTGATTTTCATAGTTGAAAAAATTTTGCCGGTCTAACTGACGATTCTGTGCAACTATTAAAAGCTTGTAAAATAGCTGGACGTCTGTTTTTAAAACCTTTAGGGTTGCATTTTTCTGGCTGATGTTTTTTTGCCGGAGTACTAAACAGAGAAATTTTGTTTTTTTTAGAGGTTGAAATATTGATGAGGAATTAACATGAAAACGTAAATGATACAGATACCGACACTGAATATTTACAAAATTCATCTTTATCACGCGTTTCAATATATAATCGTGTATTGCGCAATAAAACTATATATAGAACAAATCTTTCAAAAACAAAAATCTTTTTATTTCAATTGTCAGATTGATCGTCTGCGCACCAAAGAGTCTGAGAGTAGAGTAAGAAATCGCAACGTTAAAATGAAATATGTTTTAGAATTTTCGAACAAAACCCCATACTGAATACATCTCTTTTTGGGTGGTGCCTCGTCATCAGAATTACATTGTAATAAATACATAAATACACGCTACATTGTATATTTATATAAAAGAAAATGTTCATATGACAATTTGCAATTCTTTCATATCTAGCAAAGTTCAAAAACACGTTATAAAATTAAAAACGCTCATAGACAGCATTGTGCTTATTGAAAGTCCTGTGACCGTATTGTTTTGTGAGCCCCTGTAAATGAACGAAAACTACTATGCACTGCTATTCTATAGTAAGTATCTTGTACTGCACCGTACTGATGTATATTAATTTGAATATGTTAAAACACATTGCAAGCGATTTTCGTCTACAGACCATAATGTAACCGAATACTTTTGATTGCCTTTGTAGATGAACTATGAATGATGCACACTTGAAAATGAATACCGAACTTGTTACGGTATACTATAATACCATATTTTAATTATCTAGATAACCGGTTTTTTTTTAGTTAGTGTGCGACAAGACAGACGACCAGACAGACAGACAATTAGGCAAACTGAATTCATAAATACTTTTCGACTGTGCTGTAAAGTGTTACAAATAATATTTTTTATCTAAAAACATCGAAATTTCCATCAAACATGCTTTTATACGATGCATAGAAACGAAATTGCAGTAATTCCCGAAAATGACGCCATTTAGAATAACGGCCGCCATCTTGAATTCCCCGCACTTTCCGCGATGCCTCCCCTTCTTATATGCTTTGTATTAATATAGAGTAGATACTAACCAAACGGTATAACTGTATCACGATTTGCAGTTTTTTCACTCTTAGCACCTGGACTAATACCTATATTGATAATATTAAAAAAGCCTGGTTTCAGCGTTATCCATTTTGAAGATTTTCCGCATCGTACTTTTTTCTATCGAGAGGCGGAAAATATTTTTTTCTCGAATTTTGCTTGTTAGAAACAAGCACGCCACGTTTCATTCTAGAGCTCAATACAGGATGAATCAACACCGCCATTTAAAAACACTTCGACCAAAAATAAAGTTAAAACCAGTTAGTGCTAGCCAATGGCAGACAGCGGACAGCAAATACGTTTCACAGTTAACCCTTTAACGGACGTTGGTTTCCCTACGAAACTACAAAATTTTAATTACGAAATTCAGCAATGACAGCAGAATTTTAATAGAAACGTTTTCTATTTATTATGTATGCGAAATATCACTTTTTTATTATATATAAATAATATTTGTTCATAATTTCCGGTGTCAATCATTTATTTCAACATTTTAGCAATTGAAGTGTTTTATCCGTTAAAGGGTTAATCAATATTATCCCATTAAAATATTCAGATTAAGAGATGACATTTCACCACGTCATCGCTCTTTTAGCGAAAAATAGATTTTCACATTTATTTTTTTTTCTCCTGACAGAAGGCGAGACAAATTTCAGATCAGTTTTTGTCGCGTGGGCGCCAGTCTTATTCTGTTGCTGTCAATGTAATCTCATCAAAAAGTCACCTGTAAAAAATGCAGCCAAGTCTCGTAACTCATTTACCGTAAAAAGTACTGAGATCGTATAAAGCCAAGTTTAACTATCTTATTAACTCTGAAATTTTCATTCACAAAATCACTCCTAGTCTCTACATCTTTAGTTAATTATTATTTTGTGACTTGGCAATTACTTAGCACGAGAATGTGATGTATATAGTTAGTCTTAATCAAATAATACTATAACATATTAAGGTGTAATAACTTCCCTGTGCGTATATAATTTGCTTTAGTTAAATTATCCCATCCCATCCCATAACATAGTAAGGTGTAATAACTTCCCTGTGCTGCGTAATTGCCAAGTCACAAAATAATAATTAACTAAAGATGTAGAGACTAGGAGTGATTTTGTGAATGAAAATTTCAGAGTTAATAAGATAGTTAAACTTGGCTTTATACGATCTCAGTACTTTTTACGGTAAATGAGTTACGAGACTTGGCTGCATTTTTTACAGGTGACTTTTTGATGAGATTTCACTTCTTTTTGTAAGTAACCCTCCTTTTCTTGATTTTGGGTTCTTTTTGGAGATCATCCACTGATTTTCGCTAAGCCCACACTCTGTCCCTATTATTTACAGGTATAAAAAATTTGAAGCTTTAGTTTCGTTTGTAAAGTACTGTAGATAAAAAGAGATTTCAGGTTCCTAGGCAAGCACTAAATTATGGGAGGGGGAGTGTCAAAAGTACTCTCAATTGCTTCCAGGATAGGCGCTATGCATCTGAGATATAACTCGCAGCCCTAGATACTTGATATTTAACATAAAAGAACTTTTTAGTATAAAAAGAAAGCCAAAATTAAAATTTCCGGAAATTTCCAATAAATCAAACTATATTCCTTTTTTCGATGGTTTTTTTTTTCGTTTTTTTTAGACTTTTTTTTATTATTTACGGATTTTTTAATTTTTCCTTACTTTGTGTACAAAACTCTGCCTTTCTGCCAAATGTCAATCTTCTAGGACTACAAAATCGAATTATTTTCAAATTTTCGACTTTTTATGAATTTATTGATTTTTCGATTTTAATTCTAAGTTACCTGATTGTCATGCTAATATAGTAATTATTTGATCCGTCTTCTTAGGATCATTTAGGTTCAATTTAGAGATAAATCAAGTGAATCTTAGAGTCACCATGATTTTATTTAGAAAGGACTATCAAGCCATAACCAGCCAGTAATGTCGGGAGGGTAGGGGGAGCTGTGAAAATTTTTGTGGGGCTAACATCATTTAACAATCCATATTTCATATGTGAAGTAAATAGAGTACAACATGTGAAAGAAAACAAACCTGTCTATAAAGAAATCGCCTATATCGTAGCCAGTCTATAGCGGAACATTTCTATAACGAAATTCGTAAACGAAAGAAAAGGAAACCATAATCCGGGGGAAATAACAAAAAACAATTAGGGGCGTTGTACTAGCTAATAGGATAATTATCTTACAACTAATGTTTCTAGCAGTACAAAATCAAATTGTTTTCGAATTTTCGATTTCTTAAACATATTTCGATTTTTCGATTTTATTTTCGAATTTTTTAATTGTTCCTTTTATTGAATAGTAAATACTACCTTTACACCAAGTTTTAAGTTTCTAAGACTACAAGATAAAAATATTTTCAATTTTTGATTTTTTCGCATTTTTTTTTTATAATTTTCTGGATTTTATAATTTTTTCTTATTTTGTATCCTTTATTACAAATTTTAAGTTTCTAGACCTACAAAATCGAATTATTTTAAAATTTCCGATCTTTTTCGATTTTTACTTACCCATCATACGTAGTATAGGGTAAGTCTTGTAATCGTTTTGAAAATCGAAAAAAAAATTTTGACGGATTTACACGTTTCAGACACTGGAGATTCCAAAAAACATATTTTTAGAAAAAAAAATTTGCCGTCCGTCTGTGTGTCTGTGTGTGTGTCTGTGTGTCTGTAAACGCTCTATCTCCCGAAAAAATTGAGATAGACACTTGCAATTTGGTATGTACTTAGTATGTAATAATGGGAAGAAGCCTATTTCATTTCAATAACCTCGATTAACCGGAATTATTTTTTTCGGACTCTCGAAATATTCGTTCTGATAAAAGGTATATAAAAATTTTCGAAATTGTTTATTTTAAGAAATGAATATAAAGACAATAAAAAACATAAATTTTGCATAAAGCATGAAGTCGATCGGATAATTAGTTGCTGAGATATTTGTAATCCTATTTTCCACACTCTTCGATTTTTCATGACCCTGTATTTCATCCAAATTTCACTTCAAAGATATATTTTAATTGGAAATTTGACGCTTAATCAGATGCAATAAACCGCTAGTTAATAGGATTGTTATTTTTGGAGTTATAAGGAAAAACCTCTTTCAAGCAATTCAGTAATCGAGCCGTATTATAGGAGCTCTAATCGAGCCTATAAAGTTATGACGTCATCAAGCCACGATTTTATTTCAATTGCTATGCATTTTATAAGTAGTTTACACATTTTTGTTTTAATATTTTACATTATGCATATCCATGATGGGTAAGTATTACGGAGGCCCCCAACGACTAGTTTTATTTTATTTTCGAATTTTATTGCGTTTTTATTTTAACTTGTTCTGAATCCCAAACACTATCTTTACCGCGAATTTTAAGTTTCTAAGGCCAAAAGATCAAATTATTTAATTTTTTTTCAAATTTTTTCGAATTTTTCGAATTTTTGATTTTTTTTTTCGAGTTTTCTGGATTTTTTAATTTTAATTTATTTTGCATCCTAAATACTACCTTTATTCCGAATTCCAAGATTCTAGCGCAACAAAATTGGATTATTTGAAATTTTTCGATTTTTTTCGATTTTTTGATTTTATTTTCAATTTTTTTTGTGTGTTTTTGATGTTTTCTTTTTCTGAATTCTAAACACTACCTTCACACCAAATTTTAAGTTTTTAAGACTACAAGATCGTGTTATTTTCAAATTTCAATTTTGTTCGATTTTTTTGAATTTTCGAATGTTTTTTTTTTAATTTTCCGGATTTTATATTTTTTCCTTTCTTTGTATCCTACCTTTATTCCAAATTTTCAGTTTCTGTGGCTGTGGGATATACCCAATCTTTTTGATGACGCGAGAGTGAGTGAGTGTGTGAGTGACAAAAAATCGAAACTTTGAGTTCATATATCGTCTGCACTAATTTATGGGTATTTTTGAATTATCCATATTTTTTAATTTTTCCTTATTTAGTATCTTAAATATTACCTTTATTCCAAATTTCAAGTTTCTAGCGCTATGAAATCGAATTATTTTCAAATTTTCCTTATTTTTCGATTTTTCCGATTTTTTCGATTTTTTTTGTTTTATTTTCGAATTTTATTTGGTTTTTTATTTTAACTTATTCTGAATCCTAAACACTATCTTTACTGCGAATTTTAAGTTTCTAAGGCTAAAAGATCAAATTATTTTAATGTTTTCAATTTTTTTCGAATTTTTCGAATTTTTGAAATTTTTTTTTTCAAATTTTCCGAAATTTTTAATTTTTCCTTATTTTGCATCCTAAATACTACCTTTATTCAGAATTCCAAGTTTCTAGCGCAACAAAATCGGATTATTTGAAATTTTTCGATTTTTTTCGATTTTCGATTTTTTCAATTTTGCTTTCGATTTTTTTGGTGTTTTTGATGTTTTCTTTTTCTGGATGATAAACACTACCTTCACACCGAATCTTAAGTTCCTAAGACTACAAGATCGTATTATTTTCAATTTTCAATTTTGATGGAATTTGTTGAATTTTCGAATTTTTTTTTTTCGAATTTTCCGGATTTTATAATTTTTCCTTTCTTTGTATCCTAGACACTACCTTTTTCCCAAATGTCAAGTTTCTAGGGCTACGGGATCTACCTAATCTTTTTGATGACGCGTGAACGAGTGAGTGAGTGAGTGACAAAAAATCGAATGTTTGAGTTCATATATCGTCTGAACTAGAAAAGATAGAAAGTTTTAATTTTAAATTTTGGTCCTGTGTGCCAAATACTCTAGAAAAACGAAGTTTCAAATTTTTTGGGATACTCCAGCGCGGAGATATGAGGGGGTCAAAAGTGCGCTGAGTTGCTTCCAGAAAAGTATGCTTACGGCTGTCCTCTCTCGACTCCAGATCTAAAACAAACTATCCCCATCCTGTGGGATTTGTTTCTCAATGTTTTACTTTATTTAATGCAAAACATAGATTGCATCCGACAACTCATAAAAAAGTCCTCCGGCCTGTACCGGCAGGAAAAGGTAGCTTTCCTATATCTTCGTTTTAAAATTTTAGCTAATGTTACTCGAAAACAGCAAGTTAAAATGCAAAGAAACCGTTTACAAAAGATTCGTTTACACTGAATTTGAATAAGAAATTCGCCAAATTATTGAGCTATAGCCAAGTTGGCTTCATTTATGAAGACTTATTTTTGTCGCCAAATTTGGCGAGATTTCGCCAATTGTCGCCAAGTTTGGCGAGAATTTGGCGCTAATGGATATGAATATATAGTTTTATGCGTATGATTGGGAAAATGATTACAACAATGAAAGAAAGTAATTTGCGAGAAATCGCGTTCACTAAAACTTATAAATTTATATTAAAATCATTAAAATTACAGACATTACAATACACTTTCATAAAACATTAAAAACATATTAAAATTGGACGTTTCGGATTTACATGGAAAATCCCTCTTCAACAACAACATTTCACTTAGCGTAAATCATAGTTCAAAAATATCAACAAATAGAAAATGCAACGTATCAAAATTTCGAAGTCAAAGTTACAGTTATAATAACACGGAGTATTCATTCGGGATTGCACCTGCTTGACCATTATTGACCATAAATTTATCGTTGGTTTTTTGTAATGTGCTGTTTTGTTTCAAAATGTCAGCCACCCTAGAATTTCAAACTGCTCTATCTCAGCCAATTTTTAAGATAGAGGTAAAACAAAAAATGCTCTGGAATCCTTGTATCAAGTCCTAACACCTAATTAAAAAATAAACTTGATTTTTTAACTTTTTTGTATATTTATTTTAGTTTTAAAATTTTCCGTGGCCGCCATCTTGAAACAAGATGGCGGACCAAGCTGGCCAACGAACTCGGTCGAGGCATTGGTGAGCTTAATACACACAATTAGTTTCATCCAAATTAATTTATAAATACGAGCGTTATCGTATCAAATTATTTTCATTTTTTCAATTTTTTTCGAATTTTTTTATTTTTTTTTCGAATTTTTCGAATTTTTTTAATTTTCTTTTTTCTGTATCCTAAATACTACCTTTATTCCTAATTTGAATTTTCTAGCGCAACAAAATCGGATTGTCTTCAAATTTTCGGTTTTTTTCAATTTCTTCGATTTTTTCGATTTTGCTTTCGATTTTTTTGGTGTTTTTGATGTTTTCTTTTTCTGGATGTTAAACACTACCTTCACACAAAATCTTGAGTTTCCAAGACTACAAGATCGTATTATTTTCAATTTTCAAT
Organism: Maratus michaelseni; assembly: GCA_963931845.1. NCBI lineage: Eukaryota > Metazoa > Arthropoda > Arachnida > Araneae > Salticidae > Maratus > Maratus michaelseni. The sequence goes on along the minus strand of OZ007600.1, from coordinate 111,900,713 downwards.
TTTGATGGAATTTGTTGAATTTTCGAATGTTTTTTTTTCGAATTTTCTGGATTTTATAATTTTTCCTTTCTTTGTATCCTAAACACTACCTTTTTTCCAAATGTCAAGTTTCTGGGGCTACGGGATCTACCCAATCTTTTTGATGACGCGTGAACGAGTGAGTAAGAAGTGACAAAAAATCGAATGTTTGAGTTCATATATCGCCTGAACTAGAAAAGACAGAAAGTTGTAATTTTAAATTTTGGTCCTGTGGGCCAAATACTCTCTATAATTGAAGTTTAAAATTTTTGGGATACTCCAGCGCGGAGATATGGGGGGGGCAAAAGTGCCCTGAGTTGCTTCCAGAAAAGTATGCTTACGGCTGTCCTCTCTCGACTTGGCGGAGGCACTGCCGTGCCTCCAGATAATGTCTAAAAGAAAGTGTTTGACTGTTGCCGAAAAGGCGAAAATTATCGAAAAGGCTAAACATTTTCACGGCACTAAAGTAAATCTGGCCAAATCATTGAATATTTCTTATTCCGCATTACAAACAATTTTAAAACAAGAACTGACATTGGAATTACATTCTGAAAAACTGGAAAAGTTTGCTAAGAAAAGAAATTCTGAAAAAGTCTCCTTACAAAGAACTTGAAAACATTTTACTTGAATGGTTCAATGGCATGCGGGTAGCTAACATTTCGATAAATGGATCCATTTTAAAAGAAATAGCACTAGAAATTTCAACTAGACTCCAACTGAAATATTTCACAGCATCAAACAGTTGGATAGACCGATTTAAAAAAGAAGTAACTTGTGTTAAAATCTTTCTGTGGAGAGTCGAATAGCGTAAAGCATGCTACCGTTTAAGAATGGTTTGAGAAAACATTGCCTTCTCTATTCAAAGAGAAAATTTTTAACGCTGATGAAGCTGGGCTATTTTTTAATTTGTTCCCAGACAAGACATACACGGTTAAAGGAGAAAAACTGTCCCTGGTGGAAAACTGTCAAAGATGCTTTTCACCGTTTTGCTGCATGCAAATTCAGATGGAAGCGAAAATCTGACGACATTTGTAATCGGGAAAGCAAAGAAACTCGCTGTTTCAAAAATGTAAAAAGTTTATCAACTGATTACGACACCAACACAAAATCATGGATGGCCCAATCAATTTTTGAAGATTTTCTTCGGAAATTAAATAAAAAGATTCGCATGCAAAATCGAAATATTTTTTATTTCTTACCAATATACCGCTGATATTGATCTCAAATTAAAGAATGTGAGTGTAGAATTTTCCCCTCCAAATTGTACAAGCATAATTCAGCCGTGTGATTTAGAAATAATCCGAGTATTCAAAGTGCATTACAGGAAGGCACTAATAAAAAAGGCAATTCATGCACTAGACTCTAGTGATCTCCAAGATGTCTGGAAGCAAAATATTAATGTGTTAGAAAGCTTTCTTTTGATCCGTTCGACTTGGGATAACATTGGAAAAAAGTGCATTTCCAATGCTTTTGTAAAAGCGGGATTTCTGAAGTCAACCGATGAAGGATGCAGTGAATCACATCCAGACGAGGCAAAAGAGGAAGATTTTATTGTAAATATTGAAATTGATCATACAGAAATCGATGGTCATGAATATGTTGAAAATGATAAAGATGTTGCCACTTCAGGAATTCAGACCATATCTGATTTCATTCCATGTTATGACAGTGGAGATGGTGAAGACGATGAACCAACAGATAGTGTGCCTTCATCCAAAAAAGTTCTTGAAAGTTTGAAAATTGTAAAAAAAAAATCTATCGGCTAATGTAAACCAAGAACGGAATTTACTAAAACTTGCAAGTATTGAAAATGCTGTAGATGTCATTAACTGACTTATAGATGTCTAAAAACTAAAAACAAGGTAAAATAACAGATTATTTTTAGTGTAACAAAGTGATTGTATGTTTCATTTATTTTCTAACGTAAAATCGGGGTTTCACTGTATTTTTAATTTGACGTTATTTTACGATATGGGTATATAGTTTTAAGCGTATGAGAGTTGAAACCATAACTACAACAGTGAAATTAAATTTGGTAGAAACTCTGCTCGCTAAAACATAAATTATCAATGAACACGATTAATGATTTTTTTTCTGTCTTGATTTAGACTGTCAACTATTCTAGAACTTCAATCTAATATATCTCACCTATTTTTTTACGAAAGGGGCGAAAAAATAATTCTCTGTAATCATAACACATAGTTTTTGTGCATATAATTTTCAGTTTAATATCTATAAGTGACCGCCATTTTGAAACAAGATGGCTGATCAATCTTGCTAAAGAGACTCGGTCGAGATCTTGATAAGCTTTCCTAAATACTCTGTCACATCCAAATCAGTTTAAAAATTCGGGTGTTTTCGCATAATAAAAATCATATATCTATGTGCATGTAGTATAATCTATATCACTGGACGTCATTTTAGAGCAGCTCACTATCGCAGGATAATGCATTCCTCTTTATGTAATAATTGTAGCTATATGTCTTTTTACAATAAATGTTAACGTTCGCATCTCAAATACATAAATCTGTGATACGATCTACTCAAAGTCACTTCATTATCTGTCACTTCATTATCTTGTCACTCAAAATAACTTCATTTTAATCAAAGATATAAGCCAAAACACCAACCGAGTAGAGAACGAACGATATGTAGCTTTAACATAGAACAACAGTCGTCATGTTACTAAAATTCAAGTTATACGATCAAAGAGGTTTCCCCAGCATTGAAAATACCACAACTCATCATCGTGGTAATGCGCATATGAAATCAACCTTTAGATACGACTCACTACCACGAAAAACATCCAAAATGTGTATCTTAGAGCTCAATAATTAAACTTAAAATATTAATTCGTACGATCAAGCAATAACCCCTTGGGGACAAGCGACACGTATACGTGACGCATAAGATGCTAAGAATCCTCGATTATTCCCACCAGTTACTTTTTATTGTAAGCTTTGCCTTATTTAATGATTGCATTTCTGCGATTCAACTAGGCGAAAATTTCTGTTTTGAAAAACCAGTGGTAAAAGATTAAAAATTCTGTAAAAGACGCTCATCACGAAGGGGATAATAATGTTTCACTGCTAACCAGGAAACCACGCCCTTAGTGTTACAATGAAAAAAAACTAAATAAGCAGCAATCGAAAGAGCATTATGTAACGTGTTTTTTGGCGCATAAATCATTTGCCCTCGTTCCCCCAGGGGAATACCTTCTTTAGGTATTTACGGGTTTCGCGACCCCGGATTCCTGAGCGATCTTTCTCCTTTCATGCCTTCTTCTCTTTTTAGTTGTCTATCCTTTTTTCTTTGTTTCACACTGTTTAATCTTCTCTTTTCAGTTTGTTATACCTCTTTGTTCTTGTTCATGTTTGATTGTTTTACTAACTCTTTTGTTCATATTGTTCTTTGTTCTGCTAACGTTGTTTTCGTTCTTTTGTTAAAAAAAAATTGAAAAAGATTGAAAAAGACAAAAAATACACCATGTTTCTAAGTTTTCTCTCACATTGCTTCCTTTTTTATACAATAGTGGATTTTTTTATTTTCACGTGAGACACTCTGGGTGCTGAGGTTTTTTAATCTCTTCGACTCGGTTCTACCTTTTTAGGCTGATCTTGAGTCCCAGAGAGCAGGGCATTTTCCGAATTCCGGTTCCGTGATCGGAGGACGCCATACACTGTATGGTGGCTGTTAGGACCAACACCGGGAGACTGGTGCCTTTCGGTAAAAGGGGTTGTAGGTTGGATAGAGCTGTAAAGGCTTACCTACTGACTACCTGATTCCAATGTGAAAGAACTAGATATTAGGAAATGCTATCGAGTTTAATCCAACGTTCGAAAAACGTGGAGGTTTGTTGATAATAGTTTTCGCCCTTTTAAGACCTGCGCCCAGAAGTAAGGTTAAGAAGAAGGGTCGGTGACCAGGCCCGACGCCTGGCGTTAAAAAAAATCTAAACTATGGCTACAACTAAAGGAAATAAGATATGCGATGTGGAGGCCCCACAACCAAATACATCCTGGGCTAATATAGTCGAGGAAAATATTTCTTCCAATTTGGAAAATAAAGGTGCATCCTCTGATGCAACGAAAGCTTGTAGCCACTTAGATTTGTCATATAGAAATGCACGTTTCTTTATCGTAAAATGTGTTGAAGGCAACTTTGCCCTCAAATCACCTTTCCTATTACAAAAAGCTATACAAGGACTAGTTGGTGAACCAAAGACTATTAAAAAACTAAGATCTGGTGACTTGTTTATTGAAGTTAAAAATTCAACTCAAGCTGAAAATATAATGAAATGTAAATTCTTTGGAAATATACCAGTTACTGTATCTGTTCATAATTACTTAAATAGCTCACGTGGTGTCATCTCAGAACAAGACCTCACATTTGTCTCAGAATCAGAAATACTTGAAAATCTTAAAGAACAGCATGTTACAGAAGTTCGAAGAATAACAAATAAAAGAGATAGTAAAATCATCCCAACAAAACATTTAATACTTACATTTGATATACATAACTTACCTACCAACATAAAAGCCGGATACTTAAGCTGCCCAATTCGACCATACATACCAAACCCATTACGCTGTTTCAAATGCCAGAAATTTGGTCACTCCAAAAATTACTGCCGTGGAACTCTAACATGTGCTCGATGTGGAGTAAAAGGACATGAAAGTGAAAGCTGCACAGCTTCTCCTCATTGTGTGAACTGCGAAAAAAATCATCCATCATACTATAAATCATGAGAAATCTAGAAAGTTGAGAAAGAAATCCAAACAGTACGCACAAAACAGAACATTTCATATCCAGAAGCAAGGAAATTAGTCAAGTCTCGCACACCAAACACAGGTATAACTTACTCTGCTGCTTTAACTGGTAATAAATAATATCAATCAATTGCCACTCAAACCGAAACAACTGTTCAGGAAAACATTGTAAATCAAAAAGATACTTCTACAACGAAATCGTTGCTGGTTAATAATAACTCTCAGTCTATATCTCTAGCAACAAATAATAGTAAAAATAAAGGAGAAAAAGATGAATCAAAAACTAAACAAAATAACAATTTTCAGAAAATTAACTCGTACATCTCTTGCAACAAAAACTCACCATCTGCAAATATTACCCATTCAGAAGATGAAATTAATAAATTATCTGTAAAGTCCACTCCCAACAGCTTAAAAAAAAGGAGAAAAAGCTTAGCAAAAATCACTCCACCAGATAAAAGACTGTCTAATGATAAAACACCAACTAATCCCACACCAACTAAAACAGGAAAATTAATGTATGAAGATCTCGAAATTGATCTTCACCCAACTCCTTCTGATGAGGAAGGAATGTCCACGTCATCTGAAACAGATGAAAATGGTGTTGATGTTTCCATCTAATTAATAATTTAAAAAAAAATAATGACTAATATAATTTCTTGGAACTGCCGTGGCTATCGTAACAAATATGATGAAATCCGTGGTTTTCTCCATGACCACCAACCTCTATGTTTAGCCTTACAGGAAACACATTTAAAACCCAGTGACAAAGCCAAATTACGCTGCTACGAGACCTATAGAAAAGATTTTACAGGGAATGATAAGGCCACTGGTTGTGTGGCTCTTTTCGTTTCTCGCAGTTTACCACACACACATATCGCTTTAAATACAAATCTACAAACTGTTGCAATCCGGGTTATTTATAAAAAGATTCATCACAATATGTACCATTTATCTACCTCCAAACCAAACATATTCAGTCAGCACATCTTGATAATCTCCTTCTCCAACTCCCTACTCCCTATATCATTGTTGGAGATTTTAATGCACACAGTCAAATGTGGGGCAATCGTGACTCTAATCAACGTGGTGATATAATAGAAAAATTTATTTCTGAGAATGGCCTATGCTTGCTCAATAATGGAGATCATACCTACTTTCATGAGTCAACACATACCTTTCATGCAATAGATCTTACAATCTGCTCTCCATCATTATATCCTTATTGGAATTTCTGGGTTTCAAATGACTTGCACGGCAGTCATCATTTTCCAACGTTTATTTCACAGACTACTCCTATCAGGGATTCTAATAACTACTTTAAACGCTATATCTATGACAAAGCCAATTGGCGAGCTTTTACAGATATTGCTAAAATTTCAAATGATATGATAGCTGGTGATATTGACGATGCTCTTGATAATATCACTCAGTGTATTATCAATGCTGCAGACATTAGTATTCCAAAAACATCTTGCACACAAAGACATAGAAAACCTTGGTGGAATAATGACTGCCAAAAAGCAAAAAAAAAATCAACAGAAGGCGTGGGGCATCTTCCGGAGGTATCCCAACAATGCGAACTATATTGCATTTAAAAAAGCAAAGGCTGAGGCTAGAAGAGTGCGACGTAAAAGCCAACGTGATTCCTGGATAAAATATGTTTCTAGCATAAATTCTAATACTTCAAGTAGAGATCTCTGGAAAAAAGTGAAAAATTCTATGGGCCTGTATTCTGAAAGTCACATTTCAATATTAAAACACAATGGTCAAACAATAGCATCCCCAAAAAACATAGCTGAAAGAATAGCAAATAACTCTTGCATCAAATTCTAGCTCTGACTCATATCCAGAACCTTTTTTATCCTACAAAAGACAAATGGAAACTACCAGAATCAATTTTAATTCCTGTCACTCTCATACATACAATCAACCTTTTACTATTTCAGAGCTCTTGAAGTGTTTGAAAAAAAGTTGTTTATCTGCTCCAGGTCACGATGGGATCACTTATACCATGCTGAAACATCTTTGCATATCCTCTTTCAATAATCTTCTCAATTTCTACAATAGGATTTGGACAGATCACACTTTTCCTGATGCCTGGCATAAAGCTATTATTATTCCTTTTCCTAAGCCGGGAAAGGATTCCAGTGACCCAAATAATTACAGACCTATCGCACTCTCTAGCAGCCTTTGCAAGCTTTTGGAAAAAATGGTCAATTGTCGCCTGGTGCATGTGTTGGAATCTAATCGATGCCTTGCAGCTTTTCAAAGCGGATTCAGACGTGGTAGGTCTACTATTGATAACCTCATTTTTTTAGAAACTCACATACGCACAGCTATTTTAAAACGCAACCATCTGGTCTCAGTGTTTTTCGACATGATGAAAGCATATGATAAGACTTGGTGGTATGGTATTCTTCGCGATCTTTTTAATCTGGACTTTCGTGGGAATCTTCCAATTTTTATTAAAAACTTTCTTGCCATTCGACTTTTTCAAGTTCGAATTGGGGAACTCTGTCTGGTTTTTATGTACAAGAAGAGGGTGTACCTCAGGGCAGTGTCTTGAGTGTCACCCTCTTTGCTATTAAAAAAAATGACATCCTGAAACAACTTCCTCCTTCTGTGAAGAGGGATCTCTATGTTGATGACTTCCATATTATGTGTATGGGACAGGATATGCGTTTTATTGAGAGACAACTGCAAATTGCAATCAAGAATATTCTTAGTTGGACTAACAAAAATGGTTTTTTAATTTCTCATGACAAAACTTCTTGTGTGCATTTCTGTAGACATAGGGGTCTGCATCCAGATCCTGAAATTTTTATCAGTTCATCTCAAATTCCAGTTGTGGACAAAGCTCGATATCTTGGCGTACATTTTGACAATAGACTTACATTCTCACCACATGTTTTACAGCTACGGACAAAATGCGAAAAATCCCTTAACCTACTTAAAGTACTTTCAAATACCTCTTGGGGAGCTGATCGCACTGCTCTCCTTAAAATCTATAGAGCTGTGATCCGAACTAAAATCGACTATGCCTGCCAGGTCTATGGTTCTGCTAGTAAATCCGTTCTTAAAAAACTTGACACTGTGTACCATAGCGCACTGCGTGTCTGCTCTGGTGCATTTCGTACATCTCCTATTTTAAGTCTTTATGTTGACTGTCATGAACCAGCATTACACCAGACTCGTGAGAAACTTTATTAGAATTGTATTACCGTATCCTTTCTCATCCTGGCCATCCTCTTCACACATATATTTTAAATACCGACAATGATATTCTTTATCAGCATCGACCATCTTGCATCACATCTTTTGGAGTCAGAATCAGAAACATTATTAATAATGGCCCTTTGATTAATATTGAGGTGAGTCCATGTCCCTCACATGTGTTCCCTCCTTGGAGTCCTCCTAAGATTAAAACACTCCATCCTTTCAAAGGTTATAACAAAAACAACTTGGCCCCTGCTGTTTTCCAACAATTATTTGTTGCACATCGTGCGAAATATAATAACTACACTGATGTTTATACAGGTGGTTCCAAGAGTGGGGCTATTGTTGGTTGCAGTGTTTTTATTGATAACAGTAGTTTGAGTTATCGGCTTCATGCTTCGATTTCTATCTTTACGGCTGAGTTGATTGCAATAGAGAGAGCCATGTTGCACATATCTCATCATCATAACACATCCTTCATCATATATACTGACTCAAATAGTTCTATTGACGCAATGAAATTTTTTAAAAAACATCCTTATGTCTCAGCCATCCTTGATTTTTATAATAAATTGACTAGACGTGGATATAATATTTTATTTTGTTGGGTACCTGGACACATGGGTATACCTGGAAATGAAAAAGCAGATGAGGCGGCAAAACACGCTCTAAATCCGTTACGACATAAAATTCAATTCTCAGACGTTAAACTACTTATAAAACATTTTATTCATAGTAAATGGCAAGAAAGTTGGGATTTAGAATACAATAATAAGCTGCACCAAATCGAACCTTTAATCATTACCTGGCCTCCGATTTATCCAAGAAAAACAGATGTTCTTTTGACTCGTCTGAGAATTGGACATTCAAGGATCACGCATAAACATCTTTTACTTCGGGAGGACACACCCATGTGTCCACATTGTCATTTTGATCACCTGACCATTTATCATGTTTTAACCGACTGTCCGGGCCTCCGGCACTTGTACAGAATTTATTTTAATTCATCATCACCAATCTTGACAAACCTCATTGGGGAAACACCTCATGCGGCACTCTTTCAATTTCTAAAACATTCTGGCTTTTATTTTGAGATCTAGTTTTTATATACCCTTCATGTTTTATATATAACTAGCTTACCCGCCCGGCGTTGCCCGTGCCAACACAACCTTAAATGTACCTGAAATCAGTGTTGAACATTTTTTTTATTATTAAACAAATCTAATGTTGGGGGCGCCACTACCTTAGACAGCAAACACTGGGCGTGCCATACACACTCCCATATATTACTGTAAGTCGAGTCGAAAGAGCCATACCCCTTCATGATCCAGCCCATAGAACCAGAGATAGAAAAGCACCCCTGGTGGTGAAAATCGAAAAGCTCTATCTATGTAGAGTCGAATGAGCCATACCCCGTCGTGATCCAGCCCATAGAACCAAAGATACGAAAGCGCCCCCTGTGGTGAAAATCCAAACTAAAATCAGTAAGCTGTATTGATGTCGGGTGGAAAGAGCCATACCCCGTTGTGATCCAGCCCATAGAAACAGAGATAGCAAAGCACCCCCTGGTGGTGAGAGGAAGTTGATGTAGAATAAATGTGATATTTAATAAAAAGTCGTTCCCACCCCACCCCCTTTATCTCGCCATTTTCGCTAATTATTACAAATATACAAATGTTTCTTAATTACATCTAATGTCCCGATCTGATAATGGGGTTTCCCTATCTATCTATCCTAATCCGCTTTTCCCTATCATAATAGAAAAAAGCATATTTTATCAAAGAATCGCTGGCAAACGCAAATTTCGTCAAAGGTTCGCAAGAAAAACACGAATTTTATCAAATAATCGCTGAAAAAACATGAATTTCGTAAAAGGATCGCTAAAAAAACATGAATCTCGTCAAAAGGCAGCAGAGAAAACACGAATATTGTCAAACGATCATTAAAAAAGCAAATTTCATCAAAGGATCACGGGAAATGCGAATTTCATTAAAGGATTGCGGAGAAAACGCAAATTTTGCCAAAGGATCACAGGAAAAATGTGAATTTCGTCAAAGGATCGCTGAAAAAAAAAAACACGAATTACGTCGTAGGATCACAGAAAAAACATGAATCTCGACATAAGTATGTGGAAAAACACGAATTTCGTTAAAGGATCACAAAAAAAAGCAAATTTCGTCAAATGATTGCAGGAAAAACTTGAATTTCATCGAAGGATCGCAGAAAAAATAAGAAATTCGTCAAAGGATTGTGGAAAAAATGCAGATTTTGTGAAAGGTTCACAGAAAAAACTTTCGTGAAAGGGTCGCAGGAAAAATGCAACTGTCTTTATTAAAAACAGCACACACACAAACCTCTACACAAACAAACCTATTCTGTCTTCCACAATTTAATTTGTAAATGTGAAGTTAAAAAAAAAAATCCCTGTTTTCTCACATATTATGAGTTTTATCAGCAAGTTAAAACATTAAGTAAATATGAATGATTTGCGGAGCTGTTTCTATCAAAAATTCAATCACATCGCCCAAAAACCCTCAACAAAAATAAGTATAAAGAGTGCGATGACAACATAAATTTGCATGTCCGTTCTTGGGCGATTCTTATAAAACACAAAATTTGTCACAAATGGTGATTTTTTTACAACATGCTTACAAATTAAAATGGTTTATAATTATTTTTAAAAAAAACTCGGCCATTAATAACATTGATTTTACATTTTTAAAGACTTATTCTTTATAATTATTTTGAAACAGCTCCGCAAATCATTCATATTTATTTATTGTTTTACTTTCTGATGAAACTCATAATGTGAGAAAACGGAAAATCACAAAATTAATCAATCAATAGTTGAAAAAAATCTCAAAAATCATCAAATGGTCTCGGGGGGGGGGGGGGGAAATGCAAATATCGGCAAATAGCTTTAAAAAAAAATCACAATTTGTCAAATGATTTGGGGGGGGGGGGTAATTGTGAAATGTACCAAATGGTTTTGAAAATAATCAAACGACAGCAGGGGTAAAAAATCTTTTTTCAATCAATCATCACAATTGGCGAGTGTGTGATGCTATTAAGATGGCCAGTGGTGGCAAAACAGTCAATCGACAAATTTTTAGTATTACTTGCAGATTGGTGAGTGCTAATTTTGTCCTATATGTGAGTGATTCTTATGAAACTCATGTCACAAAATGCACATCATAAATATTTCACGGACTGGGAATTTATAATCAGTTCATCAAAACAATTTAATAATTACCGTCAAATCTCCTTAATCCGCCCCCCTAAATACGACGGAAAATCGTAAAATAACCAGGGGGGGGCGCTTGCACGGTATTAGAATTGCGTTATATGATATTTATGGATGGTGGTGGTGGTGGTTGGATGCTACCGGCCGATCGTCGCAAAGTATGCATTCTATAAAGTGACAAAAGAAACAAATTTGGAAAAAAAAAATCCGTTCTCAGGTGATTAAGATTTAATAATTATTTACTGAATGTTTTCATTTTATTCAAAGTAAAGTTCAAGAAAAACATTAGATTCTTGGACGACTAAAAAAGTTCTTAAATCATAAACAACACTCAAAAACGCCCCAACAAAAAAATCATGAATATATAGAAACAGCTCAGAAAATCTGTTTCATTAAGTATATTTTTCTTGGGCGACTAAAAAAGTTCTTAAATGAAACTTCTTAAATGGAGTTAAAAATGGTTCTTAAATGGAGTTCAATAACAAATCTTAATGAGAACATACATCTTAACAATTTATCGCATGTTATGAATTCATCAATCTCGGGAACTAAAAATGTAGTCCAAAACAATTACAGGAAAAAAAATTGTAAACAATAAATTATTCAAAAATTTAATGTAAATTGTTTGTTTCCATCAAAAATATTTAATTTGTAAGTATGAGGTAAAAAAAAAATTACAATGGATTCCTAACCGCCCAAGAACTCAAATTATTTACTGAATATTTTCATACTAAAAATGCTAAAAAAATGAAACAAACTAACTAAAAATACAGTCAAAAATAGTTTTTTAATATATTATAAGCGTTGCACAAATTATTTACTGAATATTTTCATACTAAAAATGTTAAAAAATGAAACAAACTAACTAAAAATACAGTCAAGAATAGTTTTTTTAAATATTATAAGCGTTGCAGGTACATGAAGATATACTTTCTGTTCAGTGAAGTGTAAGATGAAATAGGCCTAAACCCCAGTGACAAAACTAACTATCGGGAACTTAATATGATATATATTGCATATTTCAAACTATTTTTGAAATATTCTTAGCGTTGCAGACACACGAAGATAGTTCTGTCACTGGGTTTAGGCCAATTTCATCTTACACTTCACTGAACAGAAAGTAAATAAATCGTCGCTGGTAGCTAGATCCATAGAGTAATGGAATATCTTTAATCTGTGGCTAGATCCTGAATGCTGCACCTGCTCTCATTGGCTGGCTGCTTCGTTGCCACGGATTGTGTTGCCGAGGCTATTTCATGGGAGGAGCTTGAAATAGCCTCGAACCCAAAATTCCATATACACGTTTTAATTTAAAAAAAAAAATCTAAATTAAAATTTAAAAATCCGACCGTGAGGTATACTGTCCGGTGATAACATCTACACATGACAAAAATTTCTGAGTCCTAGGTGGTATAATTACAGAGAAATCCGCGGGCAGGCAGACAGACACTTACTCTTTTATAGAGATAGAGACAATGTTAGTTTATATTTATTTAACTTGACACCTGGATGGGGTAACCCCATCCAGATGATATTTCTTAATGTAGTATTTCATACCTTACTTTTTAAAGATTTCTTCATCTTTGGTTTATACACTGACTATATCTGGATGGGTAACCCCATCCAGCTATTTCTCTCATTAAGCTTTATTTTTTGCCTTCGTTCGCATTAAATTTTGTGTGTTTTCTTTAATATTCTTTTATTTGGCGCAGCTTGTCCCCATAGGGACCTTGTGCCATTAAACCCAATACAACAACAACAACAACAACAACAACATTTGCCCTCGTTTCCCCGTTATCGAGATATCGTCGCTACCATGTCAAACTATCGAATGTGAAAAAATTCATTTTTCATTACTTTTAAAAATGAGTCGATATTCACCACTAAATTTGGTACTTTTCGGTTAGCCGGGCGCCAGTGATATATATACATGTATATATACACACATACACATATATACACATATCTACATATACATATATATACATACACATATATATACATGTATGTATGTATATATATACATATATGTATATACATATGTATTTTTATATGTATATATATCACTGGCGCCCGGCTAACCGAAAAGTACCATATATGTATGTGTATATGCATGTATATGTGTGTATGTTTATATACACACATACACATATATACACATATCTACATATACATATATATACATACACATATATATACATGTATGTATGTATATATATACATATATGTATATACATATGTATTTTTATATGTATATATATCACTGGCGCCCGGCTAACCGAAAAGTACCCTAAATTTTAATAGGGTTTCAGTGTTTCAACATCACCATGGTTGCCAGTTTGGCCTCCTTTTCCATTTAGAAACTTCGAGTCCATACCAGAAATTTAAAATAGAAATTTTTGCTTTATATAATCTCAACATATTTCGTGATTACTTAAAGTAAAAATTTTTCTCTCAAAATTTCCGGTATGAATTCAACATCGCTGAATAAAAAGGGGAGGCCAGACTGGTAACCCTGTTCTTCACAGAAATTCTATTAGTATTTTTATTAGTCGAAGAATTCTAATAAAATTTAGTGGTGACAATCGGCCCATTTTTAAAAGTAATGAAAAATGCATTTTTTCATATTCGATAGTTTGACATGGTAGCGACGATATAAAATCTTAAAATTTGAAAATTTATTGATTTAATAGGATGGAAGGAGGAGTCGATAAGATTGAAGGAGGAGTCGTTAAATTTTCGAACGTGACAACATCATCAAACTTCAGTCACTTGTCCATTTCCAGTGTAGTACGACGCAATACTTCGAAATGATTCGCTATGCTTGTTACAAGTCTGAGTTAGTACAATCTCGGAGACTTCCATTTGAAATGCCCTTGCAATTCATTTTTCGCATGAGATTGATGATTGTAATCATTGCACTAGATTTATATTCATGAAATGCTCTTGATGCCACGATTGTCTACGCTTCAATAAATTTTGGTTCGATGTCATATTTGTCAATAGTATTTTTTTTGCGGGCTTCTTTCATTTTTATATTACAATATCTAAATATGTTTTGTACTTCATTTTAATCTGATTATTAAAATTTCTGAATCAAAACCACGCCTTCTTTCCCTTAATAAAATAAATAAATTAGCAAAATTTAAGGTTTAATATCTCGATAACGAGAAGACGAGGGCAAATGATTTATGTGTTAAAAAACAAGTTTCATAATGCTCTTTGGATTGTTACTTACTTAAATTGTTTTCATTATTACACTAAGGCGTGGTTTCCTAGTAAGATGCTGGAAGTTTAGAATAACTTGAAACACACAAAATCTGAGTTCCGAGATTCGTGCAACAGAATTTAAGGGCATCGTGTACGTCTACAAAGTGCGTGACGTTGATGGAATGTCAACCAATTTAAAATCCGAACTTCGCCAAAACAGACCGGGGATTAAAAAATTGAGTAATTCGGTTTTAACAGCACGGAAAATCAAAGCTTCTGGGAAAATCCAGAACGTTCGATCGAAGTATACTGGAAGATAAATATTAATGGCGCACTGCCAGAAATTAAAATAAAAGAAACGCATAGAAATATCATTAGATTTTATGAAAGGAAAAAAGAATAACAGCATTTCAGATGAAATATAGTAATATTAAATGGAGTAGAGTAAATATAAGATAGGTTAAAAACTTAGAATGTATATATACATTTGGACGGAGAATGGAAAATGGTTTAGGTGTCTGGGAGTCATGACCAATGAAAAGGTGCGGAATTGTTTTCGAATTACTTACATGCGGATGGCTGCAATAGTGCTTTATACTTTTTGTTTTTGTAATGGAAGCTACCTTAAAAACTGAATCCATATCGATAATAATCTGATCAACAGAAAACATTTATGATAAATTAAATTGATAAATTGCCCAAATATTGAATTCGCCCACTTTCTTTTTAAACGCCAGATTTAAGCGCCATTTAATTGAGTAAATTACTTCTCATATAATTTCAAACAGCAAATATATTCACACAAACAGAAACATTATTCGACCGTAAACTACATGAGTATTTTAGGCTGAACAACTTTCTGTTTATAAAACAAGCAGAACAGCTATCGCCTAATTTAACGGGATTCAAAATGACACATCTATTCGAGCAATGTAGAAAGCTGTATTTAACAGCGAAACTCTCTCATTGATTTTTTATGATTTGTGATAAAGGACATGTGGATGCTTTTGAATTTAAATACATGAATTCTGCGCGTGAAGTTTAGTTGTTTATTTATTTTACTGATTTAAATTTGCAATGCATTTTAGAGAAAGTGCACCTCATAATCTGGCTCAGACATTATTGTAAATATTGTTAAAATATTTAAATATTATTTAAACTATTTAAAAGAATATATTGAAAAATACGTATTTAAAAACAGTTTTATAAAAAAGAACATTATTACGTAATATGTTTATGTTAAAAATGCTTTGCTAATTCAAAGATATATTCATTTAAAACATGAGTTGTTAAAAAGGATCATTACATCACTGTGGTCTTAAAAAATAAATTATCTCAAACATTTAGGGGATCATTTTCTAAACACGAGCAGGGAAGACCGAGCTATGCTCGGTCAAAATTAAATTTAAGTTCAAATATCATGACCCATGACCAAAATGACCCACTAATTGAATTTTCTCGAACATGAGACTTAGCCCAACAGTCTTCTCGTGCTCGAAAACCATAGGATGCAAAATTTAGTGTAAATTGAGTCGCTTTTTAGATCTTGACCCACAATGACCCAAAAATGACCCACTAATCGAAAATTCTCGAACATGTGACCCAGCCTAATAGTCTTCTCGTGCCCGAAAATAGTCTGATATAAAATTTAGTCACAATCATTTGAACCGTTTTTTAGATACAATTAGCTTGACCATGACCCAAAATGACCCAAAATGACCCACTAATTGAATTTTCTCGAACATGTGACCTAGCCCAACAGTCTTCTCGTGCCCGAAAATCATTGGATGCAAAAATTAGTGTAAATTCAGCCGCTTTTTAGATCTTGACCCACAGTGACCCAGACATGACCCACTAATCTAATTTTCTCGGACATGTGACCTAGCCGTATGATTTTATCGTGCTCGAAACTCGTAGGAC
Organism: Maratus michaelseni; assembly: GCA_963931845.1. Taxonomy (NCBI): domain Eukaryota; kingdom Metazoa; phylum Arthropoda; class Arachnida; order Araneae; family Salticidae; genus Maratus; species Maratus michaelseni. The sequence continues at coordinate 111,884,333 of OZ007600.1, read as the reverse complement.
ACAAAATTTAATCAAAATCGTTACGGCCGTTGTTTAGATAAAATTAATTTGACCCGCGTTGACCCAAAAATGATCCACTAATCGAAAGTTCTCGAACATGTGACCCAGCCCAATAGTCTTCTCGTGCTCGAAAACCATTGGATACAAAATTTAGTGTAAATTGAGCCGCTTTTTAGATCTTGACCCACAATGACCCAAAAATGCCCCACTAATCGAAAGTTCTCGAACATGTGACCCAGCCCAATAGTCTTCTCGTGCCCGAAAATAGTCGGATACAAAATTTCGTCAAAATCCTTTGAACCGTTTTTTAGATACAATTAGCTTGACCATGACCCAAAATGACCCAAAATGACCCACTAATTGAATTTTCTCGAACATGTGACCTAGCACAATATTCTTCTCGTGCCCGAAAACCATTGGATGCAAAATTTAGTGTAAATTGAGCCGCTTTTTAGATCTTGACCCACAATGACCCAGAAATGACCCACTAATCGAATTTTCTCGGACATGTGACCTAGCCCAATTATTTTATCGTGCTCGAAACTCGTAGGACACAAAATTTAATCAAAATCGTTAGAGCCGTTTTTTAAATAAAATTAATTTGACTCGCGTTGACCCAAAAATGACCCACTAGTTGAAAGTTCTCGAACATGTGACCCAGCCCAATAGTCTTCTCGTGCCCGAAAATGGTCGGATACAAAATTTCGTCAAAATCGTTAAAACCGTTTTTTAGATATAATTAGCTAGACCATGACCCAAAATGACCCAAAATGACCCACTAATCGAATTTTCTCGAACATGTGACCTAGCCCAATGGTTTTCTGGTGCCCCAAAACGGTAGGACACGAAATTTCGTCAAAATCGTTAGAGCCGTTTTTAAGATAATTTTTGCATATATATATATATATACAGGTGGTTATCAAAATAATGGAAACACCCTATATTTATCAGGGATCCTTTACTAATATGGCGTAGGACCGCCTTTGGCATGTAATACAGCTTGGATTGGTCTAAGAATAGATTCATACAAGTGCTGAATAGTATTTAGAAAAATATTGTACCATACTTCGTGGAAATATTGTGAAAGTTCCGGTAGAGATGCCGGCGGAGGATATCGATTGCAGATTGAACGCTCTAAAATAGACCATAACGGTTAGATTACATTGAGGTCGGGAGACTGCGCGGGCCAAGGTAGATGTTGCACTTCATCCTCGTGATCATCAAACCATGATTGGACATGTTCCGCTGCATGAATAATAGTATTATCATCCTGTAAAATTCAATCTCGTACAGGAAACAAAGTTTGCATCATAGTATGGATCTGGTTAGCTAAAACTTCTCTATACTTCTCCCCCGTGATCCTTCCTTCCAGGTTTATGATTGGGCCAGCAGAAAACCACGACAAGGCTGCCCATAACATGACAGATTCACCTCCATGCTTGACAGTTGGAAGGAGACAATCACGATCATATGCTTGTGCAGATGTCCTCCAAACGTGCACCCGTCATGTTGCAGGGAAAAGTGTGAAAGATGATTCATCTGACCATATAACTTTCTTTCCACTTATGAATCGAACAGGTTTTGTGGTTGTTGCACCACTGTAGACGACGTTTGGTATTAAAAGCTGTGACTTGTAGCTTGGGAATTGCTTCTCTGCCGCAAATGTTCTGTTATGAAGCTACCTCCTAACTGTAATTACTGACACTGGAGAATCCAGATGCTGATGGAGCTCTGCGGTTACTTTGGCTGCAGTTGTTTTCTTTTTAGACATCACAATCCGCTTCAATACCCGTCAGTCTCTTTCACTCAGCTTCTCCTTCCGTCCACTATTTTGCTTTGCCGAGCTTGTCTTGCCGCGCTATGTATACGCTGTCATGACTTTAGACACCTTAGACACCGTACGCCTAAAAGCTGGGATGTTTCGGTCACAGTTGCTCCAGTTAGTCGGGCTCCTACAATTTGGCCTCTTTGGAAGTCTGTGAGATCTGACATTTTACACGTTTGACAAAAATACAAGGCGTATACAACTTCACGAAAGCTACCTCATACGACCATGATATATACTGTTTATATTAAAAAACAAACAACTGGTAGTTAGAAGTATATTTTAATGCTTACGAAGCGCATTCTTAAATGTCCCTAGTATTCACAGGTGTTTCCATTATTTTGATAACCACCTGTATATATATATATAACCGCACACAAGATTTGCTCGTATTAGAATATATGATAAAAGATAGTACTTGTAGTGAGTAGTGAATCCATTTGGAATGGAATAGTTATTTTCTTTTTTTGATAAATGGATTGCAATGTTGAATTACAACCGTTCACTTTCTTATAATTTATCGGTATCGCGATTTCGTATCAGTAAGTTCGGCTGAAAACGACGACTTTGATAATATTTTCTGAACGATCCTCTGCTTATTTATAGATAAATGGAAAAATGCATTCGATATCACATATTCTTAATAGGAGCACCTGACAATCCCATTCATTTACGAAAAAAAATACAGAATTTATTAGTCTGCCAGTCCGTTTTGATTAAAGACCTTCAAATCCTTAAAAATAAACACGTATTCTCATTTGTTATTAGTTTTTACATAATTAAAAAAAAAGACATAAGATTTTTTCTTTTTTTGAAAGCGAAACGACTCAGTTGGTGTTTTTTGATGCAGAAACCGTTTAATTTATCGACAGTGTTCTGAATCTGATCCTTCGATACCGAAATATGTCAATAACGTCTAGCCATTAAAACAATATTTTACAGTAAGATAAAGTGTAAAACCTCTAAATACCGAACACCTCTGGACAGCGGTATTTATCCGCTTTCCGGTGCTATCAAATAGTCAACGGTAATATAAATAATAGGTGTAGTTGATCGAAAAGTGTTCAATAAACAGAGGTGCTCAAAAATCGTGAATTTGTATACAAGTTTTTTAGAGCAGAAATTTTTGTTGCATGAAATCAATAGATTTTTGCGGTAAAATATTATATGTGTTGCGATATGTTGTTATATATGTTGCAATAAAATGTTATTTAAAAAAAAGTGGTGCGAATGAATTAACGTAACTATCTTTGAATATCACTGGGAAGGATTTAGGTTGTTTTACTTGTTTCCTAATTCATTACAGTTAGAACATTTGTATAAAACAAGAAAAGCTTCGGATGTTAAGAAAATGTTTAAAGTTGGGACAAATGACGATATTATATTAGAAAAATGGTGGTTTCCATTAGACAGATACATTTTTTGGACAGAGAACGAAAAATAGGGATTGTCTCTTGAAAACGGGAACGTTTGTCACTTTGTATTATTATGTTGCGATATACACAATCGATATTAGCGTAATGAAGGTACAGTGAACTGTGTACTGTGTAGAGAATAAAATTTGGAGAACCACGATACTTTTACATCTATAATTCAAATAAAAATAACGAACAGAACCTGGTGTATCATGTTATGGTATGTTAATTCTTCCTTCAAATGTCAAGGAAAAAAAAAGAAACATAAATAATTTTATGCGTGATTTTTCAAAATATATTTTCTTTTACTCTGTCTGTATTTTAAAATAACGCTTTTACTGCAATAAGTATCAAACATATATTGTAAGTATTATAAAATATTAATTATATGAATATATAATATATGCATTGTCTTACATTGTTATAATATAAATTCTCTGAAATCCATAATAAATGTAACACAGACTACAGTTTATGTTAAAATTTATTTTAAAAGACTGTAAAATTTACGACTGCAAACTAACACAGATCTCGGTATGATTATTTACTTTTATGTTACTCTAGGGAGATCATATTTTACTATGTAGCATTCATTTTCTCCTAAGGCCAAGTAGTAAAACAGCGCATCTAAGAAAAAAAAACTTGCTCATATATAAAATACTATAAATAATGTTTATGAAGTGAATTAGTTTTCCAGATATAAACCATATGCCAGAAATGTTGTGAAGCTCAAAATGTTTTTTTTTAAAGTTAGAACAAAAAATGCATACAATTTTAATTTAAATTTAATGAGAATGTTCACATATTAACAAAGTCATGTCTTTCTCCTAAAATGTTTTTGATTTGATTTTTTTTTTTTTTTTTTTTTTTTTGATTTAAAGCTAACCAATTTCATATTATAAAAATTTATTGTGCTGCATTAAGGTTCATTAAATAAATGCAGTTAGTATACGAACTATGAATGCTATAATAAATGGGGGGGGGGCTAGAATGAGAATGGAGTAAGTCAAAAATTTGAAAAATCAAAATAACCATATTTTCACTGAACGTATATGAATTTCTATTCTGTGCGACAGCCAAATAGGTCATAAGGTATCTGATGTTAATATGGCCAATGCAGTTAATATGCCAATTCGTAATACTGTTACTAGTTTGAATGAAATTTAAAAAATGACACTTTAACCCAGTCGTGGGAAGTCCGAAGAGTTGGTTTAGCCACCGTTTTGGCCGCATTACCAGACCACGTGCATGAGAGAGCAGACATCGTTGTTTTGGTGTTAGTTACGTTAGCATGTTATTAATGTTTCTCTGGTAGGTTTGTTCTTTATCTAATTTAAAGAGAGTGTTTATGAGTATTTGTATACATAATATTTGAGATTTTATAATGCTGTTTTTAACTGTATAAACGAATTTCAATATCGGAGTGTGCCGACAGAATAACGATAACTTTTATAAAATTGGTTTTTGTTGGCAATATGGCCAGGCAGGTGGTAAAAGCTATAGATATGAAATTATGTGTTGTTTGTCATAATTATGTGCACGAGGAAAGTGTCGGACTTACCAGTAAAAATATAAAAAGAAATGTTTGCCCTACATGTGCGGTTAAAATAAATTTAAAACATTTTTTACCGTAAAAGTTTCCTTACTGCTTCGAAATGTTTTAAAAATTTTTCTTTATGGTTATTTTTTGTTATTTTTATACATTCTGAACTAATAAATTTGGTTTTGTAATAATTGTTGTTTTTTAAACGTTTAATATAAATATTTTCCTTTCACCTATGGGCATATTACCTGCATGTGGGCATATTACAGTCATCAACTCGCTTATTTAAGAACAAACTGCTACAGGTACAAATTTTGACCAGTTTAATTTTTTAATATATTTTTCCAGTGCTAAAAAGAGTCTACTTTGTTATTAAATTTATATATATTTTTTAAACCAGTTACTATTGCCGTTAAAAAATTTCTAACTTTAGGGTGACTATATTACCTGCAGATACCTTAGTTCACTTAGGGAGTCACTAGAGGGCATAACAAGTTGAACCACTTAATGAATGGCAATACGACCATTTTCACAAGACCCTTCATTTTTCAAATTAGTAAAAATTGACTTACTCCATTCTCCGTCTAACCCCTCAAATGATAAAGCAGTCGGAATAAAGAATTCTTGTATAGGAATCCAGGGTCAAAAACACCGAAAGCAAAGTATGTCTAGGTAGATAAATTGTCTTAAAAGTCTATGACAAATATTCTTTTTTTTTTTTTTTTTTTTGAAAAAGTGATACGAATAGACTAGAAAATACAGTCAACAGTGACAGTTCTACAATATGTCACGCAATTACATATCTAATTTGGTATAGAGCCCCCAATAACAATTGCAAATTTTCGACTAAGCGTAAATGTCACAATTTTAATAATTCAAATATGCAGTATTTTGTAAAGATCTTCTTGCAGCGAACGAAAACAATCTAATTGATAAAATTTTCTAGAAGGACTATATAAAATTTTTAAGAATGCATATTTTTAAAAATTAAAGGGTGGACGATGACAATAACGTAGCCTTATTTTTGAGCATTTTAGTAATTTATATTGCCTATTTACCCAACAGGTAAAAATGCCATTTGCGTTTGAAATTTTCAGAGTCACAATATATATATATATATCAACTTTAGGTTCCACATGGCCATTGTACTGAAGGACACAATACAGGCGGTGCTCGACGTGCTCAACTGCGGAATGTAAATCATCAGGAGAGACATTTCCTACATGTTGTGTATGTGATATTTTAAGTCATTGAGGTTTTGCGACACAGCCACGGTATACAACGGCGTTTTTACTGACAGGCCCTGTAGCGCCATCTGTTGGCGATTCTTGCAACTATTTTTTTATTGTTCCATTCTTCTTCCTCCTTCTCGAATAGTAGGTGTACCAATTTTGGTTGCATTCGGGTTATTCTTTCAAGCTACAGACAGCTCCGAATAAAGATACTTATATTATAACTACCCTGTATATATATTTTTTTTTCGGGTTCTTACTTCAGGGTTCGTACTTGCTCTTACCGCAATTTTTAAAAAAATATTTCGGCTTATTTAAATGATGTAGAAATGTATTATAAATCCTGCAATAAAACGAGGCGTCTGCAATATCTGCTATTGAAATATTAAATAGAAAAATCTATTAAAAAATTGTAGTAAAAGCATACGAACCTTGTAATTGCTCTAATTTTACTCCTTCCAATAATAATCTGTTCTAAGGAATCTTTTGGCATAATTATTTTAGTATAAATGAACTCATATTTTATATGCAAATATTATATAGGCAAATTCCAATTTGAATATCGCCCAGAAAGCATAATTTACAATTCTGTGACAAAGAAAAAATCAAGAACTAGAACAATGCAACGTGCAATTAACTGCTAGAAGTATTAATATATAAACAGACATCATAACTCAAGTAAAAATCTTTTTAATTCCGTAAATGTGAATTTTGATTGCTAGATATTTATATCTGACGATTTTATTATTTTCTTAACTCGTTGACTAACTCGGATATTGTCCACATTTGTATCTTTGATGGTGACACTTTTTTTATTGTTTCTTCACCATTATTTTCAAACAGTAATCTACATTAAATTTGTACTACAAATAAATTTAAAATATTATTTATTGAAAAATTGGTTAAATAAAAATAAAAGCGACTTCAATTGACTATTTATTAATTCATGAAATTATTCAATTGTGTAAAAATACACGTGCCAATTTTATATTTACTTATTGCGCGCCAGTTGGTGTATTTTAGCGAGAGTGGTTTTGTATGATAGTGTTTTATGACAATCCTTTATTTATATGAACATTCAATTTAATCTATGCTGTTGTCTGTAGACTACTTTTTAAATAAGGAATTGGCTATGTATACTTACATAGCGAATAGTCAGATTGAACATTTTTGTCAAAACTTGACAATACTCATCTGACAAGTTCAATTGTACGCGTGAGAGTATAAGTCAACAAGCATTAGTTTGGAGATAATCGTTTGAATCGCCTTGAAATCGCCAAATTCGCTTGACCAATGGAATTTCATTGCTGTTATGTTGCCCATAGACTTTTTAGAATTAGACTGAGTATAGCAAAAGTTTTGCTAATATCGGCTGTATTAAAACATCATTTCTCTTTCCCAACTACCTGTGACTTGATTAGATCAATTGTCTAACCACGATAATGAAAACCCTGATAGATAGGATCCTCTGGATCAACAGCAGGGTGACTAAGTGCTTGTCCAAAATCCGCTTGACCAATCGAGTTTCATTGCTTGTATGTTGTACTTAGAACATTTTGAAATAGACTGAGCATAGCAACAATTTTGTGTATCAGCTCTATTCAAACACTTCTTCTGATTCCCAACTACGTGTGACTTGATTTGAACAATCGTCTGACCGCGATGAAAGACATGATAGATAAGATCCTCTCGATCAATCATACATCTGAATACAATAAACTATGGTTGGGAAAAACCGTTTATATTGAGGCCAATAATTGCTCCCACATACACCATCTAATTCTGATAAGTTTGTGATGCCGCAAATTATCTTATTACATTTTTCTATCTTTACAAGAAAAAAGTATTGGATTCATGAAAATTTTCGACTTCCAGATTTCGACGGATTTATACGTTTTAGAAGGTCCAGAATACGATTTGACTGTTTTTAGAAAATGTCTGTCTGTGACTGTCTGTCTGTCTGTTTGTCTGTATGTGACAATAAATTTGTGGGCGTTCTATCTCAAGAACTAATGCACGAAATTTAATAAAACTTTATATTCAGTTAGTCCCTGATATGAATTGGTGCTGATTAGTGTTTGGTGAAAATCGCCCAACAGGTGGCGCTGCTATGCTGCATTTTTGCGATTTCCGCAATAGCTCTATCTCAAGAACTAATGCAATTATTTTCATTAAACTTCAGATTCAGTTAGACCTTGAAATAAATAGACGCTGATAACGTTTTGGTGTAAATAGCCAAACAAATGGCGCTGCTATGCTACTTTTTTCATGATTTTCTCGATAGCTGTATCTCAAGAACTAATGCATGGAATTTCATCAAACTTCAGATTCTGTTAGACCATGACATAAATAGATGCTGATTACGATTTGGTGTAAATATCCCAACAGGTGGCACTGCTATGCTACTTTTTTCATGATTTTCACGATAACTATATCTCAAGAACTAGTGCACGGATTTTCATCAAACTTCAGCTTGAGTTAGATGTTGACATAAGTTGTTGTTTATTAGGCTTTGGTCTAAATATCCCAACTGGTGGCGCTGCTATTCTGCATTTTTCTGGATTTATACGATTTTAGCGATAGTCATATCTGAAGAGCTAATGCAGGGAATTTAATAAAATTTTAGATTCAGTTAGACATTGATATAAATTGGTGCTAATTCGTTTTCAGTGTATGCGAAACCTGTGTGAGATTGAAGAAAGTTTTGGGATTGGTATATCCAATCCAAGTAGTTTATAAAGGTACTCCAGTTGTCAGCACCGCATACATTTGGCGCCTTGCACTCAATCATATGTTAAAATATTAGATGTGATTATGTAGAAAATTATTCCGGGTTCGATGACCTTTTTTTATTAGCTTAAAATCTTTCCTTGTGTTCTAGAATTTTAATCTACAGTGAAATCCGTTCCACATAGCTGAAAACTTTTAAGCTTTTTTATTACAACTATTTTTAAAGAGAAACTTTTGCTTTATTCAATCCTAAATATTTGCGATTACATAAGGCAAATTTTTCTGTTTAAAATAAGAGGGTGGGAAAAACCTAAATCTTTGCATTTATAGTTCAGTGGTTTGCGAGGGAATATGGTTTGTGAAAATTGTGAACCAACATACATACATAACTACCACAAGCAGAAGCTTCCTTTTTTTAGTTCGTTTGAAAAAAATTATCTCGGGCAATCCTATAACATACTGTGTAAAATTGGCGTCTTCAATCTATGACCCGCAGTCCACCAAGCTGCCATAATTTTAGAACAGAATCTGTTTCCTTATTTAGTTAAATAATCATTGCGAATAAATTCGGTACAGATTGCCTTTCGGAATTTCTTGCAGTTAATGACATTCGGGCAAAAAGGTTGAAGACCGCAAGTATTAAATATTGGTATCCTTCGGATTTAAAAAATCATTTTTTTAAATTAAAAATATTTTACTTACACCGGAATGAATATTGAAGATATTTTGAATAGTAAAAGATATCAGCTCAAGGAATCCATATTAATACAAATATGTAATAGATGTTCATGTAAAAAGTTGTCTGCGTAGACAGCTTAGGAAAGTAAATAAGAAAAGTATGTTTATGCTAAGAAATTGTGCATAATTCTGCTAGCTGTAGGTAACAGACTGAAGACATTGAAGCTATATTCTTTCTTTAAAACAGGACAAATTTTTACTATGGAATGTAAAAATGCTTCTTTTACACAAATAAATGCTGTTTGAAAAATACGAGCAATTTCATTGGAAATTCTTCTTACAATATTTAGAAACTATGAACTTAAAAATATTAAACATGTATTTAGATGACATTAACAGGGCTGAAACTAGCTTCTTTTTTTCACGGGTGGCAAACAGGGATTTCGGCGCCCCCCCCCCCCGCCCCCCCCCCCCTGCTCTGCAAAGTAAAGGATCAGCGTCCATAAACCATGTTTTTGCCCATGAAATAATGCTAAAATTCGATTTTGTTATACTGACTTAATTATTTCACTTTTTAATATTAGAAGGTTTATCCTGTACGATTTTAACGATGGTTTTTGCATTTTGTTCAGATTTATATGACTTACACATGCTCAAAGTTCGAATTATTCATAGTTTTTAATGAAAAATACGCAATTTCTCCTAATTTTACCTCAAATATTTATATGAGCGCAGCTTTGCAACACTTTTATTTGTGCATATATTGTAAATTTTGATGTATTTTATAATATATGTAGAGAAGAAATGTTGCACGATATAAATAATTCAGGTAAAATTAGGAGAAATTGCGTATTTTTCATCAAAAACTACGAATAATTAGAGCTTTGAGCTTGTGTAAGTTATATAAATCCGAACAAAATGCAAAAAATATTGTTGAAATCGTACAGGATAAACCTTCAAATATTAAAAAGTGATATAATTAAGTCAGTATAACCAAATCGAATTTTAGTCTTATTTCATGGGCCAAAAACATGGCTTATTGACCCTGATCTTTTTGAAAGATAATTATACTACGTTTCTAATAACCGACTTATTTTAAAATTAAAAATATGTAATACTGAACTATGTAATCAGATTATTTGTCAAATATTTATTCAATAAAACCTGTGTAACCAAATTCGAAAGGATCGGGAAAAATTCCGCTTTATACAGAGATCTGTCTTAGCATGTATAATTGTTGATATTCTTTTTGTTGGGACCATGTATTTGTTTCATTAACACTTTCCAACCTAGTTGAAAAGTGTTTATGACTTCGGTTTGTCTGGCCGTCTGGCCGTCTGTCCGTGCTCTAACTCCCGTAAATACGCTCGGATTGCCCTGCAATTTTTATATGTTATAATCGTTATCTATAGCATGTTCCCTATTTCAACGGAAGTGTGTAGCACTTATAGTTTTTTTACAGGGACACTCAAAAGATTTCCGTTACATTGCGGTCTATGGGGAAAAATCATTTGCGGTTTATTTAAATAATGTTTCACTATTTTAAACGCATTGAAATTTATATATATCACTAAGGTGGATTAGAAGAAGCTTAATATGGAATAGGGTGTGCATAGCACTTATACTTACTTTACAGGGACAGTCAAAAGAATTCCGTTACATTACGTCTATGGAGAAAAATCGTCTGCGGTTTATTTAAATAATGTTTCCCTATTTTAAACGCATTGAAATTTATATAAGGTTCATTAAAAGTGACTTACTACAGAATATTGTGTGTATAGCAGTCATCGTTCATTTACAAGGACACACAAAAGAATTCTCTTCTGTATGTTAACAATAATTCCTGGAAGTGCGTTTTAAGTTACTGAACGCGATTTTAATTTTAAATCGCTTTTTGTATATTACGTGGTGTGTATAAATTCTGTAGATCCTATACAGGGAAGCACAAAAGTTCGGGAACACATTTCCGTATTATTGAACTCCAGACGGAGAATTTTAAACTGTGCTACGTGTTTCCTAACTGAACTAAAGTTTAGCATCCTATGTAGTATATATACAAATCTATAGATCCTATACAGGGCTGAATAAAAGTATTCGGATTACATAGATGTTATCTTTTAGCTTATTAAAGAGTATGATTCGTAAAATTATTTTGGAAGCGTTGGAAAGTGTTACATAATCTATGCTTGACGCATGATTTTTCGTTCTTGTTTTAGACAGGATTCCGTGACAGACAGATTTCATTTTTACACATTTTCCTATCTTTATACCACTCTGTCTGAATGTTTTCCTAAACCTGACGCTAATTTTCAAAATTATAATAGTGATTTAGAACAACAAAAGAAAATATTAAGTTTTTATTAAGTATTTTATTTTGTGAATTTTCCACTCCTTAATGTTTAGTGTCCTGGGCAGTCGCCTTCTCTAAAGTCTCGATCTGGATGTAAAATAAGTAACTGTAGTTAAAAAAAAATATTTTTTCTTTAAATTGTGTATTTTCTACCCCTTAATTTGTAGACCTCACCAATCTTTTTATCTATTTATCAATTGAAATACAATTGGCACAGTTTTTCTTTTGTATTTTCCAGCAGCAAAATTTTTTACCCAGATTTTACATATTTTTTTTTAATCAAACGACAATTTGCGCCCCTGCACCTTCCGTTCAGGCGCCCGGAGCACGTGCCCCCTCTGCCTCCCCTTAGTTTTGGACCTGGGCATTAATAGCAATAAAAACATCTTCAGAGAGTTTGAAAACGAAAGTAGAAAAATCTACCTGTCCTTGTAGGCCGAGCCCTGAGGCAATTTTTAAATTATAAATTAATGTTTTTTACATGTCTTCAACTTTAGCATATTCAAACATTGCCTATCTTAGATCATCAAAAATATATATATTTTAAATACATAAACATACATACTTTTTGTCCGGCTAATTTCATCACAGAAACCCAAAAATGATGTGAAAATCGTGTTGCCATTTTTAAAATGAAAATTGGCACGATTTTTTAAATGTGAACGGCCCATATGACAAAAATTGTATCCATATTCTAAAATAAGAGATTCTTCTTAAGTCAAGATAACTAGTCAACCCATTTGCATCAATAGTGTACATTTTAGGAATATATTTTTATGTGTGTTAGTAATTATATAAATACGTAACACCTATAGTCGTCGTCTGGTACGTCCGTCCGTCTGTCCGCATATAACAGCGCAAAAACTAGCCGACTGAATGGTGTGAAATTTGATATATATATATATAGTCGTTGCAGAATTTTGTCGAGTCATTTGAAATTTTATGAAAATCGAATCAAAACTTGAACATATTAATAAAAGTTTTCTTTATTCTATGATATCATACGTAATCTATATAATAAAAAAGCAAGTCATATGACTGAGGAAAACAAATACGGGCTAACCACTTCTATTTTCATATGCCAAGCCGCCAATTTTATTAAAAAGTATTTTTTTCGGATAAAATTGCATAAAAGTTACATTTTTAGAAAGATCGTTCAAAACATTGTTTGCTTGAGAGATGACTTACATTAAAAAATGTATAGATTATGAGATAACTTCAGTAGAAATTAGGTTAACAACCGAATATCTCAATCCATTAAAGTAAATAAACACATGTGAGATTCGTTCACAGTGAGTCAAAATATTAAACCATTGAGGTAATCATTCGCAAAGCAAGATCTCCATGGTGAATTTTGCAGCGCTGTCTGGTGTCGAAAAGAACTTGCATCTGTAAACGTAATAAGAAAAAAATGGCATGTTCCTTTCGCTCATAGTAGACAATACAATTCATTGCACTGAAATAATAACGATAATTTTTGTACATGGTAAAACTAGTTATAATACGAACGCACCTCATTTGTCACGTTTAACGTACAATTTTCAACTGGTTTATTAAGAAATTCCGAATTCATACCAGAAATTCTGAATAGTAATTTTTGCTTTATGACAGTAATGTCGTGATTACCTAAAGTAAAAATTCTTCTTTCGGAATTTCCGGAGGAATTCAGAATTTCTGACTACAAAAGATATTCCTGAAATGGTAACATATACAGGGTGTTCCGTTAAAGGGGTCCAATATTAATAGGGGTAATAGAGGAGATCACACGGAGCATAAATCAGTATATAATGCCTGGCCGGATCTCAATAATTTTCAAGTTACAGCAAATAGAATGAAAAATCGGAAATTTGTAAAAAAACCCTCATTGCTAAACTATCGATAATGCTACATAAAAACGAAGCACATATTTAGAAAGAGCAGAAAAAATCATATGAAATGACATAAGTTATTTTAGAATATTGAGAATTAATGGCGAGTTACAAGCTCTGAAACAGTGAAAAAATACAAAATCAAATATTTAGCAAAATAGTTAATCGTTAATTCCAAAAATGCAACTCTACCTACATCAAGGAAAATGTTATAAAATTTGGTCCATTCCGAAAGCTTTCGAAGAAGCTGACAATAAACCATATCAGTTTAATTGTATGGGAGAAATCAAGCAGTTCCCTAGTTACAACTCTGTACTGTTGCACGCTCGGAAAGAGCGAAACTCCACCCATGACGATTGTAAACACCCCGTTTTAATATCTTTCAATTATACATTTCTGATCAACCTCTATCAATACCCTTTCATTATTCAGTCTGGTCAAGTGAATGACATATTGTGCAGCTCTCGCCTTGTCTTAAAGCAAACTCCGTGACTGCTGCGTTTCCTCCATGAACTTTCAGGATGATGAAGAAGAAGTACTTTTTATGCAAATTTTCTATGTGTATAGGAAGAAAAGTGTAATAAAACAGCAGTCATCAGTGGGCGTTATGTTAAAGGGAGGCTGTTGTAAGTGGGATTGTAGTAAGTTGATGTATAATAATTATGCCGGAATACTCTAACGAAGAATATGCGGACATGCATCTGATGTACGGGCAAGCTCATGGAAATGCATGTCTAGCACAGCGCATGTACCGTGAGCAATTTCCAAGGAGACGTTGCCCAAGTTCGAAACTCTTCATAAAAATCGATAGACGATTACGGGAGACTGGATCGTTTAATACAGCAAGCATTGATGCAGGGAAACCTCGACATGTACGAACACCTGCAATGGAAGAAGATGTACTGAATATTTTTAAAGATAACCCCTCCACGAGTACACGAGCTGCTGCGTCTGAAGTCGGTGTTTCTCACCAAAGTGTGTGGCGTGTTCTGCGTGCAGAAAACATGCACCCCTTTCATGTGCAGCGGGTACAACTGTTATCAGTAACAGATTGTGCTCAGCGGACAGAATTCGTACGCTGGTTGCTTAATGTAACAGAAAATAATCCACAATTTCTGGAAAATATTTTATTTACTGATGAAGCAACATTTACGAGAGAGGGCGTGGTAAACACGCACAATATGCACACATGGTCATATACAAATCCGCACACTGTTTTCCCGTCGAACGCACAACAAAAGTTCAGTGTGAACATATGGGCAGGTGTCCTCGGCGATTATCTCATAGGACCATATTTAATCCCAGATGTACTCAATGGCAGTACGTACTTGGTTTTCCTACGGGATATCTTACCGCAGTTACTGCAAAATGTGCCAGCAACATTGCGCCACAATATGTGGTTTATGCACGATGGCGCATCGGCACATTTTTTCATAGGTGTTCGCAATCACCTCAATTCAACATATCCTGGGAAATGGATTGGACGCAGTGGACCTGTTGCTTGGCCTGCACGTTCTCCAGACCTCAATCCGTTAGACTTTTTTGTTTGGGGACACCTTAAATCGCTGGTGTATGAAACGCCTGTGGATACACCGGAGGATTTACTAGCGCGAATCGTTGTCGCTGCAGGAGACATTCCCAACTCCGTCGGAGTTTTTCGGCGTGTTCGCCAATCTTTACGACGTCGCTGTCGGCTGTGCGATTCTGTTAATGGGCGCAACTTCGAACACCTATTATAATAATGTCCGTTCGTCTGCCTTCCGACATTGAACTGTGCAGCGCAGGCCAGAAGACTATGCTTCACATATGTCATAAAGTACGTGGAATGTAATTCTTTATTTGTCATTTTTCTTTTATTTTCAACACTTTTTGGCACAGTATTTTGTAAGTCACAGACTGTGGTGTACTCAAATTGTAAATTACAAAGTTTGTATGAATTAATTTAAAATTTAGTGTCTTTTTTAAATTTATAATTAATAAAATTATTATGCTATTTGTTATTATTATTTCCTATCATAAATTATGATGCACATATACATACAATAATTGTCCATGTAAAACATGTACTGAAACTTCTTGCATAGTTACAAATCGCAATATTTTTAATTATTTCCGAATTTTCACCACCAGTTTAATTTTAAGGAATTTAACTTAAGCTTTATATCAATAAAAGACCACTTTAAAATGTAGACTATTATTGTAAAGTTATTTTGGTTCATTCAACTCTTGAATAATTAAAAATGTTGCATCTCAGAAGAAGCATGATCGAAAATGTATAGTTGAGAGTAATTAAAAAGGCGGTGTTTCCAATCGTGATGGGCGGAGTTTAACCTTTGCTAGTGTCAAAGAAAGCGGAGTTGTAACTAAGAAACTGATTAATTTCTCTCACACAATTAAACCGATATGGTTCATTGTAAGCTTTTTCGAAAGTTTTCGGAATGGACCAAATTTTACTACATTTTCCTTGTTGTAGCTAGAGTTGTCTTTTTGGAATTAACGATTAACTATTTTGATGTATATTGGATTTCGTACTTTTTTCACTGTTTCAGGGCTTGTAACTCGTCAATAAATATTGCTATTTTAATACAATTGATGTCATTTTGTAGGTTTTTTTCTGCTCTTTCTAAATATGTGCTTCGTTTTTATGTAGCATTATCGATAGTTTAGCAATGAGGGTTCTTTTACAATTTTCCGAATTTTCATTCTATTTGCTGTAACTTGAAAACTATTGAGATCCGACCAGGCTTTATATACTGATTTATGCTCCATGTGATCTCCTCTATTACCCCTATTAATATTGGACCCCTTTAACGGAACACCCTGTATGTGCTTATTGTGCAAATGGGTTAATGGCAACTGTTATTGTTATCTTTTTGAAAACTCTAATCGTAAACAGTGGGGTGTATTTTTCATCTTTTTCACGAACTGTATATATATACCGGGTGTCCCAAAAATGACTCATGGATTTTAAAATTCAGTAACTTACAAACGGTGACAGATAGTAAAGAAATTCTTGCAGGAGGGTTATGTTTGATGTCAGGAGATTTCTTACTGTAATTCTTGATTTTAATTCGAATTTCAAACAATAGATGATGCTGAGAGCGATTGGCGCTCAGTCGAGGTCAAAACTGACGCCACTCAGCATTGATGCACCGGCCCCTGAATACTAGGCATGAACGCGGACAAAAATAGCGGCTGTCGCTGGCGGATTTTTTTTCACCGTTTGTACTGTCCCTCGAACTTCCACACCAATAATATCTAAAAGTTTTATTTGACTTATTTGATCTAAAAAAACTCGGCGAAGAAAACTTAAAAAAATAATTGGTGTTGAAGTTCGAGGGACCGGTCAAACGCTGAAAAAAAAAATCCGCCTGCGACACCCGCCATTTTTATCGGCCTAGTATTCAGGGGGCGGTGCATCAATGCTGAGTGACGTCAGTTTCGGCCTCGACGACGGTCTGTCGCTGTCAGCGCCATCTATAGTTTGAAATTCGAACTGAAATCAAGAATCACAGTAAGAAAACTACTGACATCATACATCTCCTGCAACAAATCTTTTAATATGTGTCACCGTTTGCAAGTTATTGAATTTTAAAATCCATCAGTCATTTTTGGGACACCCGGTACGTAAAAGCAAATTATGGAACAATGTAAGCATAATGCAATTTGTAAAAAAAAAAAAATTGTATTTTTTAAATGTTTTTAATTTTTTTAATGTTTTATTTGTTTGTTTATAAATGTTCATTATATGTCTATTTATTTTATATTTCTGTTTTTTTTTCATGCTTTGAATTATTCAATTTTCTAAATTTTCCATTCTTGTTTAAACATGTTTTTGTTTTTAATCCATCAATATTATTTAGATTTCGATTTGCTATGTTTACGGAACCTAAGGAACATATTTCACGGATAAAAAAGACCTCCATGTCAAATTTGATATCGAAAAACTATAAAATTGAAGAATGGGACTGTAGAATTGCCTAGAGCTACAGATATTTTTAAATTGCGTTACTCGAGGTTCAACTACCGTATTTTTTATACTCTAATCATATAGAAAATATCGGTATGCATAAAATCGATATCATATATGTATGTACGTATTCAAACATAAAATTCATACTAAAAATATTTTTCAGATGTTGCAGTATTTATTTGAAGTTAAGTATAATTAATTTTACTCTCTTACACCTATACAGTTAGAATTTAAAATTCCCTGTCCTACATTTTAATTGAAGATTACTTACTGCTTTCTTTAATTAAAAAAGGTCATACATCATTTATTTTAAAATAAACTTCGGGAAACGGAAATAATCCAATGTTTTACTTTTTATATAGAGGTGAATAATACATTATTCATTCATTTCTGAATGCTATTCAACTGAATTGAGAATTAAACGCCATCACCTTTTGAAGCAACCTGATACATTTATGAAGTTTTTATACAATAAGAGTTATGGGAGATTATTCATTACTATTTATTCAATTGTTTAAAAGCGGGTTATTACCGTAATTTCCGGCGTATAATCCACAGAGGAAACAATCATGTTTGGACTCAGAAATTTTATTTTATAAAGTGTCACTTGTCACTTCCTAGGTCGCTGTAAATATTTGACTTCAATTATTGAATAAAATTTCTGGGTTAACACCGAATTGTTTGATCCGCGGAGTATACGCCGGAAATTACGGTATATTTATTGCATTCCTTGAAAGTTGTATTATGTAAGTATGTGAGTATGCATAATTTTCCAAGCATTTTTATTTTCGAGATTCAAAATTTCCAATTTCGGAAATTGTGGAACATAAAAATTGAACATTTTGGTAGCTATGATGTACGAAGATGTTTGTTACAAGTTGGGCAATGTACACTTACAAAATGTACACGTTAAAATATAAATATGAAATGTTAAATTTTAAATTAAAATAAAAATATTAAATATACACTTTAATGTACTTTAAAATGTACACTATATAGCCAAAATTTCAATTTTACATATTTTGTCGAATATCTAGTGAAATACTCGACGGATTCTTCTGAAACTGCAGAAATGTAAACAACATATTTGACTTCATATTTTCAGCGATCGTTTAATCACCAATCATAATTAGTGGTCAAACAACAAATGGAAGATTTTTTTTTTTTTAATCACCCTGTAAAATAAAAGGCTCGAAATGATCTGCAGCTGTAGCTCATGACTACTATGTGTATCACGTACAACATTTTTGTTCATATGTGAAAAAAAATAGTACGTACATCTATGGAAATATAAAGGTTTTTTTTTTCAAGCAAAATTCAAGAATATTTGGCATGTTTAACGTATGCAGGGTTTTTAAACAAAATTAACGTTACTTTTGGAAAACTTGACAAGGTTTCATGCACTGTTACCACATTTTTTAAATAGAATTTTTCTATTTAATATTTAAATAGCAGGAATTGCAGACACCTCATTTAATTGCAGGATTTGTAATAATTTTCTGCATTCAAAAAAGGGAAAAATTTCTATTAAAAAATTCTGGTAAAAGCGCACGAACCCTGTACAGCAGAAACAATGTACTACAATTACAATATAAATACATTAAATATTTGTTGAAATATGAGAATCTGTATAATATAATTTTTAACTACGCATGCACTACCGATAGCAAAAATGTTTTACAGACCTCCGCAGTCTATAGGGCAATATATAAAATTTCCATTCCAAAATCGTGAAGATTCATTAAAATATCGGCGATATAGATAGTTTGAAATTCTGTTTCTTTCTATACGTAGGAGGATGTTAAGGAATTTTCCACAAACTGTCATTTTTATTTAAATGACAGTTTGTGTCATTAAACAAACATTCATATTTCAATGTTCATTCATCATCAATGTTCATTCATTCATCATTTCAACATTCATGTATCACACTTTTGTTGCACATAAACCATTGTCCAACAAAAGTGTTAGTATTTAACGTAAATCAACGCCTTGCTTTGGGACGGGTGTTTAGATTTTAATTCTTCTTCTTTTTTCCCCTTAGAATGAGCTTGTTGTGATTATTCTTCCAACTGAAACTAAAGAATCATTAAAAATTAAAATTAAAACTTAAATTAAATTAAAATTACAATTTGTGAAAAATTTCTTTTCATCCAGCTAGGTAAGGTATTGAAATACAAATCTAGATATTCATACTTACCTAGTTATAAGTTGAAAAACCGTTTAAGTGACTTTATAAACAATTGCCTAACGACCTACAGGTTAAAAATCAGGGTGCAGAAATCTAGGCGCCAATGGGCCAATTCCCACCACTAAATTTTTATTAGTAATCTTCGTCAAATTTTATCACTATACTTCGCTTAAATTTTAGCAGTATTCTTATTAGGCGAAGAATACTAAAAATTTAGTGGTGAGAATCGGCCCATTGGAACCTAGATTTTTGCACCCCTGTTAAAAAAAAAAAAAAAAAAAAAAAAAAATTCTCATTTTTCTAAATCCTTTTTGTGCGTATATAAAAACTTTTGAAAGATGAGTATTTTATTCTTGCTTTTTAACCCGGGAGAAATCGCGCATATCTAGGGTATGAATAGTTTTTACTTTGTCACCAATAAATACAAACAATAATTCTTAACTTATTTAGTCAGTGACAACTGTTACAAATTGTAGGATAAAATACGGTAAAGATTACTTTTCGATAAGTAGTGGTGATAATTGTAAAATCCGTACGCACTTGGGGTATGCCATACCCCATGCGACTTCTCCCGGGTTAATTCTATAAGATCATATGTATACAGAAGAAAAAAACTTTCATGCTGTAGTAAGTGATTGTCTTTTTTAAAATACGAGGAATGAATGCATAATTTGTAAAATAGTTAAAAATGAAATATTAAATAACTCGAATTTCTACAAAAATATAAAACAATTCGACACGCAAATTCATTTCATTCTCTTTAAATAAATAATTAAGTTATACTTATAAATATTAATTTAGGATTCCTGAACAAAATTAGCTTCATTTGATAAATTTTGCAAATTAATTCGTAGCTTCTTTGAAGAGAGATTAAAGTAAATAGCATTTTCAAATTTACAATCGCTTATATTTATGTCTTATTAAATCTTAAATTAATAACAATTGATTATTTGATTTAGACATGCATATTCCTTTCCAAAAAACTTTTCATAAATTATTTAGCAGAAATATGGTAAAATTAAAATATATAATTACCAGTTCAACGTAATTATATGAAGCTATTGTTTTTGTTTATTAAATGTTTCGTTAAAAATGTTCATTCAAGCCCAGTTTATTATTTGCTTAAATGAAATACAGTGGAACTTCCCTTTAACGAAGTCCCTATTTAACGAAGTTGTCTACTTAACGAAATTTTCTGCGGAACTTTGACTTTGAACACCATTAGCATATAAATTAATCTCCATATTACGAAAAATATATTCTATATAACGAAGTTTATTCCACTTTTGTACTTGTACAGAATTCAAACTTAAGAGGTTACTGTTGGGATGGATATGCGAATTTATTTCAGTGGATTGTAAGAAAATGAACACACATATATATATAATTTCCATTCTGCTTTGTGCTAAATAAAACAATTTTTTTCACACTAAGAAAAATACTTGTTATCATTACTCTCCCACACCGAGACTCCAGCGCTAACAGTTGGTGGAAGTCAAAATCCCCTTTTTACATTCAATGATATAGATATAGAAGGTGCAGTGACGCAATGGCGCCAGATGCATTGAAGCAAAAAATATCAATTAAAGTCAGACAGTTATCAATCTGACCTTCCATTGCTGATAGACAATTGCTTTATACATCCACAAGAATGTGCCTTAAATTGCAAATCGAAGAACATCAAAGTTATTTGTGTTTCTGCCAATACAACTTCTAAACTTCAGCCATTATTCTAATGAATAATAAAAAATCTTGAAGTATATTATCGAAAGAGACAGAAAAAAGACAATGCAGTGAAAACATTAGTTTGAGAACCTGTGTATAAGAGCTGATGAAAGCTTGAGCCAAAGCTTGGGAATGTGACGTGATTTTATCGACCGTACCCAATTGTTTTGTAAAAGACGGCTACATAACTGAAACTGAATCAAATGCTTCTGAATCCAATAACTATTTGTCATATCCGAAGGAAAAATTTCATGAATGATTTCTATTTAACGAATTTTCTTCATAAAGAAGTTTTTAAGTGTTCCGATGAGACTTCGTTAAATGGAAGTTCCACTGTATTTTAAATTGTAGTCTCCAGAAAATTAAAAGTATTGATATTTGTTGTAATTGTTCGGTGCACAAGGATATGCTCAAGAATTAATTAATAGTTAATTTAAATTTTTAATCTTTTACTTTATTAGATTAACCAATGAATTCTGAATTATTCTGAATTAGTTTTCAAAATAGTACTGTACTTTTTTGTATACCCGTATGCGTTTTATCCCTAAAATATAAATACATTTTTACACATAAAAATCGGTTAGAGAGGGTTGGGGGCCGTTCCTCATAAACATCTTGTAACATGTAAAAATTATCTTTCACAAGCATTTTTACGAATACGTACGTGTACATACAGTAGCTGGCAAAAGTTTTGAGACGATATGTTTTTCTGTCCTAATTTTTTCGCTAAGCAAAATTTCTTAATGATACCCGGTTGAAAGCTCAACAAAATGCAACATTTGAACAATTGAGTCATATGCATAAAGTAAAAATAATTGGAAAATTTGCAAAAGTTTTGAGACGATTCAGTTTTTCTAAACTTTTATTGAAATTAAGTGCTTTAATGTAACGAAATACAGCAATATTTAATATTTAGTTGCATAAATGAGGACTGCGTCACATCGTCTGAGCATGGAGTTAAGAAGGTTTTCTAAGGTGGGCATAGGGATTTTCGCCTATTCCAACTATTCCCAAAGATGTTCAATTAGATTGAGGTCAGGTGACTGACTCGGCCAGTCCAAAACTTTAATTTTCTTAGCTGTAAAACAATTTGATAACCTTTTGAAGATGTGCTTTGTATCATTATCCTGTTGAAGTATCCATCCACGAGGCATCTTTTTTACGAGCATAAGGCACGGTGTGATCTTTTAAAATGTTTTTATAAACATTTTGATACGTAATCACATCGATGTGTACGAGGGAGTCGAAGCCATCATGATGGACATCTCCGAGGACCATTACTGATCGTTTTCCGTGATTCACTATTGGACGTTGGTAATGGGGATCCATTCTGGTGCCTTTTGGACGACTAATACCATGTTATATTAATCCAGAATGTATCCCCGGTACGAACGTCCAACAGTGAAGCACGGAAATGGATCAGTAATGATCTGCGGAGCTTTCCATCATGATGGCATCGTCCTGCTCATACACATCGATTAGATTATACGTCAAAATGTTTATAAAACATTTTAGAAGGTCTCATGCTGCCTTATGCTCGTATAAAGATGCCTCGTGGATGGATATTTCAGTAGGATAATAATCCAAAGCACACCTTCAAATTGCACACATTCCTGTTACAATTTTCAGGGGATTAAATTTGAAAAAATACAAAATTTAAATTTTTTTACGGCCCCCGTACAGAAATATCCCAATGAGTAAAATGTGCCACATGCACTAATAATTTCATGTACAAAATTTCAGCATTTTATTCTAAAAAGTCGCATAAATTTGAAAATACCGTAATTTCCGCCGTATAATCCGTGGATCAAACAATTCTGTTTCAACCCAGAAATTTTATACAATAATTGAAGTGAAATATTTACAGCGATCTAATAAGTTACATTTTATCAAATAAATTTCTGGGTCGAAAAACGTTTGCTTTATCCGTGGATTATACGCCGGAAATTACGGTACATAAATACTGACTTAAACCCCTTTTCGATACATGAATATGAGTTCTAAAAGGCGATTAATCATATCGGATGATCGCGTTTCAGGGGTCGTACACAAATTACGAAAGAAAACAATGATCGTACACTCTAGTTGCAAACATTTACATTTTAATTTATGATTAACCCCGGACCAACTTTCTTCAAACACATCAAAATTATAATAAAACGAAATTGTATGATAATTACCATCAATTTTCGAAAACATATCCGAATTCATTTGTGCAACCCTGTATATGATCTATAAATTTGTATACATACTACATAGCATGCTAAAAGTTTGTTCCGTTAGGAAGCGCATAGCACAGTTGTAAATTCCCCTTCAGCAATTTACGCCAGTAAACAAATATACTCGACATCTTTTGTGATGCCCTTTATATCATCTATAGAAATGATAAACATCAAATAACAGGCAGAAAATTAACTTACCATAATTTCCGGCGTATAAGCCGCAGCTCAAATAAATCTGTTTCGGTCCGGAAATTGTTTTTAATGAAACATAATGTGTTACATCTTGGCACTTATTTGAATTTATTTCTTTAAAAATATTTCTGTTTTGAAATAAACTTATTTTACCCGCGGCTTATACACCGGAAATTACGGTAATTTAGAAACGCGTACCACAACTTATAACTCAATTCCAGTAATTATTGTTCATAGACAGTACTGTAACGGATTTGTTTTGTGTGTCCCTGTAAATGAGCGATTAATGCTATACACAGTCTGTTTTATAGGAAGCCTCTTGTAGTTCGCTTCGGTGATATATATTAATTCCAATATGTTTGAAATAGTTTCACATCATTAAAATACGCAACAAATATTTTTTCACCATAGACCGTAATATAACGGAAATATTTTGTGTGTCCCTGTAAAAAATGACGAACGATACGCACAGCCTATTCTATAGTAAGCCTCTTCCTCAGTGATGTATATTCATTTCAATACGCTTGAAATACTCTAACATAATTAAAATACACTGTAAACTATTTTTCCCCATAGACCGTAAAGTAACGGATTGTCGCTGTAAATTAACTAAAAATGCTACACACTTCATTTTTAACACCGAACATACCATAGTAAACCCCATTAAAATATATCAATTACAAGGCAATCCAAGTATATTTACGTGAGTTAGAGTATGGACAGACAGAAGACAGGGAGACAGGTAAACCGAATTCCAAAATACTTTTCAACTATTTTAGAAAGTATTAAAATTTTTTAAAAATATATCCAATATGAGAAATGAAACAATAGAAAACATAACTAACCAATACTACTCTAATCAAATAAATAACAAGAACGAAAAATCATGCGTCAAGCATAGATTATGTAACACTTTCCAACGCTTCCAAAATAATTTTACAAATCATACCGTTTAATAAGCTAAAAGATAACATCTAAGAAATCCGAATACTTTTATTCAGCCCTGTATAGGATCTATAGATTTGTATATATACTACATAGGATGCTAAATTTTAGTTCAGTTAGGAAACGCGTAGCACAGTTTAAAATTTTCCGTCTGGAGTTAAATAATACGGAAATGTGTTCGCGAACTTTTGTGCTTCCCTGTATAGGATTTACAGAATTTATACACACCATGTAATAGACAAAAAGCGAGTTAAAATTAAAATCGCGTTCATTAACTTAAAACGCACTTCCAGGAATTATTGTTAACATACAGTAGAGAATTCTTTTGTGTGTCCCGGTAAATGAACGATGACTGCTATACACACAATATTCTGTAGTAAGCCTCTTGTAATGCACCTTATATAAATTTCAATGCGTTTAAAATAGGGAAACATTATTTAAATAAACCGCAGACGACTTTTCTCCATAGACGTAATGTAACGGAATTATTTTGACTGTCCCTGTAAAGTAACTATAAGTGCTATGCACACCCTATTCCATATTAAGCTTCTTCTAATACACCTTAGTGATATATATAAATTTCAATGCGTTTAAAATAGTGAAACATTATTTAAATAAACCGCAAATGATTTTTCCCCATAGACCGCAATGTAATGGAATTCTTTTGAGTGTCCCTGTAAAAAACTATAAGTGCTACACACTTCCGTTGAAATAGGGAACATGCTATAGATAACGATTATAACATATAAAAATTGCAGAGCAATCCGAGCATATTTACGGGAGTTAGAGCACGGACAGACGGCAGACGGCCAGACAAACCGAAGTCATAAACACTTTTCAACTAGGTTGGAAAGTGTTAAAAAAACGAGTCTTACAAGCGCATGCAATGATTAGATGTTAACAGTTAATAGGTTGCAGTTATTTCACCTAAATTATGAAATAATCACAAAGTTATAGTAATTAACTGACAGTTATCTATCTATCTATCTCTCTTTTTCACACATATATATAGATATATAATATTTACTAATGCATAAATAAGAAAAATATATCTTCTCAACCAACATACCAAAAACATGTAGAAAGGATGGGTCTTTTACCATACCAAAATGACGAATTAAATTAAATAGTCCGTCAACAAATGTTAAGTACTGGTTGATATATGCTTCAAAACAACAAGTTGGAAATTTTAGGTCAAACCAGACAAACGAGGTGCGTTCGTGCTGTAGCTAGTTATATAAATATTCAGATCTTGATGATTTTTAATTTTGTGAAATGAATTACATCGTCTGCAGATTAATTTCTGTAATAAAATAAGTATATCGGTCGCTTGACGATTAAACCTCGGAAGCTCCTGTAACAAAAAAGCACCGATTTTTTTTTTTAATTCAAATTTCTCAATAAATATTTAAATAATATCGTCTAAAGTTTTGAATCGATTTTCATAAAATTTGAAATGTCTCGACAAATTTCTATAGCTTAAATTTCAAAATATAGCTTAAATTTCAAACCATTTGGTTATGTAGTTTTTGCGCTGTTATATGCGGACAGACGGACAGACGATGACTATAGGTGATACGTATTTATATAATTACGAACGCACCTAATAAAAACATTTAGAGTAAATTAATTTTATATTTTAAATGAAAGTCACATTTTCCATAATTATATCCTTATTTCATTTAGTAGCTGCACTTTTCTTTTTTAATTTGAACAAATGCATTTTTCTAAAGCACGAAAACTTCACAATGATATAAATATTCTTTGAAAAAATGATAGAAATCTGATTGCGAGTATGCAAAGAAAGGCACCAGCCCCTATCTAAAATGAAAAATATTTCTCCTCAAATAAATATTTAAATAGCTAGAATGTATACCCATAAAAGCTTTTAAACTTTTTCATGCATAAAGTTTCATTCCATTTTAATATAATATATATAAGTCGGACTTTTTCACTTCTTATATATTACTTTTTTTTTCTTTCTTTTTCTTTTTCTTTTATAATTTTTTTTTACTAACAAATATGATATCGAGAATATCTCCAAATCTATATATACACCTATCATACAATCCATTTATCGGATGGTATGCTGAAGTTTATTTCCTGACTTAAACATTTATATATTTAAAACATTAAAAAAAGTGTATAAGAAAAAGTTATTAGTAATTACTCTTTACTGTATTGTGCATTTAAGTATTTTAGAAATATATTACTATATTCTTTTCCAACCACTTTTTTATTCTCTTTCTATGAATATTTTATTTACTATTTGAGAATAAAAAATAGGTGTTTTAAACGTTTCCTGTGAACAATTTCTAGATATCCCTACGTTGAACCGATGGAAAAGTATTATCTTTGTCGTGTGCAGTAAATATTAAAAATTCTCCTTTTAATATAAATAATGAAGATTTTTTGGAAACACATAATTTAATTATAAAGGTAGATTACTTGGTACATTAAAAGATTGAATTTGGTATATACATATTGCATTTGGTTTGTTACAATAACTATACTTTAAAGTGGGGAAAAAGAAATAGAATTTAAAACGTTATTTGAATTATTGCAGTTCTCCTATATCACGGCTGCCAGTGGCGATTATTATTTGTACTACTATTTTTAAAAAATAAATTTTGCACATGTTAAAGTGTACATGAAAAAGTTTTGTTATCAGAAAGTGGTGCGAGATAAATTAAGATATAGTCGCCAGTGGCAGCCCTGTATATGGATATAAATTCTGTCTTATTTAAAAGGCAACATTTTAGAATATAAACATTAATGCAGAAAGAATTTTTATTTTAATTCTAAATTATCCATAAGAATATTAAAGAAAGCGATATCATCCTATCTGCGATTTCTCCTGTTTCTATTTCTCTATTTATACTTTAGAAAATAATGTTCAATTATTTTAGACGGGAAATAAATTTTTAAATGCTGTATGACACATGAGTGGTATGTATGGAATGCAGTAGAGACATATAGTAGCATTTAAAGAAATATCCCCATGTCAAGGTTGTTTACCAAGTAACTATAATTTGGAGGAGTAAATTTGATAAACTCCGATTTATCGAAGAATAACGTCACAAATATCTAGATAAATAACTTTAAAAGCCTTTCCGAAAATAGTTTCTAAATATATCTTTGTACAGTTGAAATAAAATATTTTCTAAACTAGGTAGTTGAAATTTTTACATTATTGACTATTTTGTAATTTGTGATAAAGTTTTCTAAAAAGACATTTTATTTTCAAATTAACTTGCATTGAACATTAGACTGGGTTTGGTAATATTAGTAAAATTAAAGCTCTTTTGGGAAATTTGGGAGATCGCGGTGGCCAAGGAACTGGTCTACCACGCCCAGGGCTCCCAAATGGTCCGTTTTTTGAGTACCGGTATATTTTTAGAAGAATTACATTTTTAGATTTTTCTTGCAAATTTTGCAGAAATCACCTTCGAAGGTAAATTTTTGCGGAACTGTTGTCGAAACCTAGCATGAAATTTTCTGTTAAAAATATTGGTATTCAGTTGGCGGACTATTTGGGAGACCTGCACGCCCAATCCATCGCGTCCCAAATGTGGCATTCAGGTAACTGCGCACATCAGTGGTGAAGTGCGTGGGCTCTCCATCATGTTGAAACCACATCCGGTTACGAATGGCGATCGTAACATCTTGCAGCAGTTCTGGTAAAACCTGTTGCAAAAAATAAGGTAACAGCAACCATCCAGCCTCTTAAGTAGTAAGTATGGGCCAATCAAATAATTATTAACAATACCCGCCCACAAATTCACAGAAAATCGTTGTTGATAAGCATGTGGCCCCGTTGCATGTGGATTATTGGTTGCCCAAAGTTGGAAATTGTGCGCATTAAATACACCCTCGCGTGTAAATACTGCCTCATCTGAGTGTTGCCAGTGGGCTACTTTTTTAAAATTCAGATTGCTTGATTAGCACCACTTATTTGAAACGGTATAATTCGCCTTGTTGTGGCTTTATTTAATTTGTCATTAAATAAGGTGAATTTTAATTTCTCAAAAAACTGGTGGCAATCAAGAAAACTGAATTTAAAAAAAGTAGCCCACTGGCAACACTGCCTCATCTGTAAATAGAATATGAGCAGTTAAGTCTGGTTGCAATACATGTTGCTGCAAAACCCACTGGCAAAAGTTCAACCGCAGAAGATAGTCTTCCGGATTCAAATTTTGTACACGTTGAAAACGGAAGGGATGAAATCGATTTTCATTTAACACTCTCCAAACGGTCGGATGACTCACACCTAAATTCTGTGCAACAGCTCTTGTACTTGATTCGGGCCTTTCACTCACAAAATTTAAAATAATTTCTTCCAGGGTTGCATTGTGCACAGCTCTATCTCGCCCAGTTTCCTGTCTGGTGACGTGGAAAGAACCTGTTTCAGAAAGCTGACGGTGCAAGTGCGGAATCATTCTATGATCAGACATTCTTCTGCGAGGAAACTGCTCCTGATATATTCGTAGGGCAGACCTGGCGTTGCCATTTGCACGACCATACATGAAATGCATGTCGGCTTTTTCGGCATATGTAAAGTCTTCCATGACGAACGATAGAACAATTAAAAATGGCGATTTCCTTTACTTGAATGCATGGTATTGAACGGCGACTAGTCACTTACTGCCCTCTACCGCCAGTGGAATCAACCAAAAACTCAATTTCTGTTTTTTAAAATGTCTATTTCTATTTCTGTTTTCAATTAAAAAAATTTCGATTTCATACCAAAAATTTTCAAAGAAGAATTTTATTATTAAGTAATTATGAAATGCCAGAAAAAGGATAGCAAAAAAAATTTCTGGTTTGAATGAGAAATTTTGAAAATTAAAAAAAAGGGGCCTAATTGCCCCCCTGCTTTTACCTTAATGCGTCACTTGGTCCCATATATTCCTATACAGTAAATGATTGTTACTGTGTGCTCTACCTACCCTTAAAGTTTGTACCATGAGTTTAGAAACACCCTGTTTTACCATATTCTTTTCCAACCACTTTTTTATTATCTTTCTATGAATATTTTATTTATTAATTGAGAATAAAACAAATAGATGTTTTAAAGGTTTCCCGAGAATAATTTCTAGATAACCCTACGTTGAACCGATGGAAAAGTATTATCTTTGTCGTGTGCAGTAAATCTTAAAAACTCTCCTTTTAATATAAATAATGAAGATTTTTTGGAAACACATAATTTAATTATAAAGGTAAATTACTTGGTACATTAAAAGATTGAATTTGGTATATACATATTGCATTTGGTTAGTTACAATAACTATACTTTAAAGTGGGGAAAAATAAATAATATTTAAAACGTTATTTGAATTACTTCAGTTCTCTTATATCACGGCTGCCAGTGGCGACTATTATTATATTTTATTTGCACCACTATTTTTAAAAAATAAATTTTGTAGTAAATTTCTTTTGCACATGTGAAAGTGCACATGAAAAAATTTTGTTCTGAGAAAGGGATGCCAGATACAATTAAAATATAATCGCCAGTGCCAGCCCTGTATATGGATATAAATTTTGTCTTATATAACAGGCAAAATTTTAGAATATATTTAAACATTAATACAGATGGACTTTTTACTTTAATTCTAAATTATCCATAAGAATCTTAAACAAAGCGAAATATCCAAAGTGCAATTTCTCCTGTTTCTATTTCTCTATGTATACCTTAAATAATAATGTTCAATTGTTTTAGACGGAAAATAAATTTTAAAATGCTGTATGACACGTGAGTGGTATGTATAATATGCAGCAGAGACATATAGTAGCATTTAGAGAAATACCCATTGTCAGAATTATTTACCAAGTAACTACAATTTGGAGGAGTAAATTTGATAAACTCCGATTCTTATAGATTTATCGAAGAATAATGTCACAATATCTAGATAAATAACTTTAAAAGCCTTTCCGAAAATAGTTTCTAAATATATCTTTGTACAGTTCAAATAAAATATTTTCTGAAACTAGGTAGTTGAAATTTTTACATTATTGACTATTTTGTAATTTGTGATAAAGTTTTCTAAAAAGACATTTTATTTACAAATTAACTTGCATTGTACATTAGACTGGGTCTGGTAATATTAGTAAATTTAAACCTAAAGAAGTGAAAAAAATATTTAAATGTTTAAATTTATTTTGACTTTTCTTATTCTTATTACATAAATAATTTACTTATGAATTAAGAAACAAACGTTTGAAAATTTCCAACACACGTTTTCCGATTTCCATATTTACATATTGTAAGAAGATAAAAAATATATAGCAAATGGAGGTTATCCAAGATGGTTCTTTTATTTATGCTTAATTTTTTTTAATCAAGAAAAACTTGAAATGAGGTATTTTTCTAAATTATAGATATGTAGAAATTATATACCACTAATATAAAAATTAGCACGCTAAATTTCATTTTCTGTTTAAAAAATGTTTTACGTGTTTCTACAATTAAGAATTGCAAACCAAAATATATATTTGAAATTAATATTTTCTTTAATAAAACGCATACCATAATTTTGGAACAGATTATTTCGCCTATTTTAATACGTTGACGGACACTTGCGGCTACAGCTGTCCAAGCGAAGTTCACTATGTGGCATGATGGCAATAGCCGCCCAAAACGAAACGGTCGTCTTTAGACACTACGGCTACAGCAGCACAAATGTGCATTTACCGGCGTACAAGTAGAAGCCCAGTGTCAAGTTTTGGAAACAATTTTTTAGGTTGAAGTTCGTTTGCCACCTGTTATACGAGTTGCAGCTTCAGTATGCACGTGCAGGGTGGCTAGTGATCAGGGAAAAATACAGTAAAAAAATGAAAATTACCAGTATGTTCTTATAGTAAAATTCAAATTGATTATTTGATCGAATAATCAACATAAATTGTTCTATAAGAATATACTGCTGTTTATCACTTTTTTTTACTGTATTTTTCCCTGACCACTAGCCACCCTGACGTGGTTGTGAAGGGAGTAGTGCAACGTAATTAAAGGTGCTGAATTAATCAAAATTAAGTTTATTTAAGCAGAAAGAGTAAAACTATACTTCTAATATTCTAAAAATTACAAAAACATATAGTGTCAATTTTCGAACTTCACTTTTTCCTGCTGTCCGTCAATGTGTTAAAATATTAAGAACACACACACAGATACACAGACAAATTATTGGATTTTAGAAATTTTATTTATGAATAAATTTCAAATAAAATTTAAGCCTCAATCGATATTGTTACAATTAGCTTCTATTACACTTTGACGACACTTAAATATCTGATGGATAACGTTGCGAAAAAGATTTTTTAGTCTTTCGACTGTCTCAATTCATTGATTTTTCTTCTTACTTCATCTTCAGTGTGAATATGTTACCTTGTGAAACAGTATTGTAACGATTAAAAAGGTGGTAGTCCCAATATCCAATCCAGGGTGCTCACTGGCGTTTAACAAACTTTAGCAATTAAGTTAACCATCGAAGAAAAACTATAGCCAAATTAAAATAATGTTATCAATAGATTCATTTTATAACACCGATTCTATAATCGTTCTTTAAACTTGCTAACGTACATCTTTTTTTTTCTTTTAAGTATGCGTTCTAATTTTTGCTATTTGTTTTTAGAGAAGTTAATGATCTAAATTGAATTATCGGTTATAGATTTTAATAAAACAAGTTTATTATAGATGATTTAGAAAGTCAAGAAAAAAGGCACTAACCTGATTTATTTCTAAGTAGTTTTACGAAATCAAACTCAAGTTAAATTGGCAATCGTGGTAGCATGTTAGTAGGTTAAATGAAAGCAAATAAATGAATTAACACTTAAAGTACCGGAAATTTTACTCAAGTTTTTGAAAACTAGTTCACATCAGAAATTTTATTTAAAACTACGTAACAGATGCATTTAATGTATATCTGTGAGCTCTATAATTAATTTATTTTACGCAGAAATTTTATTTAAAACTACTTAACCTGTTACTCTCATGTATTTATGTGAGCTTTATAATTGATTTATTTTAAAAAGAAATTTCTGGTTCGAATCGGAATATATTCGTTTGGTAACCGTCAAAATGACGGCTCATGATAGTTCTAGTATTACATAAAACATTATATATGTAAATGATATCTCAAAATATAAAAACATAAATAATAAGTTACAGAGAAAACTGTCAGCCGTTCAATAACATCATGGAGAGTGCGGCTGAAAAGAAAAGTACAAAAAAAATTAGATTTCTCAATTTGGCGATTTAATTGTTTCATTTTCTCACCAAATGAAACTTTTTTTCACAGTTTGGCGTAATGGCGATCATTCTGATCCAATATCTGGTGAGTAAGTCGGATGTTGTAAAATTTCCCATTCCAGATCGTGTATGATTTGGCAATCGATCAAACGTTATGAGCTCTAGCGTTGTCTGCTGAAATACTGTTCAACACTCATGTCCCTTGTGATCTCTCTTTTCTTTGATTTTCTTCTGCCAAATGGTTTAACTGAAAATCGTAACTTTCACCAGTAATAATTTATACTGGTCTGGCGAACTTGTAATAAATCACGACCCATTCATCCTACCAAATACAGAGATGTATTTTTTATTATACTCAAACTTAATAACTTGCGCATATAACCTGCACGATTAGCGGTTTTCACTTGTACAAGAATAAATAATCTACCCATTTATGTCTTTGAGATTAAGGCATCTATTCAAAAGAGAAAAAACTTCTTTGTATACTGAATACAAACTGCCTTTCCTCAGGATTGTGTATCTTTCTTTAAATAAAGAGTAAGGAACCTAAAAAAAGTTTCAGATAAGTGTTTTGGACTAATTTTCTATACCCTATATTATGGCATATAACGTGTTCCAGCGCTGTATTTTTATATTTTTAGCTATATTCGCCGTATTACACATATTTGTCCTCTTCGTTTCAAAGAAACCTTCATGAATCATTTGGTATTGAAATGTAATAAATATCAATATAAAGTTTAACCTCTTCACTACTGGGTATTAAAGTAATATCACTGACTGTTACAGAATTATTTCTTCTCAAAGACTTCAGAGCAAGAGTTATTTTTTCGCATTATTTCGAATCTTGGACATCAACGCATATCATTCTGAGATCGGAATTGCAACTATGATAAAGCATTCCTATGGAAATAATTAATGTCCACACATCTGAACCTACGGAGTGAAGAGGATAATAACCAATACAAACATAAAGAGAACATGAACAAATTTGAACAGGTTACAAATTCGAAACAAGCCATATTCGTAACAGGACATTAATAATTCCAGCTGCCTACCTGAGTCCCCCACACAAAAAAAAAACATTTGGGAACATTTTTTGATTCATTTAATGTGTCACATATTCTTTTATTGTTAACTAGTGTCGAATTATAAATTAATATGCTTATCTTTTCTTATCCGTTAATATAACCCTACTTTTTCCTACGGGAGGCAGCGGCTGTGGGGCGTAGTCATAGTAGTAGCCCAAGAAGGCGGTTGTCTATGGGGCAGATGAGCGAAGGGAACACAGACGGCACCAGGTGTGGTTGGACCACCTTTTTTGATTTTATTCCCTACTCCGTAGTCTTGACGCCTCAGTCCTGGTCACCCTGGGTTGGCATATTTGGGAGACTAATATTCCTTTTTTCATATCTAACATTTTTATTTTACTAATACTTTATGTTTTGTCCGCCGCCGAAGAGCAAGTGATTGTCTCTAGTGTCTAGAGGCTTTCCATGATCCGAGCTGGCGGTAGTGCCATTCTCAGGTGAGGGCCCCACGCTAATCTCCAAAATGTGGTTCACTGTTGTGGGCTGCCACACGCCGATTGGGGGCAATGATGTGTACGGGCCCAGCTTGGGGACTGGACCTGCTTCGGCCTCTCTTGGTCTATTGTGTGGGATTCTATCGTGGCTACCAGAGTTGGTTAACCCCTTGAAGGGCACCGGTATATAATATATACAACTTAATTTGAATCCCAAATGGCCACAATGACACCAGAATTTTATAACCAAATTTTTAATTTATGAGGTACATGAGGTAAAGGCTTTACTTATTCAAAAAAAAAATTCGTTCGTGAATCCTAGTGTCAATCAATCATTTCAATATTTTAGCTACAAGAGTACTTTTCCCCTGAAAGGGTTAACAAACCAGGTTATGTCCAGTATTGGACAATTGCCTTTAACTAACTGGTCTTACCTTTTAATATTTTATTTGAATACTCGGCGCACCAGTAAATTTTATTCCATTTTTTTGTTTCAAAAGTGTGCGGTATAAGCCGGAATATACGGTACGTTATTTTCGGCGTCATATATTGATAAAAAAATAAAGATTTGGCAACTTATTCATTAAACTGAATCGGCATCTCGGTATATCTCTAAATATAAGATCTTCTAAGATAACGTTAATATATGAGAGAACAGATACACGTTTTTTTTATTTTTCATTTTTTCTTACTTGAAGAGTTCAAATGTTCATTATTTTTTAAAGTATAAAAAAGCAATGCGAAACAAAAAAAAAAATGTACGTCTGAAATTACTATTTCCTTAAATAGATTTTTAAATAAGTTGCAATTAACTTACATAGCGTTTCTTCAATGACTTTTTAAGAAACAAAATATTTTTTTTTCTAAATTCTGAAACATTTCTTTTTTTAATTTCTATTTATAAACCTTGTGTATAAATAAAACTTTTTAGATAAAAAGGAGATGCATTTTTTAATCCAGCTATTTATATATTTTAAAATTAAAAAGTCAGATGTTTTTCATGAATTATTTTTTTTAATCATTTTAAAGCATTTAATTTTTTTCAATTTTTTCCCATGGAATCTTTTAATATAACATGTAATATAGCGCTATAAATTAACTATTAGTTTAAAAAAAAACTCCAGCAGGATATAAAGGAAAGCAAATAATGTCTAAATCTCAACAACTTTCTTCTAAGAAAAAAAAATACTTATATTTAACTCCACAAAGATGTATTTAGAAAGAACTTTCTGGAAGGATTTAAAACTTATTTATCTAGGTATGTTTGACAATATATTCAAGATAAATAAGTAAAACCAGGTGTTTATCGAAACACACTTCTAAATCTCAATTATTTGATAAACCGTCTTGACATCAGGACTTTCTTCGACCTCTAGAGATTTAGTATATACAGTTTAGATACCGAATTTCAACTTTAGCATTCTCAATTTTATTTTCAGTCTAAAGTATTTGAATATTCGTTTTTTTAAGATAGGTTAAAAGGTAAAAGAAACAAAAGTAGTTGCTCAGAAAGCTATATTTACTCCATTTCGCGTAATCTAAGTAAATTTTACAATTAATATTCATGAAAAAATCTAAATTTTACTTTTTAAGTAATAAATGATTTGTTTATATAAGAGTGATAAAAACGATTTCACAGCTGCTGTACAGTGGATTGTTGTTAATACTTTTCCGCTAAGACGCATCTCCGATAGTTGAGGGCAATATAACTTCTTCCATCTTAAAACTTCAAAAGTTGAAAAGTGTTAATGATTTCAGTTTGTTCGTTTGTCTGCCTGTCGTCTGGCCGTGCTCCAAATTGCGTAAATATATCCGGATTGCCTGGAAATTGATATATGTTATTCGTGTTTACCATGGTATTTTTGGTATTGAAAATAAAGTGTGTAGCATTTACGGTTCTTTTACAGGGACACTCAAAATAATTCCGTTACATTACGTTCATGGGAAAAAATCGTTTGCGACGTATTTTAATGATGTTACGCTATTTTATACATATTTAAATTAATACATATCACTAAGGTATACTATAGGGTGCTTACTGTAGACTATAGATTATATGCATAGAATGTATCGTTCATTTACAGGGGCACTCAAAAGAATTTAGTTACAGTACTGTCTATGAACAATAATTGCTGGTAGCTCATTTTCAGTTGTGATACGCGTTTTTAAATGTAACTGAAATTTTGAATATTAATTGATCATATAAATTCTATAGATCCTATACAGGGCTGCTCAAAAGATGGAACGTACATTTCCGTTTACTGGCGGAAATTACTGAAGGGGAATTTTTAATTGTGCTATGTATTTCTTAAGTGAAGTAATTTTAGCATACTGTATATACATACAAATCTATAGATCATATACATGGCTCCACAAAAGAATTCGTATATTTCGTTTAACTATTGGTAGTAATTGCGGTAATTGGGTTTTTAAATGTGTTATGATTTTTCTAAATTGTTCACTTAGAAAACTGTGGTGTTTTGTTACAGAAAGTTGTCTGAAAGTGTTCATAAGTATTTCATAATCTATGCTTGACGCATGATTTTTCGTTCTTGTTTTCTATTTGCAATTATTATTACACCCTTTAACACCCTTTAATGCGTACTAAAACTATCTGCGGCGCTATAATCCAGTAAGTATATTTGCCTACATAAGTAAGTTACTGAGTGTAAAGAAATTATCTGTAACAATTATGAAAAGAGATATATTGCTCCAAAGAAAACATAATAGGTTCAACATTGCTAACAAGTCCATCCATGGATGATGTAACAGACCAAATAGCTGAGCGTGTTCCAAAACTGGAAAATGGTATAAGCAAGCTTGGTACTCATTTTATGCATCCCGAAGCGATGGAATATTGAGACCTTTCCCAACTGAAGGACTGAAAACTCTGGATATATAGCGTGGCAGAGTGACGCGATAATCACTAATATTCCGGACTTCATTAATGAGTACAACTGTTCACAAAATGCAGACAATTTTTTTTCCAAAACTGGCTGGGTAGAATCGAAATTAGTTTCATACAACTTTGGTATAACGTTAGTTATTGAGTGTAAAGAAATTGTCAGTAGCACTTATGAAGAGAAAGAAAACATTCCACCATGAAAAACGTAATAGGTTCAATATTACTATCAAGTCCATCCATAGTATATCAATCAAACTGTGATGCAGCAGACCGAATTGCTGAGTGTGTTCATTGGTGTGTTATATAGATCATTCGATCAACTATCGCAAATAAACATGATATCTCTATTTATTAAAAAAACATGTCCTGATTGACTCATAATGAACGCCGAACCTAAACTGTTGTACCTAGGACAGTGAAATTTGGAATACCTGTTCCTTATACAATGTAGGCACCCACTATGGAAGGATTTTTGAAAATTCACCCCTTACGGGGGTTAAACGGAAAGTCGAATGTTTTAGGTTATTTCACCTTTTCGCCGCATCTCAGCAGACGTTATAGACAGTAGGCGTAAAATTCAGGATAACAAACATAATAAAAAATAGTTAAACACGTATTTCAGCAATATTAGAAAAATCAACCACTAAGGAGGATAAATGTTGGGTCGAAAGTTTTAGGTGATTTCACCTTTTCGTCATATCTCAGAGGCAGTTTAGGTAGGGAGTGAAATTTAGGATAAAAAATCTACTAAAAGAATAGTTAAACACGTATTTCAGAGATTTTTGAAATTGAACCATTAAGGGCGTTACATGGGGGAGTCGAAAGTTTTAGGGGATTTTGCCTTTTCGCCATGTCCCAGCAGCAGTAGGGGCGTGAAATTTAGAATAACAATCTACTAAAAAAATAGTTTAACATATGTTTCAGCAATTTTATAAATTCAATCATTAAGAGGTTTGAATGGAGGGGGTTGAACGTTTTGGTGATTTCACTTTTTCGCAATATTTCAGTAGCGGTTTTAGGTAGGAGCGTGAAATTTAGAATAACAAATCTGCAAAAAGTAGTTAAACACTTATATCAACGATTTTAGAAATTCAACCACTAAGGGTGTTCAATGGTGGGGTTGGTCAAAAGTTTTACGTCATTTTGCCTTTCGCCATATCTCAACAGCAGTTTTAGATAGGAGCGTCAAATTCAGTATAATAAATCTACTTAAAAAATGGTTAAACACATATTTCAGCGATTTTCGAAGTTCAACCACTAAGTGGGTCAGATGAGAGATTGAAAGATTTAGGTCATTTGGTCTGTTTGCAGTATCTCAGCAGCAGTTCTAGATAGGAGCGTGCAATTCACGATAAAAAAATCTACTAAAAGTAGTTAAATACATATTTCAGCGATTTTAGAGCTAGCGATTATGTCTTCGACATTGGTTATGAACCCGTTTATAGTAGATTAAACGAATAAGACAACTATCGCTGTTTTTTATTAGATATTTTGCGTGACATTTTTCCAAGGATTTTATCTTTGATCTCATATTTTATAAATTGGTTTTGCGCTTTTCGTCTTTTAGTCATTGGATTTCAATTTTTATACAAAATATAGCACATTTCCCCCTGTTCTCGAAATACATTTTTGAAAGTAAAGATTTGCGATTTAAATAGTGATCGCCATACTTATGGGTTCGGGTATACGCTAATATCAAGGCTTCATTATAATGACTATCGCCAATATATAGGTGTATATAACTAGTTTACAGACGAAAAACCCACAGACCTCTGTTAAAATGACTGTCGTTTTATCAATTTTTGCACGCAAAATTAACAAAGCCCTGTTATAGGGATCATTGTATTAACGATATATTGCTAAGAAGAAGACATACACCAATTATTTTGATCAGTATATTAATAATTTATTTACGTGAAACCACAGTGACCATTTACAATGTTCGCTATGTATCTTACACTATCCCATTTTTGTTTATTTTAACTGAAATGACACCCTTTCCCCTAGATAATCACGTTCAGGGCCGAGCGAGTATTCGTCGGGGGGCTCAAAAATAAAATTATTATTTATGCCGTGAAATCGTTATTTACGTGCTTTTTTTAATTACTATAATTATATAGCGTAAAATTATGGAAGTACAGCAACTTCCTTGCATATTTTTATTTTTCTGAGTAATTTATTATGTTACATTAGCAAAATGTCGTTAATTTGCTTCTTTACTAATATTATAAAATAAACCAATAGCTGTTTATTTCAGTATAAATGTGGTAACTTATTTAATTTCTGTTAAAACTGAATTCAATTTATTGAGAGCAAAAGATAATTTTACGCTAATGAAATGTTTATATAGTTTAATGCGCACTTCGGTAAACCCGGAAAAAAATTGACCTCCTTTTGAAGTCCACACTAGCGGAAGTTCACTGCACTCATAATTGAAAACGAATTCCAACACTTTAACCTTTAGCACTCCACTGACACCTATACGAGGACATACTAAGTTTAACCCCCCAAATGTCACTTTGGCACCGGAATTTGTGATCAATTTTATTCTAAAATAAGTAAATGTATTTGTTCTTGTAAATAACAAGCCTAAAATTTTGTTTAAAAATTCCGGTGTCATTGTGGCTAACGGATTAAACTTAGTATGTCAACGTATAGGTGTCAGTGAAGTGCTGTTAAAGGTTAAAACTATTTTTACAACAATTGTAGAACATTATTTTTTCTAATTTTATCAAGTAAAACCATGTATTGAGCTATCTAATCTGTAATCATAAAGAATGTGTTTTTTATATATAGAAAAAAAAACAAATCTTCATTTAAGTATATTGAAAAGTAATTTCTAGGTCACAACTGCCTATCCAAAATGAAATATTTTTTTCTTCA
Source organism: Maratus michaelseni (assembly GCA_963931845.1). NCBI lineage: Eukaryota > Metazoa > Arthropoda > Arachnida > Araneae > Salticidae > Maratus > Maratus michaelseni. The sequence goes on along the minus strand of OZ007600.1, from coordinate 111,843,889 downwards.
GAACAACTTAAATGTTTTATAAACTATTTTCAAAAAGCATTTAAATCTTATGAATCCTAACCATTTTTGACATCATTTCTCGATAAAAAATATAAATGTTTGAGGTTATCTAAACCAATTTTTCTGTGCGGCGTTTATTTGATAAACAGGCGCGATATGGAGTATTTCTCTAAATCCTTGTTATATATATACCTTAAATACCACTAACATGTCGGGAATAATAAATCGCTTTGTTTTATATCTTACGCAATTGAACTGGAAATCGCACTCTGAATCGCAAAATATGAAAAAAGACTAATAAAATTTATTAATGCATATTAATACTTTACTGTTTTCATTATTTTCCATTCTGTTAAAGAGGTATTTTATAACAAAGGTTTTCCTGTTCCCCTCATCCAAAAATGATAAATTTCCGGAACTATTCGAGGTAATAAACAGATTATTTCCATAAATAGAATAAAATAATTTTAAATAAATTGGGATTATATTTGAAAGTAGTCCAAATCCTTTTTTTCCTAATTTGCTTTTCATTTTATTTCTGGTTGTTCTTTCATTTATTTTAATTTTTATCGTAAATATTCATTAATTTACTTTTTTAGATAAATAAACTCTTAAATTATTTTCTTCAATGAAAGTGTATAATAATTTATTTTTTAATAATGCCTTACAACCTCGAATTCGAGAGTTCGGATATTTCTCCGAATATTGTTGGTAATTCCTGAAATTGGATTTTTAAATATGTTATGCATTTTCCAAATTGTTTACTTAAATATTATCTTTCACATTACGATAAAGATTTGCAAAATTGTTTTAGAAGCGTTGGAAAGTGTTTCATAATCTATGCTTGACGCGTAATTTTTCGTTCTTGTTTATATTAGAAAATTGTCATTCATTTGCTTTTCAATAGAATTAAACATTAAAGAAAAACTTATTTCTATTAACATAATTTTGATAACTTCGTTACTTTCTATTAGAGCTGAATTCAGTTTATTTAATGCAATTTATTTTACACAATTTGATGCTCACATTGTTTAATGCAGACTTTGGTTAGCGCGGTCGAAAAATGACCTCCTTTGGAAGTCCGACAATTTGCTAACGACAGTTTGCTGTACTTATAATTGAAAAGAAATTTCAACATAAATATAGCAAATCATAACACCTTGCTATTATATACTTGTTTTTAATTTCTATAAGGTGAAAAAAAATTTAAAAACAGTAAAATAGGTTTTATTTGGCTTTTGACATATGATTCAGCTTATTCTGAGCCATTATCAAAACAAACAAAATTATTATATAAATGGATCGAGTTACTCCCTGGTTACAAATATGGTGATACACATCCAAGTCAAAAATAAAAAAAAACGTGCGTAATTTTTAAAAAGTATGTGAAAAATAAATGATTGCGTTTCAAATAACTTTATAGACCGTGCATTTATAGAATATTTTTGTCTGTTTTGATAATGGTTCAGATTCAACTGAAACATATGTCAATAGTCTAGAAAAACCTATTTCACTGTTTATAATAATTTTATTTTAAACCTTTTAGCAATTAAAAACAAGTATATAAATTCCAGCATTTAAAAAATATATTTACATCATTTGTAAAATATTAATTTTTTTTTCAGACAAAACTCTCTAACGTGCTTTTTAATCTGGCTTTATAAATAAGTTATGTGTTTTATGTAAAATAAAAATAATATTCATCTACATATATTGAAAAGTAGTTCTTCTAATCCCAACTGAATATGCAAAAGTAAATATTTTTCTCTTCAGAACAACATGAAATTTTTAGAAACTATTTTCACAAAACCTATAACTCTTAATTGCATAGTGATGTAAATTCCCATCACTTTTTATTTAACTTTTAATAAATAATTTAACTTCTTTGCCACCACTATATTTATATAGAAATATTAATCGAGTAAATTTCCTGTAAACTATGTTGTTGAATAAAGTTAAAAATCTATCTTAAAATTTCTGGTGTCCTAATATTTAGTATATGTATAAAAAAAACACAATTGTAAAAGAAAAACTCATGCAAAGAAGGGTTAAAACTTATATATCCAGATCATTATCGACAGCATTTCCCCATAAAAAATATAAAATTCCAAATTTATCTAACCCAATTTTTCTGGACTACTATCTATTGATAATCAGGAATGACATGGAATATTTCTCTAAATCCTTTTTATACAAATGTACTTTAGATACTGCTAACATATCAGGAATAATGACCCGCTTTGTTTTATGCCTTATGTTTGTTTTTAAAATAATTGAACATAAAAATATACTCTAAAATATGAAAAAAATATTAACTAAAATTAAATGCATATTAGACTTTATTGTTTCCATTATTTTCCATTCAGTTAAAGAGGAATTTAAATAACAATGGTTTTCCACTTTCTCTCATCCAACAATGATACATTTCCTGAAACATTCGAAGTAATAAGCAGATTATTTCCATAAATACAATAAAATAATTTCAAATAAATTGGGATTGAATTTGAAAAGTAACTCAAATCCTTGTTTTTAATAATTTCCTCTTCATTTTATTTCTGGTTGTAGTTTCATTTATTTTTATTTTTATCTTAAATATTCATTAATTTACTGTTTCACATAAATATACTCTTAAAGTGTATAATGATTTATTTATCATTAGTATATATATTTTTTTCTTTATGCATTGGAAAAGAGATCTCTATCAGTATGAAGTAAATAAACATTTTAACTACGAACCACCTAAACAATATTTAGATATAGATCTTCTTTTCTTTCAGATGACGAGCATAAACACACAACTATAGTTTCGAGAGCATTTTATTAGCGTGTCCGTTTTTTAATAATATCTAAATACGTACATCCGCTTTATAAGTGTGCAACTTTAGAGTATTTTCAAATTATTTGTAGTTGTTTAATTAAAATTTCCATTTCAAATGACACATTCGATGCATCTATTTATCTATACACACACAGACACACACACATATATATATATTGTATATATATATATATATATATGTGTGTGTGTGTGTGTGTGTGTGTGTGTGTGTGTGTGTGTGTGTGTGTGTAAGTGTGTGTGTGAATGTTTGTTTTTAAAAAATATATGAAAGCATTTTGTAACTGAAACTATGGAAAAAAGTTAATCGATATTCTAATTGTTTAACAAAAATCACATTTCATTTTTATTTGATTATTGTAGTTTTATTAGGCCTTATTTATTTATTTTTATTGATGTGCAGCCGTGGAACAAAAACCCATTCCATGATATTTTATCAGTTAATTTTCGAAGACAGGTGCAAGTGATACCTCACGACTGAGAATTGTGTCTGCTTCAGAATGTGTATGCAATTTTTGAAATGCAGGTCGTCCATCTAGGAAAAATTGTACAAACTGTCATTTGACAAGTGGTAATACCTACTTTCGACACTTTATTTAAGTTCTTTGTATCACAGCAGCCCGTAAAAAAGCACATTTTATGTGCAATTAAATAAAATGTACATTTTATTTAATTTTCACAGAATTTAGAGAAATCAAAGTTTGAAGATACTAAAAATAAATTCACCTGAAAAACTTTTATTTATTTGTTTATATAATCTTTTCTGAATGTTTGCTTCAATAAAGTAATTCTAAATGTAAGAACTTAGATGAATTAAACTAGTGACATTGTAATAAATGTTTCATATTTTGTACACTGATATGCTTAAGAATTCATATCAATTTCCATTTTGTTTCTTTTTCTGTATTGTATTTTTCAATGGTTTAATATTCCAAATATATTTGAAAATAGTACTTCTTGTACATTCCTTCAAGACTTTTATCTGTTATATTTAAAATGTTTTTAAATGCACGTGGATGGGTTCCAGATAAACATCTTCTAACATGTAAAATTTATTGTTTCCCAACATTTTTCGAATACATATACATATATATAAACTGTTCAACTTTTCGTATCGATGGAAAACTGAAGAGAGTAAAATGGGTACGTTTTGTGGTATTCGGTGAGGTAGAGAGTTTTTTGTTGCATGTGCAATTGAGCACTTCTTATCACCAAATCCTGGTTATTGCAGGGGTAAATAAGTAGGGGTATTTCCAAAGAATAAACGCCGCCTCATTTAAATTGATATTTTATCTGACAAATGAGGCAAAAGTCACTATTTGAAATAGTGGTGACCGTGTATTCCTACTGGAACTTGTCCATGCTGAGCAGTGCACAAAAATACCTCTATAAAAACATTATATAACCTCTATATAAACATTTTTGAATAAATCTTTATCAGACTCATTTACAAAATATTGAATTATAATGGTTATTTCCCATTTTTAATGACGCTGTAGTTAGACAGTTTGGAACCGAAGTCCAGTATTCTTATTTTGAAACAAATCTTCTTGACAGTGACTTAACAACTAATATAATCAACGGCGCGTGTAATGAAGTCATCGGATTATCAATTTAATAAGTCATATTTTAAGCTATTGAGTAATCTACACTTGTTCATTTATTTCATAACTGCTAACCCCAAATTCAAATCATTCGTTGAAGTTGAACAAAACGAAAAAAATAATAAAATAAAAGAACTTGCATTGTTTTTAATGTGGCAAAAAATTATATACTCTGTTTTGACATAAATTTTGAACGAAATATATCTTTGTTTAAATAGTATATTCATGAATTGTAGCAAAAAGAAAATATTTCCTTAATGAAAATTTGTACCTAAAGGATTTACAAATATATTATTTAGTGAGAAAGAAATAACGTATGCTGACGAAACGATACATATTATTGGGATGTTCAGAAAGGTATTTCCGTTTGGAAAAGTTGGTTTGTACCTGAAAATTCTATCATTTAATTATTATACATTAATTCCTATATCTAATGTCTAATAATTGACGGGACAAATAATTTTCCGGTACGAATAGGTTTTCCCAAACGAAAGGAACTTTCCGAACAACCCAATATAAATTGGAATTTGAGTTAATATCCTTTCAATATAATTTTCAATTAAATCATGTTTCAGTTCTTCTTTTAATAAAACGGATTACGAAGAAAAATGTTTTATTTATGATTTTAAGTGCTTGCTGATGCATTTATTTAAATAAAATGAATGAATTTAGAATCTGTATATTAGCAAACAAAAGCCACATTTTTATAAATATTTTTATTTTTTGCTATTATTAACAACACTCACTGTTTTCTAACTTTAGCAAATGCGTTCTTTCTAATACGCCATGATAGCTTGCACTTTTATATAAGTATGCTTTTTAAAAAAAAGATAGTCATTTGAATATGAATATGTAAGAAAAACTAACAACCCCTATCTAAAAAGACAAATAGTTTTAGCTCAAATAAATAGTAGGATATCTAGAAAGTTTTTAAACTTTCTTACTGGTAGTTTCATATCATTTCAGTATATGTAACTTAAGACTGGATCAATTCTTATGTATTGAATTTTTTGAATAATAAAAAATGATATCTAGAATGTTTTCAAATCTATGAAAAGTATATACCTATGATACAGCCAATATATCAGATGGCCTAATCTTTGCTTTTTGTCTGATATGTATAAACATCAATTTTTGTAAAACATAAAAAAGGAGTAGAAAATGATTATGAGAAAGTACTATTTATTTGATTGTCTTTTAAAGGATTTTAGACATAAATTACAATATTCTTCTTCATCGAAATTTTATTCTCTTTATGTAAATATTTTATAGGTTTACGTCGCTTAGTACGGTTTCAGTTAGTGCTATTGTCGTTTGATTATTTGCGTTTTGGTAAACTTATTTAGATGCACCCTTGATTAGTGAGGAAATTTTCGATTAGTGCGCAAAGCAAAAATTGTACGATCCTTTTTATTTTTAGCAAGATGGAGTCAAATTTTTAAAAATGAAATTTACAGAAAATACCGTAGAAAGAATTAACATGAAATAAATTCGAAGAACTTTTTAAAAAATTAGAATTTCTGAAACGGCATTCGATAGATATAGATTCAGACATTAGTGGAAGTATGCAAGTGCTCCGAGAATTAGAAAATCAAACTTTATGTTACAGCAAGATGTATTTCAAAAAGAAGGAAAAATTGTGCAAACTGTGACATTTGATATGTTCTTTATTAAATAAATTAAAGTGCATGTAAATTGTAAGTAATAAAATTGTTTTACAATGCTTTTAAAATCAAATTATGTATATATTTTTTAAATTAACCTAATAGTTTAGTAAGCCGATATAATTGATCTAAAGAATGTTAGTAATGCAGAATTGATTTTTCAAAGGTTGTTATTTATTTAATTACCTGACACATTTATGTTAAGGAAAGTTCCTTAAAAAGAGATAAACTTTTTTTTAAAATTCCAAATCAAGCCGTAATATGCACTTTCTAACAATAATACATCGAAAACAATATCCTATTACATTATTACATTATCTATGTATGTATATTACGTTTTTGAAAAATTTGGCTGTGGGTCTATTGCAATTCTATCCGTCCAGTGTATCTTTCGATTATTACGATAATAACGTGGAGTTAATTAACCGCTCTAATGGAGGGAAATCTTTATTTATCAATTGTAAATAAAAAAAATGAGAATTGCAAATTTTTCTGTATAAATTCTATAAAATTTAAATTATTTCCTGAAAAGAATTTCTCTGTATATCTGTATCTTAAATTGTTTGAAAAATATTGCCTTTCAGTTAGGTAGTTGTGATTTCCAAAACAACTTTTTAATAACATTATATGAGGTTGTCATTAAACAAATAATTTATAAAGCTAGATAACGTGATATGATAGAAAAGTTTGTTTGGTATAACACTAAGCTACGCCGCCGTAGGCGGACATACTTCACCGGCGAGTGTAGGCTCTTATGAAACCTTGCGAGTATCCACCAGGAGGGCCTGGTTTACCCTGGACAACTCACAGGTGGACTCTTTCTGGCATGGGGGGACCGCCACCTGCGCATCCTACCCCTACTACAAGCCCATCATATTGACGACATAAGTCGCTGCGATTTGCGATGGAGCCAAGACTCTTGGGACAGATTCAGATTCAGATTCAACCAAGCAGGGAGGCCTACCATATGGCTTTAGCCTGTGCAATCCCTGCTTGGCAAGTTTATTTTAAAAAAAAATACATATTTGACAAAGCAGCCTTCATGCGGGCATATATATGATATGGACTTTACAGTGCAGTTTTGATTATTTACAATACATAAAAAATTACTATAAAGTGATGAAGTTTTTAAGTTATGTTTGCTATTCGATGATGAAGATAGTCTATAATGTTATATACAATGATGGAGAAAATTTTTGGATTTTTTACAGTTCGTGGTTGGGAGCGAGAAATGTTTTTCGCGAGCTCGAACATGTGTATTTCTGTTTTCTCCTAAGAGTTGATGGGAGTTTGATGATAAGAGTTTGTGGTCTTGGAGGTAAAAAGTTTTTAAAGAGCTAAAATATGAGTTTTTCACACATGCTTTTGGGCTGGAAGCTGAGTTTTTGCAACACATTTGGGAAGAAGCCGGAGTCTCCCGACAGCTTCGGAGCCGGAAACCCAAAAAGGTACCGGGCCCTAGGCCTTATGCCGTGTTTATCCAATAGCTCTTGCTTTACCATTGCTTTGGAACACCGAACCTCTACAAAGGATACGACTGGACTCGTCGGTGGCGGCGATAAAAAGGTACCTCTCGCTAGACCGGGAGGTTGAGGAAAATTCCGTCCCTGGATGCATAGACACGTCCCAGCTTAGGCTTTGGTCCGCAGGGCTGGGACACACCTGGCTCACTCTCCCGGACACACTCTGTCTCTATACTTGTCACACTTCGGCTTTATTTCCGCCTTTTATTAGCGGCGGTCGACTCCTCAAGGGGACTGTACAGAAACACAAGAATTAGTAGCTTGAAAGTTAGATTTAGACACCACTCTCGATCCTAGAAGGTCGCGGATTCTCCTGATGCGAACGGCGAAAAAACTAATGATTTAAAATGATGAAAAGAAATATATTTTTATAAATATAATGGAATTTTTTTTTCAAATATAAGCTTGACTCATTTCAATATTTTCATTCTCATTATGTAAATAAATTATCTGTTAATTACCTCTATTATTCTATTAATAAATTATCTATAAATTATCTGTTAAAAGAAAAAATATATAAGAATACTTTAAAATTAATGCAAAAGATCCTTCTAATTTAATTCTAAATTACTCGTAATAATAACCAAATACTAATCTTTGATTTGCAATTTCTTGTATTTATATACTTTTACATCTTAAAAAGTAATTGCTTTAGACGGAAAAAAATAAATGCTACATAGTGAGTGATATGTATATATACATATATATATATATATATATATATATATATATATATATATATATATATATATATATATATATATACATATATCTATATAAAGAGATAGAAAAAATATTTCCCATGTTTGTGAAATAACTGAAATTTAGAGTATTGAGTTTAGATAAATTCCAACTTTTATATATTTATCGAGGAATAATGTTGCAAATATCAAGATAAATAAAATATAAAATCCTTCTTAAAAATATTATCAAAGAATCACTCTGTACTGTTGAAAAATATTTCTATCGAATAAGTAGTTGCGATATTAACTTTATTGACCTTTTTATATTATACGATAAAATTTTATTAACACACACTATATTTTTACAGTAAGCTTGCATATTAGATGGCTGCCATTGATAAAATTTAACAATTTTGGGTTAAAAAATAAAACATAGGGTGTTCTGTCTCACTCTTTATTATCGACGAGATTGTACATATTTCGTATAGGTAAATTTAATATAAATGTAAAATAGTGCACCACACTATAAAATATTGATTATATAATGATTATTCTTTTTGATAAATACATTCATATTTATTGTTTCTGATTCATTTTATTTACAAAGAAATCTAATATAACGCATGCAATATAAGCAATATATAGAGCGATAGAAATGTTAAGGCGTACACGTAGTTGCATATTACGAAAAATAGTAGGCATTTCAGATGTTTTATGGTCGTATTCATGTTATCCCATTAGGCGCCATTGCTCCCATTTTGGGAACATTGCTTTAAGATTTTTTTCTGAAGTGCGTATTTTATAAATTGTTAAAAGGTTCATGTTATTTGCATTTTGAATATATTAGATGACATCTGAAATTTTTTTGTTAAGTTTCATTAGAAATTTCTATTTTTTAAAACGTGTTAAAAAAGGCGAAAAATAGCTTTTTGGCAGTATTCGAAAAAAAAAATTAAAAAAATCTTTATAATAAAAATTATATTTTTTAGTTAAAATATGTTCATAACAGTGTATTATGTTAAACAACGTCAATCCGGAATTAATATGTATTATAGATCAATCACAATTACCGAAAGAATAAGATGTTCCCAAAATGGGAGCAATGGCGCCTAATGGGGGTAAGGTTTTTGAAAGCTTGTACATATGCCTCCGTGCATTTTTGGTATTTATTTTTCAACTTATTAGCTATAGAAGGTATAATATCATTCTGAAACTAAAATTTTTAGAAGATTTCAAATAAATTAGTCCAACTTTTACATTTATAATAAAAAACAAAATGAAATTACCAGTTCCATAAGCATTTTCACTATCCATCTCTCTATTTTTCATCATTTCATAATTTTTTCTGATTATTTTACATGGAAGATGATTGAACAATTTTTTAGATTTGGATGATTTTTCGGATGTTCCGGAAATCATTTGTTTGCCACCCGATTGCAGTATTGTAACATATGAGGAAGATATCTTCCTCATATGTATGTCGCATAAATTATTTTCTATTACATATGTAATAGAAAATAATTTATGTGATGATTTATCCCATGTTATATTTGGTGGAGTAGAACTTTCTGTAAATTCTAAATCAAGAGACAATCAAGAAATATCTAATTTAGTGTTTAAAAAAGACAAAGTATTAAACACAGGCTTGATATTTTAGATGAAAGTTCAGGCGAACTTCAAATTGGAATATGGAAAAAACTAAACAAAATGCAAAAACAAAAAAAAAAAAATATTGTTAAAAAACCAATTTCAGAAAACGAAAAAAATGTAACATAATGCTGCATAAAAAATGTTCAATCATTTTTATGTAAAATAGTAGGACAAAAATTATGTATTGAAGAAAAATAAAGAGGTGGATAGTGAAAATGCTTATGGAATCGGAAATTTTATTTTTTATTTTTATTATAAATGTAGATGGTGGACAATTTATATGAATTAATCGTAAAATATCAGTTTCAGAATGATATTATCCCTTTTATAGCGAAAAAACTGAGAAATAACAAACATAAATGCACGGAGGCATAAGTAAAATTTGTGAAAAAATTTACCCCCATTAGGCGCCATTGCTCCCATTTTGGGAACATGCTATTTTTTCTAAATATTCGAATTTTTTTAATTTTTTTCTTCAGAAATACCTTAAAGACTTTCTATTCATAAATAAAAAACAACTGTTTCATTAAAAAATTGCTTAATATATATAGCGGCGCCTAATGGGTTAAGCACTTCGAATTCACTAAGAGGCAAGTATATTTATATCGAAAATTTTTATCGATTGATTTTAAATGCGCAGCATTATTTTTCTAAACTCATATTCAGTCTGAATTTGTTGCTTTGCTAAGAATGTGTTGCTCTATTTGTGGCTATGTAAGAGTGAAAATTTGTAAGTAGTATAATAAAATGGCTGGTAACTAAGCCAACTATGTTGAAATGTCTTATTGAAGAACTTTTATGATTTGTCTATGGAACGTCTAATCGCCCTAGCATTGTCGTGCTGAAATAGTGTTCGAGTACCGGAGCAGCAGAATACCAGATTTTCCATAATGTTTTACCTTATTTAATGGAAACAAATTCTGAGCTCTAATATGGCGATAATTAATTTACGAAAATTCTTTTATTCGAACCTCTTAAATCCCTTGAAGCGTTCGAATTCGGTAAAACATCATTGATCGACGGCAACTTCTAGTATTATAAGGTCACTTTTCTTTTTTTCTTATAAACGATTTGACTGAAGTGCGTAATATTCACTAGTGACAGATCCTCTGCGTTAAAACAGTCATAACACATCCCATTAAATACAGATGATTAATTGTTAGGTGCGTTCGTAATTATATAAACAAGTAGCACCTATAGTCGTCGTCTGTTCTGTCCAACCGTCTGTACATCTATCAGCGTATAACAGCGCAAAAACTACCCAATAGAATCATTGCAGAATTTTGTAGCGTCATTTCAAATTTTTCGAAAATCCATTCAAAACTGAAAAAGATATTAATAAAAATATTTATTAAATAATTGAATTTTTTTTAACATAGGTACTTCCTTGTTATATCAGCTTCCGAAGATTAATCGTCAAGCGACCGAGATCTATCACCAAGTTATCTGACATGTATGACGTTATAGTCATATATGACGTATATGGCATTTTATAACCTCTATGACCAAGTTGAAGTCACATTCTTAATTTTATTAAATCCTATCATACGTTATTAATTCAATGATATCCCATGATTGGTAATGATTCTAGTTTGCCCTGGCAATTACGTCCTATTTAAGATGGAGTCCTATTATTTCCGAATTACTGAATTTAAAAACCGAATTTGTATACTAAAATTTATTAATTATAGCAATCCTATAATCTACCGACCGTTTTTTGGATAGATATTTCCGGAGAAATAGATATTAAATGGAAAAATTGTCTAAATATGGATTTCAAGTTCTGAAATTTTCAAATCTAGGCTTAAGTTTCCCATTGGAATTTTCTGTAAATGTCAACAAAAGATAAAATGTACTTATTTTATTACGGAAATTAATCATATCATAATAATAGACGATATAATTCATTTCACTGAAATAATAACAGTACGAACGTACCTCATTTGTTACGTTTGACGTACGATTTCCAACTTGTTTTTGTTATCCTCAAATTAAATATCGTGCGCATATAATCGTTTTGTAAAGTACAATCAGCTGTGTTCACTTATACAAGAATTAGTAGCTACGCTATTAGTAAGTTCTTTAAGACAATGACATTGAAAATTAATAGAATTTTTTTGCCAAACCAAACAAACTGATTTTGCAGTAGAATATGCATTTTTCTTTAATTAAACAGCGAAATGCCTAAAAAATAATTTTAAAAATGTGTTTAAGATTACGTATACACATATTTTCTGTGTCTTATCTTGACATAAAGTTTAAGATTTGATGTTTTAAAAGTAAAATACTTTAATATTGTTATTCAGTATAACATTATCATATTAGTTATTCAATAAAGGTAACATACATCTTAGTTACTCTAGTTAATATATATATATATATATATATATATATATCCTAAAATAACGTTAATCTACGAGGCCGCAGAATAAATTATGTTTTTAAGTTAATTTAAATATTTCAAATGTTTCGTAATTTTTTAAGATAAGAGCATTGCGGCAAAAAAAACTGTCAATCAGAAATGACTGTTTTCATTAATAGTTTTTAGACTAGTTTGGAAAGAAATTACAAAATGTTCTGCATTCGGTTTTGAAGAAGAATCTAAAATTTTGCACCTTTAACTGAAATTAAATTAATTAAGTAAAGTGGCGACGCATTTTAAATTCGGGTATGTGAATATTTGTAAAAAAAAAAAAAAAAAAAAAAAAAAAAAAAAAAACATTCTTATTGAATTACTTATTTTTCTGCATTTCTAAGACATTAATTTTTATAAATTGTACTAATGCAGGCTTTTAATATATCATGTAATCTAACTTTACAAACAAATTATTTGTTTGAAAACTTCAGCAGAAAATATAGAAAAACTAATAACGTTTAAGTCTCAATTGTCTGCATCTCTGCATCAAAGAAAATGTATTTTTCTTGAAGCGGGAATATTTACAAACTATTTTCCGGAAGGCATTTAAACTTTATTATCAAGATATTTTTTGACATTTTTCTTCAATAAATAAATAAAAGATCGAATGCATTTAAACCAACTCCTCTAAATCGTAATTATTTGATAAACAGACTTGACAATTCGAATCCTACCTACTAAAATTTCAATATGAGATTCAATAGAAACCTTGTGTTACTTAACAGGTGACATTAAAAAAACACAAATCTTAATGTTTAAAAACCCTCCAAGTACTTTCGGCCGGCATCTGCGACCATCTTCAAGGAGAGAAAATCCTTTCAAGAAAGGATTTGTTGATCTCATGTTGCCAAAGCATTCACACAAAATAAAATATAATTACCGGAAAATATCCTGGTATTTTCTTTCAGATGAAGTTACTTTATCGCTTTTTGAAGGAATTCTGTATAATTCTTCTGCTGAGTAATTGAGTGTTTCAAGTAAATTTCACTTGCATATCTCATTTTTATTTTTTGAAATTTATAGATAAGCGCCTAACACATTTTCTTTTATAACAATATACAGATTTAGGAATATATATATAAATTATACCTTTTTCCGGAGTGCCTGGATTCAGGGCTCAAATACGGTGTCAAAAGATAGTGTTACCATATGAAAAATGAACGATGGTTTAGTTCTTATATGAAGACGACCCCTATATAGAAAATCGCATTCATATTCTGAAAATAGACGCTATTTCCAGTGGGACGGTGGCTCTCACATCTCTGTGTGATAATTAAGGGATGAAATAACATGGGTTGATAAGTGAATTTTTAAAGAACTGTATATTAGATAATGTTAACATTTCAGGTAAAGTACTCCACTTTATTTTCTATCTAAAATAAAAGCACACTTTTAAACATGAATAATGAATAAATAAAATAAATATATAGAAAACTTACTGCTTGCATTATTTTTTGTTGAATTAAATATGGAATTAAATTGCAAACATTTTATCCATTTAAAGATATTGTATTTCCGAAAAACAAAATCGAAGTAATAAATGGATCATTTGCATAAAGTGAATAAAAGAATTGAAAATAAATGAGGCTGTTTTTGAAAAGGCATGTAAATTTTTGTTTTTGCAATTTTGCTTTTCATTTTATTTCTTGAAGTACTTTCATTTTTGTAATTTTATTTAAAATATTCATATTTTTTCTCTTTTACATAGATGTACCTTTAAAGAATTCTTCTCAATAGAAAATATATAATAAATTTCCCTTAAATGGAACTTAACTTTTTATGAAAATGCAATGCAAAGGAAATCCTTATCAATAAAAAAATAAACAAAATAAAGAAAACCAAACCACCCAAAACTCTGCAAGCACAAAAAAAAAGTTTTATTTATTTATTTATTTAACATAAATTCAGGGAACATGGAACTGGATTAAAAATTCTTATTCAATAAAAGAAAGGCATTTTTTAATAGTTTGCTAAAAGTATGCAATTTTTAGAATTAATTATAGAATTTCTATAAAAAGCGATTTACATGAAACCGTTTTGTATACGTAAAAATGTAGATATATTTTAACTTATGTCTATCTGGCTGTTTTAAACTAGGCTTTTATAAGAATACTATTTTAAATGAAAAAAAAAATGTATTTATCTATATATACCAGATATGGGATTTATGTTCAGAGTTCACATGCTTTCTACATTTTAATATTAGTTTTTCACTATAATAATCTTTGCCTTATTTAACCGCAGATATTCTGCAATTGTATATCTGAAAAATTACTATACGAAAATACCAGCATTAAACTGTTATATCCATGCGGACCCTACGCATATTTTCTATCCCTGAGATACATATACATACATATGTATGTATACATATGTGTTTGATGCATGTTTAGAAAAAATAATAATAATAAAAGAGAAAAAAAAAAGAAAAGCATTTTTCATTTGAAAAAGTAGAAAATAACTTATATAACTTATATAATTACTGTTCTAACTATATAAGAGAAAAAATATTATTTTTTTAAGTTTTATTGTTTTATTATTTATTTAATTTTGTATGCATTGTATTACATTTTTGAGGCTCTGATTTCCTCGTTCTTATTAGTTTAGAATGCGCTTTAAGCTTCAACTTTTAACCGGGAACAGCAGTTTGCGAGAGTGCTGAAACATAACGGTAATTTGTGTCGGTCAAACTGCTGCATTATCAAAATGTATATTTCTGATATTAAATTAAAAAATGTAGTCGTGTTAGTGAATCAGGATTAAAGAGTAATTTTTTTTGTCCCGTTTATAGCAAGTAACTGAGTGTTTTCTTACTTCTATACTTCGATTATTTGATAAAAAGTTTTGGCAAATGATATCTAAATCCAAAATATATAGTTTCTAAGATACCAACCAATGCTTCTTCATACCAATTATTTAATAAACAGCTTTGACATTGATATAGAGAAAAAACTAATCCAAAATACATAGTTTCTAAGATACCAACCAATGCTTCTTCTTACCAATTATTTGATAAACAGCTTTGACATTGATAGAGAGAAACAACAAATCCAAGAAATATATTTCAAAGATACTAATAAAAGTTTCTTTCTATACCTCAATTATTTGATAAACAGCTTTGACATTGATAGAGAGAAACAACAAATCCAAGAAATATATTTCAAAGATACTAATAAAAGTTTCTTTCTATACCTCAATTATTTGATAAACAGCTTTGACATTGATAGAGAGAAACAACAAATCCAATAAATATATTTCAAAGATACCAACAAAAGTTTCTTTCTATACCTCAAATTTTTGATAAACAGTCTGCCAAAACGCATCTCTATATCCAAGAAATGTATTATCAAAATAACATTAAAAGTCAAATATCATGCTTAACTTTAATGATGTTTCAGAAATAAGGATTTGAAAATCAAATCAAAATAATAGGCAATCTTTTTGAAGTTAAAGACAATAAAAAGTAGAGACACAAACTTCAAATTTATATATAATAAAAAAGTGAAATATTTAAGAAAAGCTTTAAAATTTATTAATCTAGATATTCTTCTCTACTTTGTATAGTGATAACTCACGGAATCGGCGTAACATTAATCCAGTATTACTGTACCTAAATTATATGATAAACATTCTTGAAATAAATTATTTCAAAAACCACAGATTAGTTTTCAATAACAAAAAAAATATCTACCTTAAGTATTAGCATTGAAGAAATAATATTTATGTTCAGTTTATAGCAGGTTACTAAGTGTTTTCTTACTTCTTTACTTCAATTATTTGAAAAGGAGTTTTGGCTAAATCCAAAAAATATAGTTCATAAGATAGATTCAATTATAAGAAAACTCAATTATATCAAAAGACTTGATTATTTCCAGAACAGTCTTAGCAATGTATCTCTAAATCCAAACATTATAGTTCCTAAGATAACAAACAGTATTTCTACATATCAATTATCTGATAAACAGCGTTAGCGTAGAGAAATTATTAGTTCAAGAAATATATTTCAAAGAGGCCAACAAATGCTTCTTTAATTCTAATGTAAGGAAAGTACATTATCGGGACTTTCCCATAAGTCGCCTCAGTTGAAAGATTTAGGATGGCAAATTTATGACCAGAGACTCGCTGGCGACAATTTTAAGCCATAAAAGTCAAATAAGAAGAACTTTGATTTAAGTTGGTCTGGGAGATAATATCAAAGAACACACACGTAGTTCCGAGAAAGAAAACAACACGCTACAGAAACAACTGATGCATAGCCATTGGTTGGGGTTGGTAAAGAGGAGGTGAAACTGACCCTCTGTTATGAAAATTTCAGTTAAAACGGGAGATCAACTACCCAATGAAAAAAAAGAAGGATGGGCTTAAAGCACTGTCATGCAAATTTTGGGCAGAACAAAGTACGGCCCACCGTGGTCATGAAAAAGCAGTTGTGAAAAAGAATGAAAACAGAACACACATCGATATCAGAAGCGAAAGTGAGAGGTGAAATAAAATGACGCGATGAATTTTGTGCGGTCCGAAAGAGGAAAATAGAGTGAGTGGCAATTCTGATGGTAAGAAAGCAGCGAACCCGAACAACATATATGGAGAGTGGTGAAGTTGCGCTAAGTTTTGTGAAATGAACATTTTCAATAAGTGCAGCGCTATTTAGTTAGCGGAAAGTGTGCTCTGATACAAAGAGAAACCTTCTTCAATCAATGTGTATAGGTAAATATGACTCTGACCTAAGTAATTCCCCAGTTTATTTGATTTTATCAAAATATTATAAGAGAAGCTGGTAGTGTGACCTTAGTCACAAATGGAAGTCAGTATTTTAATTGTAAACAAATAATGTTGTCAAAGATCAATTTAAATATAAATACAAACAAATATAAGTATCCTTTGCAAGGATCAAAGTTGTTAATGCCAATATTATAGGAGAAATTTTGTTAGGAAATTAAATCAGATGTGTTCTGATAAATCTTTTTTTTTCTTGAAATAACTGTAAATATTGTAAATAAATAATAGTGTTAATTATTTGGAGTCTTCTCATTTAAATTATCTAGTATGTGTTTGTTTATTTAGATTTCCATTTTAAAAGTCAGCTAAGGGCAAGAATGATCATTCTCAAAAAGGGTAATGGGCTACTTCGAAATTACACAATGCAATGGGGGGAACATATCCAAAATTTAATCTCTATGGATTCCTTTTATTATTATTTTCTGAATAAATTAATTTATTCTATTAGCCAACCCCAGAGAAACCTTTATGTATTTAATTCTAAGCTTTAATTCTGATCAACTTGTCCCAGCAAAAGGGTTATGTTGGAATGGGCAGCAATTAGAAGGGAAATTAAAGGATAAAATCTTAAATAAATATTATAACTGAGCCATGCATATTTCTCTTCAACATCTGCACTTCCTATATAATTCACTGGTGCCGTCCAGTTCTTAATTATTGTTAATTGAGTTTTCAATTTTAATGATTAAAAAATTGCAACTGGGTTATTGTCAAACATTAAGTTAAATACCTTTAATGTATTCTAAAATACAGGCTCATGTTAAAAGTAATCAATTTCAAATTTTATATTCAAATTGTGGAAATTTACAATCTATATAGTATATTGCAAAATAATAATTATGAAACTGTTAATTAGAATAATTTCAACTCTTTTATTTTAATGATAAGTTATTGGAAGATTAAATGGAGATTTTTTTATTTTGATGGTTTGTTTGACTTCCTCTAAAAGGCTCCACTACCAGCAAGTCGGTGATTTCGTAAATATCAGTATTCAACTTAGAAAAATCAGTATATTCGTAATTGTATGTATATTTTATGTTACTCTTATATGAACTTTGCATTTGATCTTTAACAGTATACTGAAACATTGTGCTAAGAAAGTAAATCATAAAAAAAAAAAAAATCAAATGATATCGTAAAATGATATGAATAATAAAAAAATAAAAAGATAAGGATTTATGTAGCAGATAAAATAGTGTATTAGTAGATTGTTAATGCATATATATTTTGATACTGTATACTTTATTGTATAATGCATTTATATTTTGATATCTTTGAAATTTTGCAAATGTTTACACTTGGCTTAATAATATTTTTAGGGGTAAGAATTTCCATGCATTTTTAAAGTTAGATTTAGAATTCAGTATCTAAATAAATTTTAATTATCAAAAAGCTGAATGCCAAAAAAGAATCGTAGAAATCATAGAAATAGCTTGAACTCGAGTTTTTCTGGCGTATTAACGCGAGGGCATATAAAAAAGTTAAATAAACAAAAGCAAATTGATTCGAGTAACACGATGGCAGATCCATCAGTGGACACAATAATTTCTCTAATCCCGAATTTCGATGGGAAAAAGTTAAGTGATTGCCAGTATTTTCTCAGACAATTTGAGGACTTAACTAAACAAATATTAAAAGACGATGCGAGGCTTACAATTTTGAAAGCAAAATTGTCGGGTACTGCGAGAGAGAAACTCTCACAAAATAAATCGCTTATAGAAGAGAAAAACTACAACGAATTCAAAAAGAAATTGTTAGATTTATTTAAAATCAAGAAATCATTTACGCAGGTACAGACTGAATTTTTTAATCTGAAACAGAAACCGGGACAAGACTTAACAAGTTTTATTAGCGAATTCAAAAACGCAGCGTCTCTTTATATAGAGAAAAGCCATACAGAAGTTGATCCGAACGGAAACGGGAAATTTTTGGACTTAGTAAGATTGACACGATTTTTGGATGCGATTAGACCGGATTTAAGAATGGATTTAAGAAAAACCTTTCCCGATAATTTTGAGGATGCTTGCAAAACAGCAATTAAATTAGAAGAGGCGTACAATAATATAGGGACAGAACAGGTAAATACTATAACAGCTAACAATGAATCGCAACTTTTTGAGAAGTTATTGAAATTAAATGTAGAAACGGCGGAGCAGATTAATAATTTATCAAAAGAAATAAATAACATAAAATTGGGAACAATCGAAAAAAGAGAGGAAGTCGAAAAATTTTGTAATATCTGCAAGAAGGGGTCACACAATGAGGATAGTTGTTGGTATAATAAAGCTAATAAAAACAACAACCAGAATTATAGGCATAGATTTGTAAACAATAGGGGTAATTACAGAGCAAATTACAAGAATTATAACCAGTATGAAAGACACGATTCTCACAATGCATTTCCGGAGGGTAATATTTACTATAATCATGTACCAAATGCTCAACCTTTTCCACCCCCACCACAACAACATTACAACACGCCGTATACTTATTATCAACCTGACTTTAATAATTATGATGCACAGGGGTATTACACTCAACAGAGAGGAAATTATAGAGGTGCACAGAGGAATAACTATCGCAATAAATATACGGACTCTAGGGAAAACAGAGAAAATCATACGAACAGTAACAAGGATAGTAATCAAAGGGGTAAATTTCAGAGGGGCAATTATAAAAGATACAAGCAGTACAAAGATAAGGATGCGGAAAACTAAATACGAGACTTGTAAATACAGATAAAGAAGACCCGAGCAAGTCTCACGATAGCGGGCATACTTTAAGGGATAAAACTATTGCAAGTGTACAGAACGATACAAATGAACTTCCTCTAATTAAATTTAAAATTAAAGATATTGTAATTAACAGCCTTTGTGACTCAGGCGCACAGGTGAGCTTGATCTCACCGCTTTTGTTTGAAAATTTAAAACAAGCAAATATAAAATTTAAATATTTGGGAAATCAAATTAAGATTCAAACACTTACAAATTCACTGATTACATTCAAACAGTGCATTAGAATGTCATTTAAATTACAGGACACTTTTGTAAAAGGAACTTTTTATGTTACAAATAAAGATTTTGGCCGCAAATATCAATTATTACTAGGGTACGATTTCTTAAAAGAAAATCAAATGGTTCTAGATTTTGAAGAGAAGTATCTAAAATTCAAAGGAAGAAAAATGGCATTAAACATCAAAGATTCGGAGGACACTGGGGAAGTAAATACATTAATTACAGAACAAAACACAAGGACTAAAAAATACAGAAAACCTACAAAGGGGAAAATGTTTGCAAAAACGGTAGGCCATAATATTATAAACCCAGGGGAGGAAAAATTTGTAAAATTAGAATGCCCCATAAAATTAGAGGAAAATCAAACATTTATCCTAGAACCAATACAGCACAAAAATAAAATTTTCTATGAAAGATCTATCCATGACACCCCAAGGAACAGAAAAATAAATATTTTAATTAAAAATATTACTAATAACAAGATACATTTAGAAACAGGTATGAACATCGGGCTAATTTTCACTAATTTGGAATACAAACAAGATAAATCTATAGACAATATTGAGCAAGGGAGAATTTTTGAGGTCAATGCATTAAATTTGGAAGATGTACATAAATTAAGAGAGGCAGAGATAAATGAGGAAGATTTTGATCTTAATCATTTACCATCGGATGTACAGGATTCGTTCAAACAAATTCTTTTAAAGCATGTACACGCTTTTTCGAAATCCTATCAAACTTTAGGTCAATGCTCACTGGTGACACCAAAGTTTACACTTAACCACGACTATCCCATTCAAACAAAACCATATAAAGTGCCACAAGCAGTGAAGCAATATGCAAAGACAGAGATAAGAAAATTATTAGAAGCGAAAATCATCGAGGAATCGGACTCTAATTACGCATTTCCTGTCATTTTTGTAAGAAAAAAAGCGGATAACAAAAACAATCCAAAATTTCGAATGGCGGTAGATTACCGGCTGCTAAATCAGATTTTAGAGCCATATTCCTATCCGATTCCAGATATTAAAGAAATTTTACAGAATATTAGTGGGAAGAAGTACTATATAGTACTTGACTTACACAGTGCTTTCTTCCAAATTAATTTACGACCTGAAGATAGCCAAAAACTATCGTTTATTACAGAAAATGGTAAATTTCGACCTCTGAGACTTGCGTTCGGAACTCGCAATTCGAGCGCCTATTTCGCTGAACTGATAAATAAGGTATTGGGTCATTTTAACAAGCATCAGGTAGCCTACTTTATTGATGATGTTTTAATAGGGGCTGACACTATATCAGAATTATTAAGAATTTTGGAAGAAGTGTTACAGGCGCTAATCCAACATAATCTAACAATTGAGCCATCCAAGATGCAAATATGTAAAGATAAAATAGAATTTCTTGGTTTTCAAATTCACAAGCACGGCTATTCACCATCCACAAGGAATATAGATAAAATTAAAAGTTTAGTAAGACCTAAAACAAAAAAAGGAGTAAGGTCACTCTTAGGTTTGGCTAACTACTTTAGAACACTTATTCCAAAATATGCGGAAATAGTAAACCCATTAGTTAATCTTACTAAAGATAAAATTAAATTTAAATGGGATGAAAATACTGAAATGGCCTTTAAGAAAATCCAAGATGAAATTATAAACAACCCAACATTACATCCTCCTGATTACACCAAACAATTTACTTTAATCACAGACGGCTCAAAAATTGCAATTTCAGCGGTACTGGCGCAGGAAATTGAAGGAAAATTACAACCTATTGAATTTTTTGGGAGAAAATTACGGGAACCGGAAAAGAATTACCCGAGCTTGAAATTCGAATTATTAGCGGTTCATGAAGCGGTGTTACACTTCAGAACTATGTTGGAAGGCAGACACTTCAAGATTCTCACCGATTCCAAGGCTCTCACGGAAAATTTACATCTAGAGAATCAGTCCGATTTGGTTAAAAGATGGGTGATAAATCTCAGCGATTTCTCTTATGAATTCGATCACATTAAAGGGGACACCAACCCAGCGGACTATATTTCGCGAAATATAAATAATATTATTACGGATACAAATTTACACAATAATTTATTTTCCGTTAATCCCGCATTATCTAATGAGAATATTAAACAACATCAATATTCAGACGAGAAATTAAGCAAAATAATTCAGAAAATAGAACAAGGTAAAGAAAACAGAAATACCAAAAGGTATACTTTAAATGAAGAGAAGATGCTAATTTTAAAACCGGGGAAACAGAAAACAGAACTAATTATAGCGCCGGATGCTTTAAAGATTGCTTTGATGGAAGAAGTGCACAAACCGCATTTTGGTTTTGACAAAACCTATGAAGCCATGAAAAGTAGAATATTTTGGCACGGGATGTATACAGATATTCGAACTTATTGTGCCAATTGTGTACCATGTAACACCGCAAAGCCACATAAAAAAATGAAAGTTCCTATTCAAAAAATGGTTAAGGACCATGAGATAGGGAGTGTATTACATGCGGATATCGTCGGAAAGCTTCCACTTACACTTCGCAAGAATAAATTTATTCTCACGATTATGGATTCTACTTCAAGATTCCTAGAAGCCATACCTATTCGCAATGTCGAGTCCCAGACTATTCTCAATGTCTTTAATAAATACTTCAGTTATTTTGGATTGCCAAAACAGTTAAAATTAGATAATGGGCCATATTTTAGGGGAGCGGTATTCAAAGAGTACATGCGTGCTCTAAACATTGAAATTCGCTTCAGTTCAGTTTACAGAGCCCAAGGAAATGGACTGATAGAAGTCGTGAATAGAATACTGAAAGGATCACTGACAGCCATGGCACAAAGTTCCTTACAATGGGACATTCGCCTAGAGTTTTTCAAACTCCAATACAATATGGCGAAGCACAGAGCGACGGGATTTTCACCCGCCTTCCTTTTTTTTGGAAGAAATTTACGCACTCCTTTTACTGCACACATGCCAACAGAACAAATTCACACTCAGACATATGTCAAAAACCGAATGGACCACATGCAGGAGGTTAGACTGCAAGCGTTGGCACAGCAGGAGAAAATGATGGCTGAATATGTGACAGAGGAAGACCTTGATAAAATAAAAACACTTGAACTAGGACAACAAGTTTACCTTAAGTCCATTAACCCTACTGTTTTACAAAAAAAATTTGAAGGCCCATTTAAGGTGGTTCGAAAAGTGCGAAATAACAATTACATTTTACAAGATGTAACGGAAGAAAGTAAAGGAACTATAAAAAGACACATTGACAGACTCTGGGCACCAAAGCATGCTGACAGGTGCAAAACAGAGGAGTCAAGCTCATCGGAGGAAGAATAGTGGGAATAAAATACCATTAAAAAGGGGTAGTAAGATGTTACGGTTACAGAAAGACTAATAGCTTAAACAGTTTATGTAAAAAAATTTTTAGTTGCGGTTTGCAGAATTCTACTAACTGTCAAATTTAAATATTCTCAAAAAAAGCGATGGCATACTCAACTAGGGTTGAAAAAAAAAATAAATAAATAAATAAGTAAAATAAAATAACATAAAATAAGATATCCCTGGCACATTTTTCAAATTTTGATAAGAGATAATTTCATAGTAAAAGCGACCCAAGGTATCACAAACAATAAAAAAAAAAAAAAAAAAAAAAAAAAAAAAAATTACATAATCAATTGAATAAATATTTGGATAAAGACAAATAAGCAAGTAAAAAATAATAAATCCCTAGGCTAGGTTACGCAGGGCAATAAAATCTCTGAGGCGGTGTGAAAGATTTTGGTGACGTACCAGGTAGGCGCGGAGTGGGGATTTGTTTATCAACAAACATCCCCAGTTGCCATGTCAACAAGCATTGCGGACAACTTCGCGGAAGGAAGGGTCAGTAAAGATAAAAATAAATAAATAAAAATAGATAAATGAGGGTATCACTTACTCTGATGATGTCTTCTTCGAGAGGGTGCACTCTTTGGGTGTGTGTCTATTCCTTGGGGGATAATCCAGGCGTCCCTGACACACACCAATTTTTTTCATATTACACCAAAATAAATAAATAAATAACTAGAATTCACAAACACACACCGGGGGGGAGTTTTCCGTATGCGTCCCCCGGTCTTTTCCTGTTGACACTGATACATTCTGGACGTTAATTTCTGTTTCCTCCAGGGGCGTGAAACGGTAGCAGTTGGTTCCTAGCTCGTCCGCTTGGTCAGGTTGGCAGGGGCCACATCATAAAAAGGAAAAAAAACGAAATCAGTAAACAGATAAACAAATATCGAACATTCGTTTTTCATGGTATCATTTTGTTTTAATTTCGTGTTTTTTTTTTTTTTGGAAAATTTAGATAACGATTTTAAACTCTTAGAGAACGATAAAATAATAATAGTAATAATAATAATAATAATAATAATAAGACGAAAGGAAATAATTCAGTTAATTAATTAAGTGATAATGATAATAATGACAGAATTTATTTTCTTGTTTCTATAAATTAAGGCTCACTTTTCAAAAGACTGCATGAAATTGGGAAATGAATCGGTCAAAAGATCATTTCATTCACATTATCATGGTAAAGCCAAGCCGTTAAAAAAAAAAAAAAAAAAATTAATTAAGTTACATTATTTTTTTTTAGTTTAACTAAACAATTTGGATTTAACATTTAATCTCATTAACTAATTCGTTAAGCTGAGTTTTAAAAAAAATAAAAATTAATAATAATGAATAATAAAGTATATATACATATAATTCCAGCTGTGTAAAATTTTTTAATTACTAGGATGCTAATTGCATATTAAGTTCCAACACTAATTGGAAATTTTTGCGGGCAAAAGTTTCTTAACTGCAGTAATTGGTGGCGGGCAATTAATATGTAATTAAAAACAATAATAATAAATAAATAAATAAATAAAAGTTTTTTTTTCCATTTAAGTTAGGTTAAATGTTCTAAGATGTTATTTATTAATAAGTAGATCGGTAGTAAAAAAAAAAAAAAAAAAAAAAAAAAAAAAAAGGAAAGAAATAATAATACGAAAAAAAATAATAAGAATAATAATATTAATAATTATTATAATGATTAATAAATAAATAAATAAATTTTATCGGTTTTAATATATTCAAACTTTTTTTTTTTAAATGAGCATTTGGAGATAATCTTAAAAGTTGTCAGTGATTCAGAGGCTTTTAAGTACTATGCATTTCAACGTGGGCTGCTCATCTAAAGGGGAACCGAAATTGATAAGATTCCCATATGCATATTTATGAAATTAATTTGATAACGGATTTTACGAAATAAATGTATGGCATTCCGGTAGTGGACATATACCATTTAATAATCATTTAGCGTGGAAATGACTTAGTTCACACGATCTTGTAGGCTTGAAGTCATTTTTTTTTCCTCCTTCTCGCTAAGTGTTTGTAATTATAAGGCCGTGATTAGATGATAATAAACTTTCAAGGATATTTGTTTTATATAAAGATGGTAATTTGGTAACATATTTAACGGGAAATGGATTTTTGTCTTAATATTGAATTGCATGAAAGACCACGTGCATGTTATTTGGTTGATCTCAATTTACGGGTCAAGACGAAGGGTAGTTTAAACAATTGGCTTATAGTCAGTTTTAATAATTAAGCTTTTAATATATATCAAAAAATTATATATATAGATATAAATATCATTAAATAAATAAATAATGAGAATAATAACTCGTAAACTTACATCATAATTCGCAGCCATACTCCATGTGACGGGGCAAATCAGGAAGGTAGATCTGAGGTGAGTTGAGGTGTTCTGCATACCGGAGGATCGCAAACGCTATTCACCTGCAGGGTTGAAAAAAAAAAGGGTGCGTTCAGGGGGCGTGTTAGAAACGCATTATCCCAGGTAAAGAAGCATTTAGGTGTTGAACCGGTCGTGGTATGGGATTAGGCCAGCATTTTCAGGTGTACGAGGAAGGAATGAATCACCTGTTCAGTAGGGCTACATGATTGACAGAAACGGGGTGAGTGTTTGACCTGAGGTCACGCAGCTTTCCGATTCTTATCATTGAGTAGAAGTTTTTTTTTCTTCTTTCTGTCGGGCAGAAAAAAATGAACAGTGACAGAACGGGGAGTTATTATTTTCAACATGTTAGAATTAACATGAGAATTTTTACGCTTAGGCGTTTAAAAAAAAAAAAGAAAAAGAAAAGGAAATAGAGAAATAAATTTAAAAAAAAATAAAATAGGAAAGAAGGGAAAATTATTAAAGAAAAATTTCACTTTTTTTTCTTTTTATTCATTCTTTGTTGTTTAATAATTCGAAAGAATTGTATGTATATAATAAAATTACAACAATCATATGAATGGACAATACAAATGGTAACTGAATTAATCCATAAAATTGGGTCAAGTAGTAGATGAATATCATAAAGTTACAACATCATGAATGTGTCATGTTTTCAGATTGCTAGGACTGTTTTTGTGTCCATCTAAAATATTTGTCTGTTTGCATTTATTAATTAGATATAGTGCTGAATTCATTCATTAATATGTGTAAATATTGTAAAGTGGAAGACATGCCATTTCATCGAACTCAGAAGAGTATTGCTATTATATATATATATATATATATATATATATATATATATGTATGTATAGATATACATTTGTTCCTTTTGGTTTGTTTTGGCCTAATTTTGGTTTAAATTTTAGTAGCACTAGATATAATTAAATAATTTGAAAAAAAAAAAAAAAAAAAAAAAAAAAAAATTGAGAATGTGGATGTACAGTTTTATATTGGATTAAACTCTTTGCTCTATATAAATATGTATATATATATACATATTTTGAATGTATACTCATTATCATAATTTTTCTCTCAGGTATCTTACATATTCAGTTATGTATGTGTAATTGTAAGATTTTGCCTGAATTGGGTTTTATATATTGTATGATGCATGTATTGTGTTAAAAATAATTATCAAGAATCATTGTAAAGTTGAATACTGATCCTTACATATCACAGTGTATTATATCTTTTTGTTTTGTATGGTCTGTTTGGCTATTTAGATATTTTGAATTTGGTGAGTGCTCTATCTTAGACACACCGGTTATATTTAACCACAAAATTTAAAATTTTTGTACTAATAATAATATTTTATCTCTAAATTGTTTGGGAATACTTAGGAAATGTGTACATATATGAACTGTTCTTTATTAAAGTCACACAAGTAATTTACAAATGAACATTTTCCTCTGCATGAACTTTAGTCTACAAGATGATTCTGTATAGATGAACGTGGACTGATATCATCTATGTGATCTATAGATTATCTGCAATGGTGATGGACTTCTTGGGTATGCAATGCTAAAGAAAACTGGACGTTTTCTTTCTTTTAGTACGGGGGGAAAGATAATGTAAGGAAAGTACATTATCGGGACTTTCCCATAAGTCGCCTCAGTTGAAAGATTTAGGATGGCAAATTTATGACCAGAGACTCGCTGGCGACAATTTTAAGCCATAAAAGTCAAATAAGAAGAACTTTGATTTAAGTTGGTCTGGGAGATAATATCAAAGAACACACACGTAGTTCCGAGAAAGAAAACAACACGCTACAGAAACAACTGATGCATAGCCATTGGTTGGGGTTGGTAAAGAGGAGGTGAAACTGACCCTCTGTTATGAAAATTTCAGTTAAAACGGGAGATCAACTACCCAATGAAAAAAAAGAAGGATGGGCTTAAAGCACTGTCATGCAAATTTTGGGCAGAACAAAGTACGGCCCACCGTGGTCATGAAAAAGCAGTTGTGAAAAAGAATGAAAACAGAACACACATCGATATCAGAAGCGAAAGTGAGAGGTGAAATAAAATGACGCGATGAATTTTGTGCGGTCCGAAAGAGGAAAATAGAGTGAGTGGCAATTCTGATGGTAAGAAAGCAGCGAACCCGAACAACATATATGGAGAGTGGTGAAGTTGCGCTAAGTTTTGTGAAATGAACATTTTCAATAAGTGCAGCGCTATTTAGTTAGCGGAAAGTGTGCTCTGATACAAAGAGAAACCTTCTTCAATCAATGTGTATAGGTAAATATGACTCTGACCTAAGTAATTCCCCAGTTTATTTGATTTTATCAAAATATTATAAGAGAAGCTGGTAGTGTGACCTTAGTCACAAATGGAAGTCAGTATTTTAATTGTAAACAAATAATGTTGTCAAAGATCAATTTAAATATAAATACAAACAAATATAAGTATCCTTTGCAAGGATCAAAGTTGTTAATGCCAATATTATAGGAGAAATTTTGTTAGGAAATTAAATCAGATGTGTTCTGATAAATCTTTTTTTTTCTTGAAATAA
The DNA here is from genome assembly GCA_963931845.1 of Maratus michaelseni. Lineage (NCBI taxonomy): Eukaryota > Metazoa > Arthropoda > Arachnida > Araneae > Salticidae > Maratus > Maratus michaelseni. Next base: position 111,815,365 of record OZ007600.1, on the reverse strand, counting down.
CTGTAAATATTGTAAATAAATAATAGTGTTAATTATTTGGAGTCTTCTCATTTAAATTATCTAGTATGTGTTTGTTTATTTAGATTTCCATTTTAAAAGTCAGCTAAGGGCAAGAATGATCATTCTCAAAAAGGGTAATGGGCTACTTCGAAATTACACAATGCAATGGGGGGAACATATCCAAAATTTAATCTCTATGGATTCCTTTTATTATTATTTTCTGAATAAATTAATTTATTCTATTAGCCAACCCCAGAGAAACCTTTATGTATTTAATTCTAAGCTTTAATTCTGATCAACTTGTCCCAGCAAAAGGGTTATGTTGGAATGGGCAGCAATTAGAAGGGAAATTAAAGGATAAAATCTTAAATAAATATTATAACTGAGCCATGCATATTTCTCTTCAACAAATTCAATTATTTGATAAACCATCTACTAAAAGACATCTCTATAATCCAAGAAATGGACTTCCATGATACCTCTGAAACAAGAGGTTCAACTTTATTGATGTTTTAGATATTCGGATTTGAAAATAAAATAGAAATAATCGAAAATATTTTTCAAGTAAAAAAAAATAATATCAAATAGAGATAAACTTCAAATTTATGAAAAAATAATAAAACAAATACAGAAAAACTATCAAATGTATTTATCCTGTACCTTATATCGCGATAAAGCATTAAGTTGAGGAACAAATGTTCCAACATTTTTATATGTATACCTTAAGTATATAATAAATAATCTTCAAATAAGTGATATCATAATCCGGAGATTTTCCTACATTAAGAAAAAAATATCTATATCTTAATGTTTTCATAAACAACCTTAGCAAAGGACCTCTAAATAGAAAGTAAAATTCGCATTCTAAGACCAATGCATCTCAATTATTTGATTAACACTGTTGCCAAGGAGAAACTCCAAATTCTAGAAATATATTTCAAACATACCAATGAATACTTCTATAATACCTCCATTATTTGATAAACAGTCTTGGCAAGTGATCACTAAATCAAATATATTTATATATATATATATATATATAGTTCCTAATATAATATCCAATATTTATTAATCTCAGTTACTTGATAAATAGTATTGATATGGAGAATCGCCATATCCAAAATATATATAAAGATAACAAGTAATAATTTTATTATTTGGATAAACAACCTTGGCAAATGATCTGTAAATCCAAAAAATGTACTTTCTAAGATAAAAACCAATACCTCCACATCTCAATTATTTGATAAATATTGTTGATGTTGAAAAACTCCAAATCCGAGAAATACATTTCAAAATTACAAATAAATGCTGCTATACCTGAAATATTTGATGAACCGTCTACCACAAGGCTATCTCTAAGTACGAGAAATGTTAACTTTTAAAAAACAAATAACATTAAAGGACAACTTTACTGATGTTTCAGAATTACTGTTTTGAAATTAAAATCAAAATAACAGATAAACATTCACTTAAAAAATAACAATTAGAAATTAACTTCAACTGTAAAAAAATAGAAACTATTAAACAAAACAAATTGAAGTTTATTTATCTAGATATTCGCTATTTTGTAATGTGATAAGCATTGCGTTAGAGTAAAAATTTTCCAGTATTTCTATACATCAGTTATATGATAAACAATCTTGAAATAAGTGATGTCAAAATCCAGAGATTTTTCTTCAATAACAAAAAATACTTCTATAACTCAATAACTCCATTAACAGCCTTGGCAAAGGATAAAAATCTAGAAAATATACTTTCTACGATACCAACCAATACTTCAACATTTCAATTATTTGATAAATAGTGTTGCTGTGGATGCACTCCAAATCCAAGAAATATATTTCAAAGATACAAAACAAATATTTCTGTACCTCAATTATTTGATACACCATCTACCATAAGGGATCTCTAAATTCGAGAAATGTATTCTCAAGATAACGTTAAAAACCAAATTGTATGATGCATTTTTTTGACGTTTCCAAAATATGGATATGAAAATAAAATCGAAACAATAGGAAATCTACATCAAATAAAAAAAATAACAAATAGAAATAAACTTCAAATTTATAACTAAGAAAATTAAGAAAAAAAATTCACATTTATTCATCTAGACACTCTCTATTTTGTATCGTGATAAATCACTGAGTTGGAGTAATATTAATCCACCATTCCTATACCTCAATTATATGAAAAACAATATGAAATAAATTACACTGGTTTACACGGTTTATATAATTTCGCCGAAATGTGTATTTTTTAATAGATTTTAGTGCACTGAGTACGGAGAAATTATTGTAAAAAATCTGTCACGTCTAGTTAAAAAATTATTTATTAAATACTTAAAAAATAATAACATGAAATATAAAAAGAAAAAATTCAAAATGATATTTTTTTACTTTTTTTTAAAAATAATTTTCTTGATCTATTTCTCTTAAAATAGACCAGCAGTAGTCGTTTAACATACTTTCGTAAAAAAAAAAAAACCTTTGTGTCTGTCTTCAAAAAGTTTAAGGTATAGTGAAAACGCTCGAACTGCTCGTCACTCACGGTGCCCAAGTTTTTAGGGGAAAAATCCAGTTGTGAATGGAGAAAATGTATCATCACAGACATGTTCACTCCTATTGCATGATAGTTTTTTAATAAAACAGCAATATTTTTTCATAATTTTCATCTTTATGATTTCCAAAGAATCCCTGGACGACCATTTTAAAGGAATCCCAAGCATTTTTTTCATTAATAGACAAAAGTTTTTCAAAGTCCTTATCTTGCATCAGTTTATGTATCTGTGGACCGATAAAAATCCCCTCTTTTAATTTTACGTCTAAAATACTTGGGAAAATTTTGTGTAAATATTTAAAAGCAGCACTATTTTTATCCTTGGCTTCGACGAAATTTTTTATTAGGCCTAATTTAATGTGTAATGGTGGCTAAATTATATTTTGCGGATCCACTAAAGATGTATATTACACATTATTTTTTCCTGGGGTAAATTTATTTCGGACAGGCCAATATTTTTCATGTAATGATGTTCTTTAGCTCGGCTATTCCACATTCACAAAAAACTAGAATATTTGGTATACTCGTCCTGTAAGCCCAATAACATACTAACTACTTTTAAATCGCCACATATTTTCAAGTTGTGCTTCTCATATTGTATCATTTTCATTAAAAGAGACATTGTACATTCATTCATTATTTCGCCATTCATTTTTATCATAATTTCTATTCATCGCATTAAAAAGTCCGGAAATGTCATGGCAAAAACAAAAATCATCCCTTTTGGTGAAATAACTGCTGAAAATTTGACTTTGATTTCGATAATAAGTTACTTTGGTATTTGGTGTCAATAAGTTCCACTGTTGTAGACGAGAGGCAAGAATCTCTGTTTTAGATCTAGATAGTTGCAAGTCTCGCACAAGGTCGTTCAACTCATTTTGGTTTATTAAATGTGGCGTTTTATCATCTTCGATTACGAACTCGTCATCATTTTCGCCCTCCATAAACAGATAGTCATTACCTTGGTAACTCTCACTTGACATATGAATAGTGGCAGAGTTTCCGAATGTGATATCGGTTTTGAGACTGATGGAATGTCAGGATATTGAATTTTATGTTTATTTTTTTAATTAAAGCCTGCAGTTTTTACAGTTTTTGTCAAACAAAAATAAGTCATTTTCGTGATTTGAAGGTTCTCTCCACAGCATTGGTGATCCAAATTGAAGATACTTTTTTTTCTCCCGAAGCCCAGCATATAAGAGTAAGCCTACAGCTTTCACAAAAAAAAACATGTGAAACCAACTTTTTATCTTGATTAATCACTAAAAATCCAAAATAATGCAAATTTGCTGTTTTAGAACATTCCGATATCGGTCTTCCTTTTTTTGCGAATATAAATTGTCCACAAACGTGACAAAAATGATCATAATTTAATTTACACATTCTATTAGACATTTTATAAAAAACAAACCCACTTTAGTTCACAAAAACACAAGAAAACAGAATATAGAATCAAGTTGACAATGCGGTAAGTTGAATTTGATGTGATGCGACGTGAACAATGTGAATATTGACAAATATAAAAATTTTAAAAATGTGACGTGATAGATTTTTTTCAAATACCGCCTTCCATTAGTAAGAGGTAGTATAATAAGAAAATAGGTGTTTCATCAAAAGTATATAAAAAATGTTTAAATTTGTAAACCAGTGTTATTAAAAAAAAAAACAGAGATTTTTCTTCAATATTAAAAAAAAAAAAAAAAAAAAAAAAAAATCTGTACATAATTTATTACGTGAAAAACTTTGGCAATGTATCTTTAAATCCAAACATAGTTCCTAAGGTACCAACCAATACCTCTACATATCAATTATCTGATAAACAGCGTTACCGTAAGGAAATTCTAAATTCAAGAAATGTATTTCAAAGATGCCAACAAATGCTTCTTTAATTCAGTTATTTGATTAAACGTCTACTAAAAAGGATCTCTAAATCCAAGAAATGCTGTTTCATGGTACTTTTAAAAGTCAAATAGCATGTTCAACTTTATTGATGCTTCAGAAATAAGAATTTAAAAATAAAATCGAAATAATAAACAATATTTTTTAAATACAAAAAATAATAACAACAAATAGAGATAAAGTTCAAATTTATGTATAAGTTTTAAAATGTCAAAATATTAAAGGAAAACTATCAAATTTATTTATCTAGGTATTCACTAATATGTATCCTGCTAAGGCATTGAGTTAGAGTAATAAATGTTCAAATATTTCTATACCTCAATTATATAATAAATAATCCAAAAATACGTCTATACCTTATTCTTTATACGCATACTTGACAAATATAGTTCCCAACATAACAGCCAATACTTCTAGATCTCAATTTTTCCTTTGAAATATATTTCAACTAATGCCAACTAATACTACTAGTATATCTCAATTATTTGATTAACAGTGTTGACATGGAGAAATTCCAAATCCAAAAAATATATTTGAAATATACCAACAAATACTTCTATACTTAAATTATTTGATTAACAGATTTTACAAAGGATCTCTAAATCCAAAAATATAGTTCCTAAGATAGTAACCAATAGATTTATCTACATCTAAATTATTTGATAAGCAGCAGTATGGACTTGGAGAAACTCCAAATACAAGAAATATATTTCAAACCTACCAACATATACGTCTAAACATCAATTGTTTGGTACACAGACCTGAAAAGAGTCTCTAAATTCCAAAAATATGTTCTTATGATATAAATCATTACTTCTCAATCTCAATTATGTGATAAAGGGGGATCTGTTATTTGATCTTAGCATGGGAAAACTCTCAATCTAAGAAATATGTTTCAAAGATGCCAACAAATTCATAGAAATTTTGGAGAAATTCCAAAAATTTTGGAGAAATTCCAAATCCAAAAAATATATTTGAAATATACCAACAAATACTTCTATACTTAAATTATTTGATTAACAGATTTTACAAAGGATCTCTAAATCCAAAAATATAGTTCCTAAGATAGTAACCAATAGATTTATCTACATCTAAATTATTTGATAAGCAGCAGTATGGACTTGGAGAAACTCCAAATACAAGAAATATATTTCAAACCTACCAACATATACGTCTAAACATCAATTGTTTGGTACACAGACCTGAAAAGAGTCCCTAAATTCCAAAAATATGTTCTTATGATATAAATCATTACTTCTCAATCTCAATTATGTGATAAAGGGGGATCTGTTATTTGATCTTAGCATGGGAAAACTCTCAATCTAAGAAATATGTTTCAAAGATGCCAACAAATTCATGTTTACCTACATTATTGTATAGCTACTAAAATGGATCTCTAAATGCAAGAAAGATATTCTCATGATGCCTTTAAAAGTCAAATAGCATGCTCAAGTTTTCTGATGTTTCAAAAATACGGATTTGTAAATAAAATTGAAATAATGAACAATCTTTTTCAAATTAAAAAAAATAATAACAAATAAAAATAAATTGCATGTTTAGATATAAATAAAAAAAAAAAAAAACATCAAAGAAAAACTATCAAATATATTTATCTAGATATTCTCTACATGGTATTTTAATAAAGCATTGAGTTGGAGTAACAAATGTTCCAATATTTGTATACCTCAATTATATAATAAATAATCTTGAAATAAGTGGTATCATAATCGTGAGATTTTCCTATAATAGCACAAAATACGTTATATCTTAATTTTTTGATAAACAGTCTTGGCAAAAGATCACTAAATACAAAAGTTGCAGCTCCTAAGATAACAGATAATACTTCTACATCTCAATTATTTGATTAACAGTGTTGACATGCACAAACTCCAAATACAAGAAATGTAGTTCAAAGATTGCAACAAATTACTTTAATACCTGAATAAATTGATAAACAGCCCTGGCAAGCTAATCCAAAAATTATATTCCGTAAGATGCTAAGCAATATTTCTATATCTGTGTTTTTTGATTAACACTTTTAAAATGGAGAATCTCCGAATACAATAAATATATCCATTATACCAACTAATACTTCTATACCTTAATCATCTGATAAACAATCTTGGTAAATAATCTGTAAATCCAAAATATATTGTTTATAAGATAATAAGCAATACTTCTACATCTCAATTATTTGATAAACAGTGTTGATATGGAGGAACTCCAAATCCAAGCAATGTATTTCAAAGATACCAATAAATGCTGCTATACCTGAAATATTTGATAAACCGTCTACCACAAGGGATCTCTAAATACGAAAAATGTATTCTCGGGATAACGTTAAAAGTCAAATAGCATGTTCACTTTTACTGATGTTACGTATTTGAAAATAAAATTACGTATTTGAAAATAAAATAGAAAAAACAGATAATAATTCAAATTAAAAAAAATAGAGGTAAACTGAAAATGCATGTATAAAAAATTTAAAATATTAAAAAAAATCAAATTTATTTATAACTATACTTTTTACTTTGTAGCATGATAAAGCATTGATTTGGAGTATCCAGTATTTCTGTACCTCAATTACATGATAAACAATCTTAAAATAAGTGATTTCAAAATCCAGAGATTTTGCTCCTATAACATAAAATACGTCTATGCCTCCAATACTGAATAAAGAGCCTTGGAAAATGATTTCTATGTCCAAAAATATAGTTCCGAAAATACCAACCAATACTTCTACATCAGAGTTATTTTATAAAAAGTGTTGTGTGATGGGGAAAACTTCAAATCCAAGAAATATATTTCAAAGATACGAACAAATGCTTCTATATCTCAATTATTTGACAATCCGTCTACCAAAAAGGATATCTAAATCCAAGAAATGCATTATCAAGATAACGTTATAAGTTAAACAGTATGCTAAACTTTACTGATGTGCCAGAAATGCGGATTGGAAAATAGAATTTAACCGTTTGAGTGCTATGAAACGCGATAGCGCCGCAATATATCTGCGGATCAAACTAATTTTGTTTCAACCCAGAAATTTTATTCAATAATTGAATTCATTTAATTTTTATTCAACAGTTGAAGAATTTACAGCGATCTAGTGAGTTACATTTTATAAGATAAAATTTCTGGGTTGAAACACAATTTGTTTGATCCGCAGATACATTGCGGCGCTATCGCGCTTCATAGCGCTCAAACGGTTAAGTAAGACACACTTTTTCAAATTAAAAATAATAATGAATAGAGATAAACGTCAAATTATGTATAAATAATGTGTAAATATCAAACGAAAACTTTCAAATTTATATTCTCTATTTTGTATCGGGCGCTATTTCTACACTTCAATTATATCATAAAGTATTTGGAAATAACTCATTTCAATATCCAGATAGTTTTCTTCAATAACAAAAAATACTCCTATACCTCAATTATTGCACGAACAGCCTTGGCAAAGGATCTCTAAATCCAAACATTATAGTTCCCAAGGTACCTACATATACTTCTACATCTCAATTATCTGATAAACAGAGTTGGCATAGGGAAATTCTAAATCCAGGTGACATATTTTAAAGATGCCAACAAATACTTCTTTACTCCAATTATTTGATAAACAAGCTTTCTACTAAAAGAGATCTCTAAATCCAAGAAATGCACTTCCACGATAAAGTCAAACAGCATGCTCAACTTTATTGATGTTTCAGACGGATTTGAAAATAAATTGAAATAAAGGACAATATTTTTCAAGTTAAAAAAATAATATAAAATAGAGATAAACTTCAAATTTATGTATCAATAAAAAAAAAGAAAATATTACAGAAAACTATCAAATGTTTTAATCTAGTTGAAGTAATTCTTATTTAAAATCCTACAGTTCCTTAAGTATTTAGTTGACTTAACTATGAAATGATGAGTATAGTTCTACACTCTAAGTTTAAACTGTCTTTAGTACTTACTAAACTAAGCAAAGACAGCGATGAGATTATTTAATACTATAATGTATTTGTACGGATAAACTTTAATTCATCAAGAATAGCACTATAAAGTCCTTCTTTTACATACATCGGATCATCCATCTTCATATTTGGATGCCAAACTATAGAACAACCACCTATTTCTTGCTCTCTTTTTATCTATCACGAGTCTTGTAATAATCTAGCGATTTGATGTGTCTATTAATTAAATCTTTGAATTTTATTATTATGGCTATTGATGCACAGATGGGTGTTATTTACTTTTTTATCCCACGTAGATATTCTGTACTTTATATCGCGATAAAGCATTCTGTAACAAATGTTTCAGTATTTGTATATTTATACCTCAATTATATAATAAATAATCTCGAAATAAGTGATATCATATTCCAGAGATTTTCCTACAATAACGAAAATTCCGTCTATATCTTAATTTTTGGAAAATCAGCCTTAGCAAAGGATGTCTAAATAGTAAATGTAGTTCCTATTCTAAGACTAATATTTTTTCATCTCAATTATTTGATTAACAGTGTTGACACGTAAAAACTTCAGATCCAAGAAATATATTTCAAAGATACCGACTAATATTCCTATACCTCAATTACTTGATGAACAGCCTTGCCAAAGTATATCTAAGCACACAAAATATCGTTCCTATGATGCCAAACAATATTTCTACACGTGAGTTACTTAATAAAAGGTGTTGACTTGTGGAAGCTCCAAATCCAAGAACTATATTTTAAGGATATCAACAAATGCTTCTAAAACTCAGTTATTTGATAAACCGTCTACAAAAAGCGATCTCCAAATTCAAGAAATGTATACTGAAGGTAACAATAAAAGTCAAATACTATTGTCAACTTTATTAATGTTTCAAAAATGCAGATTTTAAAATTGAATAAAAAAACACCCTTTTACAAATTAAAAAATAACAATAAATAGAGATAAACTTCAAGTTTCCGAATAAATAAAAAAAGAGAATATATTACATCAAAATTTGTAAAGTTTAAATTAGAAAAAAGCAAAAATATAGTGCGTTATGTACAAATATTTAATCTCCCATATAAAAGAGTAATAATTTAAGAGTCTCATTTTTTTCTGTTTTACGTTAACCTGTCTTTTGGTATTTTCTTATTTCTTATTTTTAACGAATTGCAAAGGAAAATAATGGGTACTTTTTATTTAGATTTCTTTTTAAAACATAAATATTTCGAAAACATTAATTTTTTTATAAGTAGCCATAGAAAAGGATTTATAAATAGAAAATATAGGTCCTATCCTCAGGCTAATATTTCTACAATTCAATTATTTGATTAACAGTGTCTACAGTGAGAAACTCCTGATCCAAGAAACATATTTCAAAGATAACAACTAATACTTCTATACCTCAATTAGTTGATAAACAGCCTTGGCAAAGGATCTATAAATACACAAAATAACATTCCTAAGATACCAAACAATACTTATACATCTGAGTTATTTCATAAAAGTGTTGACATGGAGAAATTCCAAATCCAAGAAATATATTTCAAAGATACCAACAAATGCATTTAAACCTCAATTATTTGATAAACTGTCTACCAAAAGGAATCTCCAAATTCAAGAAATGTATTATCAAGATGACTTTAAAAGCATATTTTTACATCTCAATTATTTGTTTAACAGTGTTGACACGGAGAAACTCCAGATCCAAGAAATATATTTCACAGATACCATCTAATGTTTTTTTCTATACCTCAAATACCTGATACACAGCCTTGGCAAAGAGTCTCTAAATACATGAAATGTAGTTCCTAAGATACCAAACAATATTTCGACATGTGAGTTATTTGATAAAAAGTGTTGACATAGGGAAGCTCCAAATCCAAGAAATATATTTTAAAGATATAAACAAATGCTATGCTTCTAAAACTCAATTATTTTATAAACTGTCTACTAGAAAGGATCTCCAAATTCGGGAAATGCATACTGAAGATAACGCTAAAAGTCAAATAATATTCTCAACTTTATTGATGTTTCAAAAATACGGATTTTAAAATTGAATAAAAAAAGTAGGCACTCTTTAAGAAGTTAAAAAATAACAGTAAATAGATATAAATTTTAAGTTTGTGTATAAATAAAAAAAGAGAAAATATTATATAAATGTTTGTAATGTTGAAAATAGAGCAAAGTAAGTATATTGTGCGTTATGTATAAATATTTCTGTTCACTATAATATGTAACATAAAAGAGTAATATTTTATCACTCTCTTTTTTTTTTCTTACGTGAACCTGTCTTTTGGGATTATTATACGTTTAAAGCATTGCACAGAAAAATAATAGATATTTTTAACTGTTTTTTTTTTTTTTTTTTTTTTTACGAGGGACGTTTGAAAAGTATGTTTTGTCATTTTTTTTTCACACGGAAAATTATTGCTAAAAGCAAATATACCATCGCATCATCTGAGTTATTGCCACCTTGCACTATTTTTTGACATAGTCGCCAACGACAGTAAGACATTTGTCGTAGCATCCAATCTGTTTGAAGAAACCACTCTGGTAAGGAATTGTCGCACAGCCTGCACCACTTCAGCATTGTTTAGGAAGTGACTTCCCGAGAGTGCTGCTTTCAATGCAGGGAACAGAAGAATGTCCGATGGGGCAAGATCGGAGCTGTATGTCGGGTGATCCAATCTCTTCCATCAGAAGTGACGAATCTGATCTTGTGTGAGCCTTGCTGTGTGTGGTTTAGCGTTGTTGTCCAAGAGCATAACACTTTCACTCAAGAGCTCTGGTCTCTTTCGTCGAACAGCGGACATGAGTTTGGTGAGGGTTTGTATTCGAATAACCTAGGACACGCCGATCTGCTACTAATCACTCTTCTTCGGCGCTCTGTGCATGTGTCATTCCTCCTCCGCTGACGCTCCTTCCGCCATGGAACGAGCAACGGGTGTGGATTTTTATGGATATTGTTTGTTTCACCTGATGTACCATATTCTCTTTTTAAAACATTATGAAACTTACTTTTGGAGCATTCCTCGTAAAACATAAATATTTCTAAATCTAAAAACTGTGGTATTATCTTGCACAATATTTACTCTTTCATATTTTTCTTATCCCTTACATTCGAAAGAAAATTTTTGTTTAATGTAAAGATTCGTGTTTTACATTATGATTTGAAAAATAAATGAAATAAAAGAAAAAACATGTATCTATTACACCTTTAAAAATTGTGTTTTTATAATGTATACTTTTTAAGATATAAAATGAAAAAATGGTAATTTTATTTTCACCTTTCGACATTTTAAAAGTCTTTAAAAAGATTCTTAAACTATTCCATCAATTTAAATTTTATTTGCATGTATATATATATACATATATATATATATATATATGTGTGTGTGTGTAAGAAGATGATATGTAAACAGTTGATTTACTGAAATTATATGAATAACTACGTTGAATAACAAAATAAAACTTCAATACAGTCTTAGACAGATAACTCTACAATACTTTACTAATAATTTCTTCACAGCTAATGCACTTCTGGCCCAACATATACAATATATTTATTTTCCAATAGTCCAACTAGACCTAACAGTGCCTTTACTGGTTATTTCTTATTTCGATGCTTGCTTCACAATAGAAAGTAGAAAACTGGCTCTTTTTCAATTTTGAAGATATTCTGATCTCGCGATCTAACCTTTTTTTAACTCGTGCATTTAAATCATGGATAGTAATAGTACTAGAGCGTCAGATAATTTTATGATCATGCACGTCATAAAGGAAATGAAGTGTTTAAACTGAAATCCTACATATATATATATATATATATATATAAACTCGGTTTAGGGCGTCAGGTACCACCATCCGGAAAATCTACAAAGAACCACTCCATTTCTCCCGGTGAAGAGTCCATTCCTCCTCCAGACCTCTATCCCTGATGGCTTTTTTATACGGTCCATCCAGTTCTTTCGTGGTCTTCCTCGTTTCCTTTTTTGATTTGTTCTATAATTAAATGCGATTTTGGGTAATTTCTCATCACTCATTCTTTTAACATGACCATACCAAATTAATTATTTCTTTTGAATATCGTCTAATATGGTTCCCTTTATTTTCATCATTTCTTTTATTTTTTTATTTTTTATTCTTTCTATTTTTGTAACCTGCATGATCTTCTTAGGTCATCCATTTCCCCTGCCACGAATTTCTTTCTCTCTGTCTCCATAACTGTCCACACCACTGCTCCATATAACAGTATGCTGTTTACAATGGTATTGTATATATTATACTTTCTTTTCCTAGAGATCTACTCACTCCACCAAATAGAATTTAATACTTTTACAGCCTTTCTTTCTTGACATATTCTCTATTTAATTTCCCGTGAGTCTCTGCCTTCTGTATTAATGTACACATCAAGGTACCTATAGTACTCGCAGCTTCCTATTTTTATGATATTATTTAAATTTAGTTCTGTCTCATGTCCTCCTATACGTATACATACGTTTTTGGTAATTTCGGCAAAAAGTAGGATAGAATTAGGAAAGAAATACCTGATATGTGCCCCCATACCAGACAGGGACACATATACAGTGCTAAAGAATTTCCTTTTCGTTGAGAGCTGAATATCCGCCCCAATGATATGTGTTCCCATACGTCATTTAGACGTCACTGTAGATGGGGACACATATCCAATGCCACAGCATTTTACTTTCGTCGAAAACTGGATATCTGTCCCCATGATGTGTGCCCCCATACCAGAAGGGGATACATATCAGTGCTAGAAAATTTTCTTTTCGTTGAGAGCTGGATATCTTCCCCCATGATATGTGCCACCATACGTCATTTTGACGTCACAGCAGAAGGGATATCACAATTCTCTCTCAGCGATAACATTTCTACATTACAACAGTTTGTCAAAATTTAGTCATTAACCACATATATTTACCAGTTTTACCAGACAGATTTTCACACTTCAAGGAGATTCCTCACCCCAAACAATTTAAAGGAATTTCCTGCGGGCCCGACAGAATGAAAGAAAGAAGAGATAGTTAAAGACATTTCAAATACTGCCTATTGTAAAATTTACAACTGAGCCATGGAAGAGATTGAGCCCAAAAGAAAATATATATTTGTTTCTTTCTTTAAACCCGAATTCTAAGACATATTAACAAGCTTTTTCACGTCTTTTACAGCACTGTTAAAATAAAAAGGATATGTAAAATCAATAGATCGAAACACGCACTGAGTATTGCATTGTTAGTCGAGTTTCCGGAAAAGGGAAAGTTATCAGTTTCAATACTGTTTTGTCGTTCATTTTCTTTTGAATTACAAGTTATTTAGAGGCTATGACTTTAGTAGTGTGACTTTGTCCAATGAAAAGATCCGTGTAAAGAAAATGGCACTCATAAATTTATCACTGTTTTGTTATATCATTTTATGTTAACTGTATGTTAACTTTATGTTATTAAGTAAATTTTAGCATTGAGATAGTCAAAGGAATTAATATAGCACTAAATTTTTTAATTATGTGTGTTTTTAAGATTTTTATTAGCTTCATGGATGTTATGAGTTCAGGTTAATAGAAAGACATTTATAATTCCATGCTTCTCGTAGTTACCGAGTTCGATTGTTTATATATATATTTCTTTTCAAAAAATGTCTTCGTGCATTCTTTGTAAAAATTGTTGTAGCTAACATTATACTAAGAAGTTCTATTGTTTTCCACCTTTATTTTTAGATCTGTATATATAAACAGTTTCAAATCATCTTTTGAATCTTCATTTATTTGCTTAATTATTTATACAAAATGTATATTTACACGTAGATGTGCATGTGTGTGTGTGCGTGTGTGTATGTGTAGCTATCAGTGCTGGTATTGGATTGAATCAGCCTTTCATTATGAAAATTTAACTTTAAAAATACATAAAACTCTCAATCAATATTTTGATTTTGGATCATTTTATTGTTTATACTTTCATTTACCTAACTTTTAAAACGGCATACATTACCTACGGCAGCAATTAAGTTACATATTTTACATAATGTAATGACATAAAAAAACTGGAATTATATAAAATATTAATATCTCAATAGCAAACTTATGCAAATATTTGTTCTTTAAAATTACCATGAACGTATCAAGAGAATTATAGCTACAATGAAAATCACAACAATGAAACTACATTGTAATTATTTGATAATACAAGATCAGCTGCCAACAAAATAACAAAATCTGTTTCAATGATTTGAACCGGTGAGCAAACATAATATCAGACATCGTATCACAAAATACACATATAATAATTATTTTGAATTATGATTCTTTGGTTATTCCTAAGAAATTTAAAGTAAGAAACTTATTTTCTGACAGTATATATTTATAAAAATAATATAGATAGTAAACACTTATTTAATTTAAAATCACTTCAGGGAATATGTGAACTAAATTACTTTATCGAAAATCTTCTTCATCGAAGAAAATAAATAAAGTTATACTATTAAACTAATAACTGAGTTATTTGTTTCAAGAAGATTTATAATCATAAATGGATCGACCTGATAAGTAAACATGAATTTTCATAATTGAAAATTATTTGTGTTTTTATGTTTTTGTTTACAATGCAATTTTTCCACTTTTGAAAATATTAACTATTTAATGCATCTATTGCTTTTTCTATACCGGGTGAATCAAAATGGGGATTATCTGACCGCTGATGATAGAAACACAGTTTTAATTACAAATTGTATATACGTCGAGTATAGCTTTTAGGCAAGGCACTTCTTTTGCAATAGCGCTATAATTATTAAAATATGAAATTAAATTTTTCATACGGCTCTTTTTTCTTATAACTTATACGAGCAGGGAAGACCGAGCTATGCTCGGTCAAAATTAAATTTGAATTCAAATATCATGACCCATGAGAGAAATGACCCACTAATTGAATTTCCTCGAACATGTGACTTAGCTCAAAAGTCTTCTCGTGCCCGAAAACCATAGGATGCAAAATTTAGTGTAAATAGTTTGAGCCGTTTTTAAGATAAAATAACTTGACCCATAATGACCCATAACCAAAATGATGCACTAATCGAAATTTCTCGAACATGTGACCTAGCGTAATAGTCTTCTTGTTCACTAAACCTGTAGGGTGCTAAATTTATTTCAAATCCTTTGAACCGTTTTTTAGATAAAATATCTTGACCCATAATGACCCATGACCAAAATGACCCACTAATTGAATTTTCTCGAACATGTGACCTAGCCCAACAGTCTTCTCGTGCTCGAAAACCATTGGATGCAAAATTTAGTGTAAATTGAGCCGCTTTTTAGATCTTGACCCAAAATGACCCAAAATGACCCACTAATTGAATTTTCTCGAACATGTGACCTAGCCCAACAGTCTTCTCGTGCCCAAAAACCATTGGATGCAAAATTTAGTGTAAATTGAGCCGCTTTTTAGATCTTGACCCAAAATGACCCAAAATGACCAACTAATTGAATTTTCTCGAACATGTGACCTAGCCCAACTGTCTTCTCGTGCTCGAAAACCATTGGATGCAAAATTTAGTGTAAATTGAGCCACTTTTTAGATCTTGACCCAAAATGACCCAAAATGACCCACTAATTGAATTTTCTCGAACATGTGACCTAGCCCAACAGTCTTCTCGTGCCCAAAAACCATTGGATGCAAAATTTAGTGTAAATTGAGCCGCTTTTTAGATCTTGACCCACAATGACCCAGAAATGACCCACTAATCGAATTTTCTCGGACATGTGACCTAGCCCAAAGGTTTTCTGGTGCCCAAAAACGGTAGGATACGAAATTTCGTCAAAATCGTTAGAACCGTTTTTAAGATAAAATTTGCACATATATATATATATATATAACCACACACAAGATTTGCTCGTATTAGAATATATGATTTTTAGGAAACCATTTTGAAACAAAAATATCAACGAGCCTTCATGTTACAATTTCTCAGTAAACGACTTGTTTGCAATTGTGTAAAAAAAACTCATGTTATTAGAATTGCTTTTTTTTTTTTTTTTTTTTTGCTTATAGAACGACGGTTGGCATATTTAAGCGAGAATGCTTTGGTACAAGAGAGTATTTCTTGTGATAGCCGTATTAAATCTAATATACGTTATTTCCATTCTAGTTTCTTTATAAAGATGTGAGTTGTGGGATATGGGACACATGGAACATGCTGAAATTAGAAGTTTTTGACCAATGTGTCATAACTTCTACTACAGAACTTGGCAATAATCGTCAAGATGAGTTCTATTAAACCAGTGAGTCAAGCCAAGCAAAATTCACTTAATAATAGTGGATAGTTGGCCAAGTTTTTGTTCAAACATCCTCCTGACCAATCACATTTCATCACTCGCATGTGGCCACTTTCTTATATATAAATACACTCTAGGTGGTTATAGCTTACGATTTTGTCCAAAATTACCTTGATTAATAAATATTTATTTCTCGTATCGCGCCACATTCTTATTTAGAAAGGCGACATTATTATTTACAAACAGGGCCAGATTGCCAACGGGGCACACGTTCACCAGTAAAACAGAATAGAAATGTTTTCCTTATGCCCGGAGTGGCACGAATGGGACGTTTTAATAAGACGCGAAAATTTCTATTAAATTTTACTGGTGGAAGTGTGCCCCGTCGGTAATCAGGCTCTGTTTACAAAAGCACTGTAGTTGCTCATCGCTGAAGACTTTTTCAAATCGTTTGAACCAATAAAATTTTATTACTGGTATGCTACCTTTCTCCCATATATAAAAGCAGTCAATTCCTCATGACTCAGATTTGAAACTCAGTAAACACAAGACACTCACATAATACCAAATTTGACGCGTACCTGTAAAAATACTATACACAATGAATTATTTCAGCTTAAAATCTTCTCTAATGTAAAAGTTACTTCCAAATACGTTCAGTGGTTGTTGAGAACATTGAGGACATACATAACACATACATTACCAGCAAAAACAGAAGCTTTATTTAAGTCTGTTAAAAATGCAATACCTCTAAGAAAGGTACTGGAAAGATCACATTCTTTGCAACCCAAAACTTACAGAGTTATGTAACTTTCAATTTTAAGCATTTTCAGTGATTTCTGGCACTAAAAATGCATATTTCCGCTTTTAATGCTAGAAAACAACAAAAATTCATAACATTTTAAATACCATAACTCTGTTAATTTTGTACATTTATCTAAATATAAAATGTATTTTAAAAATTGTTAGAAATAATATATTCCAGTTTTTCTAAATGTAGAACCGAGGCACCGTAATAAAATACATTGTATATATCGCTATGTATACAGCTACTTCTAAAGCAAATACCACATCTAAAAGCTATACTTAATTTGTATACATTTTATAAATGGAAGTATGTTTCTATCATATGTTGTGAAATAAACAAATATTCATCGATAAATATATAGAGAAAAATATATTAAATTATAAATACCTTCTACAGAAAATATTTTCTTCACATAAATATTGAAATTATTTAAATTATTTAAAGCTTTTAAAAGCTTTTAAATTCATCTATGTATATAGTTTCTACACATTTATCACTAAGAAATGCATGAGCATAGTTGCCATTTTTCTGTTTACTTTTTTCAAGTCAAATGAATATAACTTAAAGCAGAAAACTATTTAAAAAAATGGTTGTTGTTTGTAAGTGGTATTTTATTTAAATCTGTTCTTCGAAATTGACTAAATTCTGAAAATTTATTTAATTCATTTTTGTTCTCAAACATATCATAATTGGCAAATGATTTTATTAAGAAACTATGTGAACCAACGTTTTCTAGTTTTTCGGTAAAGACAGAAGATTTTTCAGAAAATGCTGTCAAAACCGTTTTGAACCGAACTGTCGAACGCGACAGCGCAGGAAAGGAAAAGAATTGCTGTCCTGTGACAACAAACGCTTTTAAAGGTGTAAATTCATCGATCAGAAAATGAAAGGAACTTTTCAATTGCAAATCACTTCAGTAAACCTACCTGTAAATATAATGGTTTTATATTTAACAAGAACGAAAAATCATGCGTCAAGCATAGATTATGTAACACTTTCCAACGCTTCCAAAATAATTTTACAAATCATACCGTTTAATAAGCTAAAAGATAACATCTAAGTAATCCGAATACTTTTCATGAGCCCTGTATAGGATCTATAGATTTGTATATATACTACATAGGATGCTAAATTTTAGTTCAGTTAGGAAACGCGTAGCACAGTTTAAAATTCTCCGTCTGGAGTTAAATAATACGGAAATGTGTTCGCGAACTTTTGTGCTTCCCTGTATAGGATCTACAGAACTTATACACACCACGTAATAGACAAAAAGCGAGTTAAAATTAAAATCGCGTTCAGTAACTTAAAACGCACTTCCAGGAATTATTGTTAACAGACAGTAGAGAATTCTTTTGTGTGTCCCTGTAAAAGAACGATGACTGCTATACATACAATATTCTGTAGTAAGCCTCTTGTAATGCACCTTATATAAATTTCAATGCGTTTAAAATAGGGAAACATTATTTAAATAAACCGCAGACGATTTTTCTAAATAGACGTAATGTAACGGAATTCTTTTGACTGTCCCTGTAAAGTAACTATAAGTGCTATGCACACACTATTCCATATTAAGCTTCTTCTAATGCACCTTAGTGATATATATAAATTTCAATGCGTTTAAAATAGTGAAACATTATTTAAATAAACCTCAAGTGATTTTTCCCTATAGACCGCAATGTAATGGAATTCTTTTGAGTGTCCCTGTAAAAAAAGTATAAGTCCTACACACTTCCGTTGAAATAGGGAACATGCTATAGATAACGACTATAACATATAAAAATTGCAGAGCAATCCGAGCATATTTGCGGGAGTTAGAGCACGGACAGACGGCAGACGGCCAGACAAACCGAAGTCATAAACACTTTTCAACTAGGTTGGAAAGTGTTAAAAATCAGGCAGAAAATGTGTCAAAATATTTCGCATTTTTGAGCGGTTAAAAAAATATTTTTTGAGAACTTTCTTAATAAAATTTCTGTTTCCAATTGCATTGAAAAAATTGGAAGGTTGTCATCCATATATTAAAAGTGAATTAAACTGATTCAGTATTTCCATTTTTGAATTTTGCAAAGAAGCAGATGTAATCTATCTAAACCCTAAAATGAGATGACACTTTTAGCTTGATCGAATTATCACTTGGTTTCATTGGATTTTATGGAGGGCCAAAGTTCTAAAGAAAATTTTAGAACACTCTGTAGAAAATAGAAAATAGTGTGAGAAAAGCCGTCTGATTGCTTGGTGAAAAATCTGCGAAAGAACTGCGATCAAATATCGTACAAAGATAAAAAGCTCTAGAGGCTATTCACTCTGTTAAAAAACTGAGAAATAAATCATAAGAATATCTCTTTCACGTTTGTTTCCCAGTGAATTACAATTTTGCTATCAGGATTTATTAACACTGTCCAACATAGTTGAAAAGTGTTATGAATTCGGTTTGTCTGACTGTCTGCCGTCTGTCTGTCTGTACGTGCTATAACTCGGGTAAATATATTGTGATTATTATGCATTTGATATATATTATTTAGGCTTCATATGGAATGGTCGGTATTGAAAATGAAGTTTGCAGCACTTAGAGTTTTGGTACAGGGACACTCAAAATAATTCCATTCCATTACGGTATATGCGAAAAAATCATTTGTGGTTTATTTTTATGTTGTTACACAATTTCAAACATATTGAAATTGGCATAGTATATCACTAAGATGCAATACAAGAGGCTTACTATAAAATATTTTGTGTATAGTATTCATCGTTCATTTACAGAAACACACAAATAATTCGGTACTGTGTGTTAACAATAATTGCTAGAACTGCTTTCTTAGTTGCTGAACTCGTTTTAAAATTAACTATTTTTTGTGTATTACTTGGTGTGTATAAATTTTATAGATCATATACAAGGCAGCACAAAAGTCCCCGAGTACATTTCCGTTTATTGACGGAAATTGCATAAGTGGAATTACTGAACCTTATTGAAATTAGTGGAACCTTATTGAAAGGTAAAGCGTTGTAAAATTATTTTGAAAGTATTACATAATCTGTGATCAACGCATGATTTCCCATCCTTGTTTCTTTTAAAGTAGTACTGGAAAAAGCCCATACAGTTTAAATATGTCGGGTATATAGTGAGACAGTCTGCTATTAACTTAAAATTTTTCGCCCTACCTTTTACGGTTTTACATGGCTTTTCTTCTACCTTACGCGTGTAATTTTAAAACGGGTGTAACTTTTAGCTTTAAACATTTTTTTTCTCTCTTACACAAATTATGTGTTATAACCATAACGTCGAAAATATTCCTTTGTTACAAATTACCTCTTTAAACTAAGAAATGAAAAAAAATAATAATAAAAATAAAATAAAAAATAAAAAGCGCTTTACATAAATCCATAAACATCGCATATTCTGAAAATTTTATAATTTTATAAATTCCCGGAATGAAGAAATTCCATTCTTCGTATTTTTCGTTAATTTATAAAACAAATTTAAAAATTGCGCATACAAGACGCATAAGGGCTTTCCTATAAAAATAAGTTTCGAAATTTCCTTCGATAAAAATAAAATTCTTTAAACATCGCTAATGTGCGGTAATGCAGTTTAACCCTTCTTTGCATTGTGATGGAAATTTCCATCACTGTTTATTTAACTTTTAATAAATAAATCAACTTTTTCGCCACCACTATATTTATATAGAAATATTAATCTAGTAAATTTCCCGTGAACTATGTTGCTGAAGAAAGTTAAAAATCTATCTTAAAATTTCTGGTGTCTAATATTTAATATATGTATAAAAAAACAATTGTAAAAGAAACACTCATGCAAAGAAGAGTTAATATTTTCAAAATTAAAAAGCCAATTGTTGCAGTTAGGCTCAAAATAAGGAAGAATGCCTAAACGATAAGTTTAAAAATTTAACTGCCAAATTACGAGAAAAGAAATTTTTATGAAAAATTTTAAAAATATTATTTTATTTTATACTTTCCCAAAAACTGTGTTCTTAATTTCTACGCTCTATGAAAATAAAATTTCAAGCAGTTTAAAATCATGATTTTAAGTAAAAGCAGTTCATTTTTACTGAGGTAGAATAAAATGCTTCAGAAGAAGTAAGTTGATTATTAGTATATGAGTTCATATTACACTCTTACTTAGTTTTTTAATCAATACGCTTATTTCTAATAATTTCAACGAAGGTAATAGTTTATGGTAGCAAATAATCGTTCTCCTTTGTACTAATATTTATTTGTAAAATAAAATAACTTTTATTTAGAATCATATGAAAATACTAATTTTTAAAATGGCTGAAATATTAAGAAAATACACAAACTATAATTTATGTAAACATTGGAACATCTAGAAAGTTCTCTAGTATTTCCAGTCTCGTTTCTCGACGAATAATGCTGGATCCAGTATTTTTATTCTTCTGTTTTTGTTTAAACAGACTCGATATAGAGAATTTCTTTAAATTAAAAATATACATGCGAAACAGGACGCTAACATGTCATATGATGTGTTCAACTTTATTTATTTTTACATGTATTCTAACGCCTAATTGCGAAAAACTATTCTAACCAGGAAACCACGCAATAGTGTAGTAATTAAAAAATATATAAGTAAGCAGCAATCGAAAGAGCATAGTGAAATGTGGTTTTAACACATAAATCTTTTGCCCTCGTCTCCTCGTTATAGAGATATAAAGTCTTAAAGTTAGCAAATTTATTTGTTTAATTTAAGGAGAAAAGCGTGGTTCTGATTCAGAAATTTTAATAATTAGATTAATATAAAATGCAAAACATATTTAGATAAAGTAATATAAAAATGGAAGAAGCCCGCAAAAAATGCTATTGACAAACATGGTACTGTGCCAAAAAATGATTGAAGCATAGAAAATAGTGGCACCAAGAACATTTTATGAACTTATTTCTAGTGCAATGATTACAATGGTCTACCTCTTAGGAAAAGAAATTGCAAAGGATTTTCAAATGGAAGTGGCCCAGTTTTCACTAACTGAGACTTGTACCAAGCATCCCGAATCATGTCAGAGTATTGCAGAGCACTAAACTGAAAATGGACAAGTGACTGGAGTTTGATGATGTTTTTACGTTGAAAACGTAATGAATTCTCCTTCCAACCTATTAAATCAATAAATTAGCAAATTTTAAGACTTTATATCTCGATAACAGGGAGACGATGGTAAATCTTTTATGCGTCAAGAAACACATTTATGCTCTCTTTAATGCTGTTTATTTAGATTTTTTCATTACTAAACTAACGGCGTGGTTTCCTGGTAAGACTGAATATTTAAAAATGTTTGAAAGTGTAGATGAGTTTAAAATGCTTTGATGATTGAATGAAAACTTCTTTTTCTTCATAATTTCATGAAGACATACCTTAGAGTTGAAACAAAGTCATAGTTAATTAAAGTCATAGTCAAAGTCGTTATTTATTAAACAAAACTATAATAACATTTTATCTACCATATTGCCCAAATTTCAATATGTAACACTAAGATATACAAAACAAAATGAAAGTCGTAATTTTTAATAGGAGTTGTACCGAAATGGTTATCTTAAAAAAAAATGTTAATTTGTAAATATAACTTAGCTCGGCAATACAATACAAACTTTTATTACATTACAAAATTTTTGAATTATTTATCTTCTTCACTAGTTCCGTCAGCCCACGAACTACAAATCTGCATTATTAAGAAGTAGTGCAGACATCATAACGATGCTGGCAACAATGTAAATACAACTAAATGAGAGATACGATGTGCATGTTTTTGAGACAATTTTCTAATTAACACTTCCATTTTCATAATTTTAAAAAAGACCAATATTAAACATAGCATACAAATCTTCACTTTTATATAAATATTTTATATAAATATTTTGCTAATAAAAACATAGGAAAAGTAATCTTAAAACCGCAAAAATTTTGAAACAAATTCTGCAATGCTATTCATTTTAGAATTGCTATATGTAAAATGTATTTTCAGTAAAAACTTTGAATTAATTTTATCTAAATGTTCTTTACACAATTTTACGATGAAAAATATTTGAGTTAGACCAAACTCGTTTTTATTATTATTCATTTTTTAAATAGGAAATACCTGGATTATTTTTGTGTGTGTGTGTGTGTGTATGTGTGTGTGTGTATCCGAAACACATGCATTTAAAAAAATTCAATCCTTTATTGGTTCTTCCCTTACGCAAACTTTCTCTTAAAAAAATGCAGTTTTAAAATAAAATACCTGTTAGATACAAACACAAGAAAGTTTTTTTTTTATTTTATAAATAGTGAAAACACGCATATATATCTACAATCTATCATAAAAAAATTGGAATATCAAAGACATTATTTTTCGTAAGAACTTTAATGCATGTATTTTTTTTTTATCTCAGCATTATCTACAATAGTTCTCTGAAAAAAAAGTTGGAATTTGATTTAACGAATCTATTTATTTTATTGTTTTTTTAGATAAACAAACATGACATGGAGAAATTCCTTAAATCCAATATTTATATCCGAAAGATGACGCTAACATGCCGTGTGGCTTGTTCAAATTTATTGATTTTGAGAGTATTCTAATAACATAAGGAAAATAACGATTCTGAGACTGAGACTTAAAAAGGTTTGAAAGTTTAAATGACTAAAAACAACTTTCATGATTGTTTGAAAATTACTTCTCTTCATAATTTCGTGAAGAAATGCATTGGAGTTGAACCGAAGTCAGAATTACAAATGCATCGTTTTTAATAAAAAATAAATAAATACAATAACATTTTATCTAGCATATTTTTCGAATTTTAATATCTATCATTAAAACAAAATGAAAAACATAATGAAAATCGTAAATTATTTTTAATAGAGGTATACCAAAGCAGTAATCTTAAAAATATATTAACTTGTAAATCTGACTTACTTTAGCAATAAAATTCAGCTTTTTATTGCATTTCAAAATTTCGGATATCTTTTACCAATGTTCTTCACTAGTTCCTCCAGCTCTACAAGCAGAACAAAATCTGTATAGTAAAGTTGTAACGCTGATGTCATAACGATACTAGCATGAAATGAGAGATACAGCATTGGACTTACAAGGAAGGTCTCCATAAGCGCATACTCAGAATTTTTTGAAAAAATTACAGAATGTTCTTCTCATGAGGACATAAAAAAAAAAAATTCTGCAGAACCTCGATACAAGGTCCGTAAAAAATAATAAAATTTCGTTTATTTGGCGATTTATCACCGGTTGGCCACGGAATGAAATTAACCCTATCAGGGGCAAAGTACTTATGTTCCTAAAATGTTGAAATCATTGAGTCACACCGGGATTTAACAACAAATTTATTTTGAAATATGTAAAAGATTTTCTTCACGTACATTATAACAGTAAAATTTGATTCCAAAATTCCGGTGTCAATGTGGCATTTGGGAATTAAAATGAAGTGGGATAGATTATATCCCACCGCCTTTCAAGGGGTTAAAAAATACGCTTTTATGACAAATACTCTTCAAGGGAAAACTTTTTCATACTGAACTTGTTTATGCATGTTTAACTTACATAATAAAGAAGTTTTTATAACTACAATTTTGTGTTCTGTTGTTGTTGTGTAGTGTTATATGTATATGTAATGAAATTTAACGATTGTATTTTACGATTTAAAACAAAATTTAAATTGATTGAAATTGTTTAAAGTTCAAAAATAAGCCCGATTCTGAACATTGTCAATTCAAGAAAGCTTTTATTGCTATGGAAACAACGACTTCTACGATAGAGATATGTATAACGAATCCGTTTGTCATCGGGTTTTTCCTTTTAAAATACATTTAAAAATTACTTGTACAACCGTTGAAGCCATTTAAATTAGAAAAAATCGTGGAATGGAGGATAAAACAACAGACAAAATTTCATTCAATCGGTAATAAATAGAGAAAAAAACTTGAGTGATTTATTTAATCTAATTAAAAAAATATTTTAAATTAATATTTAATGCAAACGTACAGAGAGTTGAAAATGTTGAACGCAAAATGCAAACGATTCTGAACAAGAGGGTATGGTGTCATGAGCCATAGAATTAACCCATTCGTATAATTTTTTAACCCTTTCAGGGGCAAGCAATTGTGTTCTGGTAACGTTGAATTCCCACCGGAATTTACAAAAGAATTTAGTTCAAAATAAGGAAAAGCAATGTAAAATTTAATGAAAAGTTTCTGGTACGAATCGGATTAAAATTAGGTGGTATATAATATATACCGCCGCCCCTCAAGGGGTTAAGCTTATGACAATTTTACGCTTTCAAATTTTACAAAAATCTCATAGACAGGTCTTATAACAAGAATTTCTTCAAACTCTTCGCTTTCTTTAATATGCCTTTCAGATTCATATATTTTTTAAATTTCGATTGTTAACTAAAAGTGAAAATAAACATACATATTCAATAATTCAATAATGCACATAACTTAAATGTCAGCTTCGCTATAACATAAAATAGATATTTGCAGCTTCCAAAACATAGAACATATTTTTTCAGTGGTAAAAATAAATAACTGCAACAACAAGCAGCTTTTATATATTATACAAAAAATAATAAATATTTCATCGTTTAAGTTTAAATTCATTAAATATTGCGCATTCGAATAATCATTTTACAAGCAATTTAAAATGCATTAACACTAGAATGACGGGAAATTTTACACAAGTTTCATAAAAATATTTCATACCAGAATTTTTATTTAGGACTTTTAACTTATTTATTTAACTTATTTTTGTGCAGTATACATATAACTTATTGTATGAAGAAATGTCCTGTTCGAATCGAAATTTTTTCCTTTGGTAGGGGCTAAAATGGACCCCACGCCGTCGTTCTAGTGTTAAAATTGTTTGCGTTTGGCGAAGAAAAAATGTTGCTAGCCAAATCGTGTGATTTTGCGCCAAATACTCGAAAGTATTCTATATTTTTGCAGATTTTCTACTGGGATTCCGCAGCTAAATTCCGCAGTTCCTTTATTGCATACATGTGTAGCTTTATTAGCATTTTTTTCAAAATTTTCTGAGTATGCGCTTTAAGGAGACCTTCCTTGATAGTTGTGCATCAACCATGCACACAAAAACATTCCTATTGCGTGGGATTCAATTCTGGATATTTTTCATTACTTTCATGTACTATTTCATTTATTACACATACCCATGCTCAAATTTGCACGCGTAGGCATTCACACACGTTCCAACCGTGGCGCGAAACAGAAGGGAATTTTTTGCTAACAAGCCAATTTGTGGAAATTAAACTCTAGTAAATTTAAAGTAACGTTTAAGCGACTTATCGCCCATGCTTGGCGAGGTCATCGTTTTCTGGCTGTTTTAATTTAGATACTTAATATTTATTTATTTAGAGTTACGAACTTAGAGTTTACGATAGTTTTATGCTTTTAATCTAATAAGCGGATGCCGGGAATGTATTTTTTTATGTCCAAAATTTTTTAGTTCTCCACGAGCAAAATGATAAGACAGACTAAAATTATTTTACAAAAAATATTTAGAATTATATAGAATAACATATTTAGAACATATTTAAATACAAAACATATTTAGATATAGAAAAATAAAAATAAAAAAACGCAAAAAATACAAAATAAAATACAAAATAAAAATAAAAATGCTATTGATAAATATGGTACTGAACCAAAAATTGATTGAAGCATAGAAAATCGTGGCACCAAGAACATTTCATGAACTTAAATCTAGTGAAATGATTACAATAGAACCCTTCCTACAAAAAACAAAATTGGAAGGGCGTTTCAAATGGAAGTGGCCGAGTTTGCACTAACCCAGACTTGTACCAAGCTTAGCGATTCATTTCGGAGTTTGCGGCGCGCTAAACGTTAAATAGGCAAGTGACTGGAATTTGATGATGTTGTTACGTTGAAAAATCTCGAATCCTCCTTCCATCCTATTAAATAAATAAATTAGCAAAATGTAAGTCTTTTTCTCAATAACGGGGAGTCGAGGACAAATGATTTATGCGTCAAAAAACATGTTTCACTATGCTCTTTCGATTGCTGCTTATTTATATTTTTTCATTACTACAATAACGGCGGGGTTCGCTGGTAAGAGCGTACATTCTGTTTTATTAGTGGGTACGTAGCAGCACAAATACAAAAAAAAAAAAAAAAAAAAAAAAAAAAAACAGCCAACAGGCGAACGTGGCGGTACCATTTGACCGCATATGTAAACAAATCCACAATTATACTGAATACGGCGCGAAAAAATCTTAAAGCGTGCCTTGTAAAATTTAAAAAAATGTATATATGAAATGGAGTGAATTTTAACACTGAAAAAATAAGGTACCAGAAGTAGAACAGTGGCATTTTGAGATAGAGAAAATAAAGAAGAAGCATTTTAATGTGGAAATAAGTAAATCAAAGTGAAAAAATTATATACAGGGCGATTATAAAAAAAACTATCCCAATATATAAGCCCCTAACTGTCATACCGTTCACAGAAACTGAATCAAATTCTGGCTTAAAGTATTTTGAGGTATGCGCTCAAGAATCATGTGAAAAACAACAGTTAAATTCTAACAGTTACGGTTACAGTGACAAAATTTCGAAAATATCAAATGGCAACACCTACTTTTTTTTATTGGAATGTGATCTTCATAGTGAAAACCCATAAAAAGCGTTGGAACAGTACCTGTAGCACGAAAATCGCCGGCGCTAGACAGACTAAGAAGAATAGTGAAAACAACCAATAAGGACAGAGAAGCAACAGAAAACAAAACATTTTATTGTGTTTCATACATTTTCCATTTCACACACGACGACACTTTACATGCGGCAGATGGTGGATAGCACTGAACAATAAAATGTTTTACTTTCTGTTGCTTCTCTGTCCTTTATTGGTTGTTCTTCTTAGTCTGTCTAGCGCCGGCGATTTTCTTGCTACAGGTACCGTTCCAACACTTTTTATGGTTTTTCACTATGAAGATCACATTCCAATAAAAAAAAAGTAGGTGTTGCCATTTGAAATTTTCAAAATTTTGTCACTGTAACCGTAACTGTTAGAATTTAATTGCTGTTTTTCACATGATTCTTGAACGCATACCTCAAACTACTTTAAGCCAGAATTTCATTCAGTTTCTGTGAACGGTATGACAGTTAGGGGCTCATATATCGGGATAGTTTTTTTATAATCTCCCTGTAAATTAAAAATATAGTATACATATGAAGACGTGAGTTTCAAAACTTGTCTTATACAAAAAATTAAATTCGAGGAAATAGCGAAAAACCTCTGACTGCTTTCATTGGTTTTCATTGAAAACGAAGATTTTAGAACGCCAGAAATACATGCTAAAACTAGTTTTTCAGCGGAATGTAGTGTTTTTTCAGTGCAGATTTACCAATAGAGCAGATTGAAAGAGAAAACACGATTTTTTAAATTTTGGATAAGGCGAGTTTTGAAACTCACGTCCTCATATATATATAGATAGATGAATAGATAGATAGGAGAAATTAAATATGAAATTTTCTCAGAAAAAATCATAAGAAGCTAATTAAAAAAATTTCAGTGATATTGACAAAATACCATCTGTGCCATTCTTGATTTCAACATTTATGTATTAATAAAGTATCAATAAGGCATAAAGAAAGCATGCACGAAAGTATTTTCGTGAGATCTTTAATTATTTTCTGAGAATTTCCAGAAGAAAAATGCTTTTAGTTATTATTTTTAGTTTTACACTGCTATTTTCATAATTTTAAGTAATACATTCATTTAGTGTAATACTCATGCCCGCATGGTTATGTTGTCATAGAAAAAATTAAATATAAATGGCAGAAAGTTTGAAGGAATCTGTGCTACATTCTTCATCTCCACATTTTAGAACCTATTTTCAATAAGGACTTTAAAATTTTCATTTTAAAGTGTATTTTGCTTCGAATCCTGGTAAAATGTTAATGTTCTTTTTTGACAATTTTCTAATTTACATATACGGTTAATTTACACGACGGGTATTTTTTAAGTAAAGGTCGTTTGAAAATAAAAACCAAACGAATGAAAATTTTCCAAAACCAAATTTATTTTCAGATTCTCAATACATTTCTCTATTTTACAACATAGCTGCCAAGTTTGTTTAAACACTTATCATACCTTACTACTGGATTGTGAATACCCTCTTCTTAGAAACTTGCCGCCTGCTTCGATAACCAAGAGGTTACGGCCTTTTTCACGTCTTCGTCATCGTTGTTGTGGTTGCCGCCGAGATGTTGTTTGAGACAGCGGAAAAGATGCAAATCGCTCGGCGAAAGGTCGGGGCTGTAGGTGGGGGGGTCCAAAATTTCACAGCCAAAAGAGTCCAATAAAGCTCGGATATGGGCTGAAATGTTAGGACTTGCATTGTCCTGGAGTAACAAAATTCGCTCTGTCAGTATGCCGTGTCTTTTGTTTTGATTCGCTCTTCGCAGCTTTCACAGGGTTTGGCCGTAGGCGGGCGAATCGATAATCTTGAACATTTTAAAGAATCAGAACAGACCGTACAGGTTACTTACACAACTGCAACTGAGCATAACTGTTCCCAAGGAATGCCGGGATACGACACAAGCACTCGTTGGGGCGCGCGTGCCACCTATTAGTGTATGCAACAAAACAGCCCTTATTTAAAAAACACGCCTCGTATTTCCACAATTTTAATAAAGACGAACATTTAACATAGCATACAACTCTTTCCTTTTATATAAATATCTTAATTAAATATTTTTCAGATAAAAACATAGGAAAAGTAAACTTAAAACAGCAGAAATCAGTGATGGAACAGAGAACCAATTGACTCCGCTAAATTTAAATAGTACTCTTTATCTTATTTAAGGACAGAATTTCTGATTTTTTTTTAACACGAAGAATACTATTAAAATTTAGTGGTGACCATGGCCCAAATGCTGCAAAACTATTTCATCACTGATGAAATGCTAAAACAACTCGTATACAATTATTCATTTCAGCATTGAAAAATCTAAAATGTATTTTCTGTAAAAGCATTGAAATAATTTTTATCTAAGAGATATCTACATGATTTAATGAAGAGAGTAAGTTAGCTTAGTCTCATAAGTTAGACAAAGCAATATATTTATGCTTCAGTTTTGTTTTTAAATAACTAAAACAGCATGGATATTTTATTTATATCCGACACATATACACATTCAAAATTTTAATAATGGCAATCCTTTATTACATGACGCAAACCTTCTCTTTTAAAAATAATATGCAGCTTTAAAGTGAAATAGTCTTCAGATAGAAATATAATAAAGCTTTTTTTTTTTATTTTATAAATACTGAAAAAATGTATATACTGTTCTTCAAAACAATTTTAGGATATCTAGAGCACACTTTCTCCAAGCACCTTAATGTATGCATTTGTTTTTATCTCAGAATTTTCCACATCAATTCTGAGAGAAAAAACAAACTTGGAATTCGACTGAGCTAGTTTTTTTTCTTATTTATTTTTTAGATAAACAGACATGACATGTAGAAATCCTTTAAATCCAATATATATATGCGAAAGAGGACGCTAACATATCGTATGGCATGTTCAAATTTATTGATTTTCAGAAGTATTGCGATGTTTAAGTATTAAAAAAAAGAAAAAAGAAAGAAAAAAATATCTAGATTGCACTTAATAAAAATATTTAAAATTAAAAATGAGTAGCAAGATAAAAGTATCGGTGATTTACTGTATTGTTATGAAGATATAAATACACAATTAGAAATTATTAAACTGTATGAATATTTCAGATAATTATTTATTTATTTGCAGGGTTCTGGTGTACTTCATTGTATCGGACATATTTAAATGTTTTCTGACTTGCATGTAAAATTGTTTCACAGCATCTTAACAATATTTTAAAAGTACAAGGCATATTTTTTACTTCATATATCCCATTCTAATCAAAAATAAATTTTAGATATAAATTTTAATTCCGAAGAATCTTTGCATATAAGTCCAATAAAATAGAATCTATCAGACAAAACATGTTAGACATAAGTGAATTGAAAATTAAGTCTTAACATGTATCAAATCAGCTGTTTTAGAGGAAGCAATCACAATGGTTTTAGATGTAGTTTTAGAAAACTTGAATGTTGATATCCTCGAAACTTAAATGTTGTTAGTGATATGATAGTTTGTAAATTACTCACTAATTAGTACTAATTGGATGATAATAAGAGGTATAGTATGGCTCCTATATGTTCCCTCCATTAAAGTAAATGAGAGCAAGTTACCAGATGGCTGAATAATGAAATCCAGATACTAGGTGGTCGCTCATAAAAGATTTCCAAGGGTCTTTTTCCTTTCCTATGATCAGACACTACAGGGAAAGGTATTAGGTTATACATTTCTAACATTTGAGACCAGAGTTTCACATCTCAAGAATTCCTTCACACTATATATGAGGGGGTTAGAATGACAGTGGTGTAAGTCAATATTTAGTAATTTGGGAAATGGGTGGGTTGTATCGCCGTTGCATTAAGTAGTCCAAATTCTGTTTCTCTCTAACTACATCTTAAGAGAACTATGACTTACTTGACTGTCACACTGAATAGACATTAATATACGTTGAAAGAAAATATGGTTATCTAGATTTTTCAAATTTTTGACTTACTCCGCTGTCATTCTAATCACCTCATATGCGAACGCAAGAGACTTTTCAATGATATACGATTTAGGGACCCAATGCAGTCGGTCCAGTGTATCTCTCTTTTTGGGCGAGAGCGACCAAAGAACAATTCCGTTAGCTATATGGGTGCAAGCGACCCAAAGCTATACTGATCTAACTCTTTAAAAACTTCAAATTTAACTATATGTTGCTTGTGTATTCATTGTGGTGTGACGTGCTGATCAAGAAAAATGGTTTGTTGTAAAATACAACGTCTTACCGTTTAATGACTAGTATTTTGACTTGACGTGTTACGACTCGAGTCATTCCATTTTATCTCCAGGAAAGCTTCAAATAAAATTATTAAGCTCTTCCTGGTATTATGAAACGCATTTTCAAGCACAATTTAAAAATTGGGATTTCCAAGGATATGTATTATTATTCAGAAGAAATGAAAGACTTAAATAATACAGACTTAAGTAATACAGAGTTTCAAATTGTCCTAATTGCTTGCTTTAGCAAATTTTAACGTCTATATTTTCTTTATTTTCTCAAAGACAATTGTTTAAAAAAACGATCGTTAATTAAAATATTTTGTTACAAAGTAAAAATAAAAATATAGAAAAGTAATTTTGAAAATCTAAGTGAATAGTGGAAACTAAATAAAAGTATTTAATAAAATTGAAAAACGTGTATTTTGATTTCACTAAAGAAAAAGAAAAAGGGTCATTCTTCATAACACTAATCGGATATATATTTTTTTGTAAGATTTTTGAACTTATTCTTTGAGATACTTTCTACATCACTTCTTAAAAACAATTTTGAGTTAGACTCAGCCAACCCCTTTATTATTCTGCTTTTGGATCAATAGACTTCACATGAAAAAGTTCTTTTGGTCTAACAAATATATTTGAAAGGAGGTGCCAATATGTCTTATACATGGTCAACTTTATTGATATTTAAAACTATTTTTATGTTTTAGCAGGACAGAAAAGTTTGTAAGTTGTTTTTCTTTTGTACGAACGAAATTCGAAGTTTTTAGAGTATTTTAAAAAAATAAATAAAATCGACTTTTGAGAGAAATATGAACAACTTTACTTTAATACTCCACTTCAAGTCGATTACCCTTATTACACTCCAAGTGGATTACCCTTATTACACTCTAAGTGGATTACACTTATTACACTCCAAGTGAATTGTGTTGGGCAATGTCATCCACGTGTCTCAGTAAGCAAACCGGACATTTTCCCACTCAGTTGGAAGAATAGTAACTTGTATGATTCAGTGGGCATTTTTCTTCTCAGTTGGAAGAATAGTAACTTGTATGATTCAGTGGGCATTTTCCCACTCAGTTGGATGAATAGTAACTTGTATAATTCAGTGGGCATTTTTCCACTCAGTTGGATGAATAGTAACTTGTATGATTCAGTGGGAATTTTTCCACTCAGTTGGATGAATAATAACATGTATGATTCAGTGAGAATTTTTCCACTCAGTTGGATGAATAGTAACTTGTATGATTCAGTGGGAATTTTCCCACTCAGTTGGATGAATAGTAACTTCTATGATTCAGTGGGAATTTTTCCACTCAGTTGGATGAATAGTAACTTGTATAATTCAGTGGGTATTTATCCACTCAATTGGAAGAATTGTAACTCGTATGATTCAGTTAAAATATTAAGGGTTCTGCGTATTCATCGTTTATTGGACATTCTTTACCTATGGTCTATTCTGCTGAGTGACATATGAATGTCATTTGACAGACCAGATGATGTTAAAAAATAGTTCTTTCAGTGAATTGTGTCGTACGGATTCCGTGCAAATGATTCTGTTGAAAAAACATTGACAATTTACGCAAAGATCCTGCTGAACTGGACACTTTTTCACTCACTTAAAAAATTTTCAACTGGAATATTACTATTTGGAAACAATTGGACTGCAATTCAATACATCTTATGAAACCTGCGATCACACATTACCGAGCATATATAAAAAACAATAATTACAACACGATGCACACATATTTCAATCTTCAAAGTAGTTTTCGTTAAATTTTGAATTAAAATGTTGTTTATAAATATGTATATATATACTTTTTTTTGTCCTATAATAACTAAAAAAAAATCTTCTTTGGGAAAATGTGCCTGCAAGCTATTGCTTTTTCAAACTTTATCAAAGAGAGCTTTAATAGAGCTGAAAATAAACCTCTTCAAAATACTATACATGTATCCCCCGCTTAGTGCGTTTTCAGTTAGTGCGATTTTCAGTTAGAGCGGTAACTTTTTTTCGATGTGCCCTCATTAGTGCGAGCAAAATTTTGATTAGTGCGCAAATCACGAAATGGAGATATTTTTTTTTTTCAGCAAGATAACGTCAAATTTTTGAAAATGAAACTTGCTCAAAATGCCGGAAAAAGAAGTAACATTAAAACAATTCTAAGAAGATTTTCAAAAATTAGAGCTGCTTAGACAGCGTTTAATCAATATAGACCCACACGTCAGTGAAAGTACAGGGTTGTTATAATTAAAGTTCGCCTATTCAGAAGGCTCTAGAGCCGGTTCTATGGCTCCAAACGAAACAAAATTTCACTAGTATGTAGTTGAAGAGATGCGCTCTGCGAAAATCGAAAAAAAAATTAGTTATATTTTTTAATATAGTCAATATTTAAGGCGATGTTTGCAGATTCATTATATCAATTTCAGTCAATCCAGACGAAGCACACAAATTTAAAAGTTTCAACAAACTTCGACGAACTGCGAATTGTTATAATTAAAGTTCACCTAATCAGACAGCCCTAGAGCCTGACCAATGACTGCAAAAATACAGAAAAATGAATATAATTTCATGTGATGTAATCTGCATCAACAAAAATTAAACATGTCGCTCGGCAGCGAGGAAATAACGAAGAATAACATTACGCATGCTCAATGAATCCTCCACCATTTTCAATAAAGCATTCGATTCTCAGAATTGTGCTTTCTATAGCATTGCGTAAACTGTCCTGTGAGATTGAGCGAATATGAAGTCTAATACTGTCTTTCAGATCAGAGATTGTCTGACATCTGTATTTAGATACAGAATCTTTCAAAAATCCCCACAACCAAAAATCGCAAGGTGTTAGATCAGGCGATGGTGGTGGCCAGACTGTTTGAAAATAACGACTTATGATGCGGTCTTCTGTAAAATGGCTTGTTAAGAAAGTCCGAACTGCTTTAGTAATGTGCGGTGGTGCACCGTTCTGCATAAACACGATATTTTGAAGGCACCCTCGCTGTTGCAGCTCGGGAATAAGAAATTTTGACAACATATTGAGATACCTTCACCCATTTACGGAACAAGTAATGGGTCCTGTGAAAGTTCCTCAAAAAAATATGGCCCTATCATAAACGTAGCTGTGAAACCGCACAACACCGTCACTTTAGCTGCATGCAATGGAACTTCTTGGACAACATTAGGATTCTCTTTCGCCCAAATTCGACAGTTGTGTGTGTTTACTTGTCCGTATAAATAAAAATGCGCTTCATCTCTCCATAGAATATTCCAGGGTCAAGAATTGTCCACATTCATTCGTGCAAGAAACTGTAGTGAAAATGATAGCCGACTTTCGGTATCGCCCTGTATTAGTTGTTGCACCCTCTGAATCTTGTATGGATAGTAGCGCAAAATTTGACGCATCATTTTTCTCACAGTGGAATCGGCATATCGACTTCATTCGCAATAGCTGGCACACCAAATGATGACTGGCTTGCTAAATCCACGGCAGCAGTAAGCAATATCTTCAATGCTAGAAATGTCTACCTTTTTTCGTCCTCTGCCAGGAAGAATGTCGAGTTTTCCTGTTTCCTCGAACTTTTGAATCATTTTGTGAACTCCACAATCCGACATTGGTCCACGTCTAACATCTTTTAGTTTCCGGAATTCTCGAAGAGCTGCAGCTGCATTGCTGTTATTTTAATAAAATAACTTTACAAGAAGTGCCTTTTCTTTCAAAGTTACCATTCTCCACAAAGCGTAGATTCAAATGTTTTTCAGAAACAATCAACTGTTCCAGTGTCAAAGAAATCACAGACACACTTTATCAACAAGTTTTATATCGTCAGGTGGTTAGAAGGGTATTTCAAGTTTTCGAAGTTGCGACCGCACTTTGACGTCGTTCGTCGAAAATTTGAATAAAATGTGATCTTTTTCAAGCGTTGGGTGAAATTTTGTGATTTTGTGTATTCCATCTGGATTGATCGAAGTTGATATAACGAATCTGAAAAAGTTTACTTTTACCAACTGTGAAATAAAATTTCCTGTATTTTGTGTTTTTACAAAATAAAGGAATCTGCAAATATCGACTTAAATATTGGCGCAGCGCCACCTATTGACAAAAATTGTAACTATTTTTTTTCGATTTTCGCAGAGCGCATCTCTTCAACTACGTACTAGTGAAATTTTGTTTCGTTTGGAGCCATACAACCGGCTCTTGAGCCTTCTGAATAGGCGAACTTTAATTATAACAAACCTGTATGTAAGTAGAGTGAGGAAAATCAAATTGTCTGTCTGGCTCAGAGAGATAAGGAGCTGTTCAATTTGTGAGAAAAATAAACATTGTTAAAACAGTCTACATAACCGTGATTATTTTTCATAGTGGTGTTTTTTAAAATAAAATATTTGCGTACGCATTATCAAAGTGTATGAATAAAATTACTTATTAACTAACCTTACTATTAACTATTGCAAAAAGCTACTATTGGTGCGAAACCTACCGAAAGGAAAATCAAAGGTCTCTCTGGCTCAGAGAGAGATGGAGTATTCCAATTTGTGAGAAAAACAAACATTGTTAAAACAGTCTATATAACCGTAATTGTTTTACATAGTGGTGTTTTTAGGTAGATTTCGTACCAAATACTACCTATTACATTCTCACCTAAGTTGGAAATTTTGAAAAATTTTTGCAGATCTACGCCGATCATGACTCCCAGAACCCAAAACCACCCCCAGTTCAAAACTTTATCTATCTATCTATCTATCTATCTATCTATCTATCTATCTATGTCACTTTTTTCTGACCACGATAACTGGAAAAATTCTGCATAAATCTCTTCCAAACTGGTACATAAAATCAAGGGTCATAAAATCTCGGTCAAGTTCGTTAATGGGCAAAATCGAACCAAGGGGGGAAAATGGGGGGGGCTTTTTGTGAAAACAGAAAAACCCTCATAATTTCTTTATTATTATACGTATCGAATCCGTTTAAAGTTATTATTACTTCTAGGAAAAGGGCCGAAAATTTATGTATGACAGATTTTTGATATAATTAAAAATGGCCCCAAGGGGGGAAAAAAGGGGGGTTTTAGAAGAAAAAAATCATAGCTTCGTCAATTCACAAGATATCAAATATGCGTAAATTTATTATTAATCCTCTTAGTATTATCTAAAACTTTTATATTGACAAGTTTTTTATAGGACCAACCGTTATAGCAAAAAAAAAATTAAAAAGAAAAAAATCCCTGCCGGCTCCGCCTGCAAACAAGTTATTTTTCGAAGTAGGCGGTTCCAACTCCCGCATCTTTTCGAAACTGATACATAAAATCAAGGGGCATAAAATATCGGTCAAGTTCGTTAATGGGCAAAATCGAACCAAGGAGGGGGGGATGGGGGGCTTTTTGTTAAAACAGAAAAAAAAACGTAATTTCTTAATTATGATACGTATTGAATCCGTTTAAAGTTATTATTACTTCTAGGAACAGGGCCAAAAACTTATGTATGACAGATTTTTGATATAATTAAAAATTGCCTTAAGGGGGGGCGGGAAGGGGGGTTTTAGAAGAAAAAAATTCATAATTTCGTCAATTCCCAAGATTTCAAATCCGCTTAAATTTATTATAAATCCTCTTAATATTATCTAAAACTTTTATATTGACAAGTTTTTTATAGGACCAACTGTTATAGCAAAAAAAAATTAAAAACAAAAAAATCCCTGCCGGCTCCGCCTGCAAACAAGTTATTTTTCGAAGTAGGCAGTTCCAACTCCCGCATCTTTTCGAAACTGATACATAAAATCAAGGGACATAAAATCTCTGTCAAGTTCGTTAATGGGCAAAATCGAACCAAGGGGGGAAGGGGAATGGGGGGACTTTTTGTAAAAACAGAAAAAACCCCATATTTTCTTAATTATGATGCATATCGAATCCGTTTGAAGTTATTATTACTTTTAGGAGAAGGGCCGAAAATTTATGTATGACAGATTTTTGATATAATTAAAAATTGTCTTAAGGGTGAGGGGGGAGGAGGGGTTTAGAAGAAAAAAAAATTATAACTTCGTCAATTCCCAAAATTTCAAATCCGCTTAAATTTATTATAAATCCTCTTAATATTATCTAAAACTTTTATATTGACATGTTTTTTATAGGACCAACTCTTATAGCAAAAAAAAAATCCTTGCTGGCTCCGCCTGCAAACAAGTTTGGTTTCGAAGTATGCGGTTCCAACTGCAGCATCATCGCAAAAAGGTCATTTCTTCTGCAATTCCCGACAAACAGATGCCCCACGGTCTGCGTCTTCGAAATCT
Source organism: Maratus michaelseni (assembly GCA_963931845.1). Lineage (NCBI taxonomy): Eukaryota > Metazoa > Arthropoda > Arachnida > Araneae > Salticidae > Maratus > Maratus michaelseni. Next base: position 111,776,662 of record OZ007600.1, on the reverse strand, counting down.
ACCTGTGCCTGTAGGCCGAGCCGTCAGGGATTTTTTTTTAATTTAATATCTGCGTACGTATTATCAAAGTGTATGAATAAAATTACTTATTAACTAACCTTAATATTAACTATTGCATAAAGCTACTATTGGTGCGACATCTACCGAAAAGGAAAATCAAAGGTCTGTCAAGCTCAGAGAGATAAGAAGCCTTTCAATTTGTGAGAGAAATAAACATTGTTAAAACAGTCTACATAATGGTAATTATTTTTGTGAGAGGTGTTTATTTCTTTTAATATGTGCGCACGCATTATCAAACTGTATTAATAAAATTATTCATTAACTAAACTTAATTAATGTATTAACACTTGCATAAAGCTACTATTAGCGCGACACATAGCGAAAAGGAGAATCAAAGTTCTGTCTGGCTCGGAGAGCGAAAAAGCCTTTTAATTTGTGAAAGAAATAAACACTGTTAAACAATCTATATAATCGTAATTATTTGTATAGTGTTTTTTTAATATAAAATATGAGCGTCGCATTATCAAAGTGCATTAATCAAATTACTTATTAACTAACCTTACTTAATGTATTAACCCTTGCATAAAGCTAACTATTGGTGCGACACCTAGCGATAAGGAGAATCAAATGTCTGTCTGGATCAGATAGAGAAGAAGCCTTTTCAATTTCTGAGAGAAATAAACATTGATTAAACAGTCCACATAATCGCAATTATTTTCGTGAGTGATGTTTTTTTTATATAATATATGTGCGTACGCATTATCAAAGTGTATTAGTAAAATTACTTACTAACTAACTTTACTTAATTTATTAACTTTCGTCTAAATCTTCTATCGGAGCGACTCCTACCGAATAGGAGAATCAAATTTTTGTCTGACTCCGAGAGAAAGCGACTTTTAATTTGTGAAAGAAATAAACATTGTTAAAATATAATCATTATTATTTCTGTGAGCAGAGGTTTTTTTTTTAATAAAAAATGTGTGTAGGCATTATCAAAGTGTATTAATAAAATTACTTATTAACTAGTAACCTTTCTTACTTTATTAACACTTGCACCCTTTGACAATTATTTATGTATATCGTTTCATAGCATAAGAAACTATCAAACCAGTAGTTATGTTTTCTGTAAATACGTAAATATTTAAACTATTGAAAAAAACATGAAATCTATGAACAATTTCAAGAAAATGCTTGATATTCAAATATTCTTCTATAAAATCAGCAGCGCATTAATTATTTAACGACAAATTTCATTTATAATACCATACCGAATTATCTGAAATCATTTTCTTTCTGAAACGTATTTATACAAAGAGGAAAAAAATTATTAAATGCTAATAGACATCTATAATTTGTAATTCTTCATTCGTAAAGAAAATCTACATTTAAGTCAGATTTTCGCCTTTTAATTTGTTTATGATAAAAATGCATATATATTGACTATTTAGAACATTAAAATATACTTTAAAAAATTACAAATATTTCATGAGATTCGACATTTAAGCTGAAAATATTATAAATGTCTGATTTACCTAGTGAATGTTAAACATTTTATAAACTCTGTCAATATTATAAATGTATGATTTACCTACTGAATGTTAAACATTTCATAAACTCTGAAGATAATATAATACTAAAATAGTTTAGTCAATTTTTTCTTTAAATTTATAACTATTCTTTAGAAATATACTTGACTAGTTAAATAAACCATTTGCTTTACGTTAGTTTTAACGTTACTTTAAATTAATAAATTTCAATGAATAACATCCATAAATCATGAAACTTCTTTACGTTAATTTTATTTTAGCGTCAAAGTCTGTTACAGAAAGATTGTGCTCGCAAAATTTGGATATTAATTGCATTAACTTAAAAATAACTATTTTACCCAACTATTTAACTATACTATAATTATGAACTATTTGACAAATTACGCATACACTATATAATGATAAAACTCTTTTTTGAAATCTAGCACGGTTCTTCAAAATTATTTTGCTAGTACGCCCATTTGTTATAAGCGGAAGAACCATAAAATATTATTTATCGCCAGTAATTCATAATTAGCGATGCGGTGTTGCAAAGGGAATTTTGATTTTATTTTCAAGCTGCAAAATCGTGCTATGCATTATTTAAAATTTTAATCATATATTTATTTATTTATATTGATATAACGAAACAATCTAAGTTATTTTGAATTTTGTGTTATATACATTGCAAACTGAATGCTTTTTAGTGAATATTTAATGATTTTTAATACTTACCAAAATATTTGCAATTGTTTATGAGTTCAGTTTATCTGCCCGTTTCTCCGAGCTCTAACTCACGTAAATATACTCGTATTATTAAAAATTAAAAATAAATGAACAACGTAAAACCGCACAAAAAATATATAAAATGGCAAATAGCTGTTTCGGAGCCCCTGAATCCCCATCATCAGTGCCAAATTAAAAAGATTAAAAACTGATTCAAAAGTTTAAGCCATGTAAATATGCGTCTCCACCCGCGCCCAAGATTAAAAGAGGTGAGTTTTGTAAAAACAACAGTGTAGTCAGGAAACACATATGACGTAGGAGACCAATAGAAGCGCCCAGCCAGACTGGACGAGTTTAAGTACGGAGGGAAAAAAAAGGCGGGGAGGGGAAAACGAAGAGAATGAATTAAATGAAAGTTAGCGAGACATTGAAAAAATTTGGTGCACTAGACATATCATTAACTAAGTTGCTTGAATTATTCCATATATGATACATTTCCCAAAAATCAAGCATTTCTGAATTATTGAACCTTCTAAAAAATTAAATATTCTCGTTATTTTAAATATATTCGGATTGCCTTGTTATTGATATATGTTACTAATATTTGCCGTTGCATGTTTGTTATTGAAAATAAAGTGTGAAGCCTTTATAGTTTATTTACAAGAGCATTCAAAAATATTCTGTTGCATTATACCCTATGGAGAAAAAACATTTGTGGTTTATCAAGCAGGTCGGTCGCTCTGCCAAGCCAAGCTATAAAAAAAAAATACGCCAAACAAACAACGCCAAGAACTGGAATACAAACCGCTACTGCTTACTTACAGGAAGAAACTTCGCAATGTTAAATCGACCAAACATGCCAGATTAAAATATCAGATATCAAATGAACCAAGCGTCACAGAAAAAAAAACGAAAACTAAAAGAATCTAATGAAGAAATTCTTCAATTTGAGACCAAAATCATCTTCATAAGTGATTTATAAACAGAGATATAGATTTTTTTAAAAACGTCGAGTTACTTAAAATGATCACTTTTTTTCTTCGTCAAACTTTTTTTTTTCAAACAACCTACAGTCAAAAATATAGGGCAGAAATGAAAAAAGATTGCACTTTTGGACAAGTAATAACCTAATGTACGTGTTTTTATAAAATCCAGTGAAAAAATAAATACATTTCTATCCTTAGTTAGCAAAAAACTGTTAATTAACTTGGCAACTAAAAAATTATGCCAAAACAGAGATAAAATCTGCCAACAACCGTGTACCATCTGTATTATAATAGCACAAATCAGTTACGGGTTAATCATATCAAATTTCATCTGCAAGTCAGCCATTTTTTCTGAAGATATTTTTTTAAATAAAACTTCATAATTATAAGAACACACATTTTATCAGACAATTAAATGCGATTGCAAATTGAGGCCGATGACTGTTTCCAACAGGAATAAGAATGAGAAATTGCCAGTTTAGGATATCGATCTGGGTGGCTTATTGGCAAAGCCTTAGCACGGTACGCTGAAGGTCCCTGGTTCGTGACCTTCAGGTCAATTTTTCACTCATGTTGGTTTGGTGCATTTAACTGTCTGATAAAATGTGTGTTCTTATAATATTGTAAAATAAAGTAATCAGACGTAGTGTTCATGCTTTAATATATATATAACTTCATAAAATTTACATTTTTAGGAAGATCTTTAAAAATAAAATAAATTTTGAGAGATGAGGTTTCACTTCTAAAATGTATAGATTAAGAGTTATCGGCATTTAAAATTTCTTTCCAAACGTAAACAAACTTTTCGAAAAGGAATTAAATGTGATTAATTTATTTCTCTAAAACCATGGTAAAGGACAAGCATTTCGTTCGCAGGCTGAGAATTCTTTGACATCATTTTTCTATAAATTAATGGAATTCAGTTGTTAAATTGTTTTGTTTTAGAAGTGAAGTTTCCATTTAAATTTATTGTAAGAGTACAATGTTTAATTGAATAAAATAGTGTAAATTTAAGAAATTACGAAGATATTTTGTTACTTTTCACCATTAACTACATTTTATAAAGATTCGCCAATCAATGTGATTTAACGCTAATAATAAAAGAGCATTATATCACGTTTGATGTACATATTCCATTTTTACTCATCTCATGGATTAGGCAGTGATATTTTTTAACGAAGGATAACAAATACTATAACAAGCCACATTTAATATGTTGTTTTTAAGGGTATAATTAGTTTAATTGAAAAATCTACTGGTATTTCTAGTTAACCCTTTAAACAATAACTGAAAGTAAAATGTAATTTTACATAACATTCTGATGTTAATTTCATGGAGTAGATTATTTAAATTATGTATAATCTATTTAAAATAAAGAAATGATATCTACAAAAAATAACTTTTCAAAAGTAAAAACCGCCAAACTTAAAAAAAAAAAAAAAAAAAAAAAAAAAAAAAAAAAAAAAAAAAAAAAAAAAAAAACGACGAAAGTTGTGGTTAAAAAATGGTGTGATATCAAATTTCCAAGCTTTTATTATAGTACTTATTTAACTTTTTTCCATTAAAGAAGTTATCATATATATAAGTCGAGTTCTACGTATATGTTAATAGAAATCGTTTTCTCCTGTACTAAATACATCCTAACGTGTTTCTGAAAATTCAATTTTTTCCAGATTATGCATGATGGGCTTGGCGGCCATCTTTCCATATTTCTAAGCCTTCAAATTTCTAAAGTAAAAGCGTAATATGTTTGCAATGTAATATGTTTATAACAATGTCGAACTTTGGATTTTAACTACGAAGAGATAAATTGGGGAAAACTAATATTTTGATAACCGAAAACGAAAATGAAATGATTAAAATATTTGCTTAAGTTACAATTTTGAACTTCGGATTTTAACTACGGATATGGGTGCTTAGAATTTTGTGTATAATATCGAAAGTTGGTCGCCAAGCCCATCATGCATAATTTGAAAAAAAAATTGAATTTTCAGAAACACGTTAGGATGTATTTAGTACAGGAGAAAACGATTTCTATTAACATATACGTAGCACTCGACTTATATATATGATAACTTCTTTAATGGAAAAAAGTTAACTAAGTACTATAATAAAAGCTTGGAAATTTGATATCACACCATTTTTTAGCCACAACTTTTTTTTTTTTTTTTTTTTTTTTTTAAGTTTGGCTGTTTTTATTTTTGAAAAGTTATTTTTTGTAGTTTTAATGCTGTTAATGAAATTTATTTGCATTATAGAGGTGTAATACAAGAAGGATACTTTAGAATATTTTATGTGTAGCACTTACAGTTCATTTACATGGGCATTCAAAAGAATTCCGTTATATTATGGCCTATGAGAAAATATCGTTTGCGGCCGATTTTAATGGTTCTACGCCGTTAAAAACATAATAAAAATAATATGATTCCGAGGTACACTAAAACAAGCTTTCCGTATAATATGGAGTGGAAAGCATTTATCATTTATTTACAGGATCACTCAAAATAATTCAGTAATACAATGGTCTATGGGGAAAACTGTTTGCAGAGTATTTTAAATTATGTTGTATTATTTTAAACATGATGAAATTGATATGCATTACTGAGCTTTCCTACAATAAGCTTGCTGTAGAATATGGTGTGATGCTAAAAGCATTTATCGTTCAGTTACAGAGACACACAAAAAATTTAAATACAGCGATGTATCCGAAATATTGTCTATAATAGATAGTTGCTGGAAGAGCGTTTTCAAGTTAACTAAATTTTGCATGCTATGTGGGGCGTAAAAATTCTATAGATCATATACAGGGTTACACAAAAGTATTAGTAAACATTATTGATCATGAGCGTGAATTGCTCAAAGGTTCTTTTAAATTTGAATTATGCATTTCATTTATATTCAGTATACTAAAAGATGTTTGTAGAATAGAAATAAAATCAATGAAAAATCTATGCAAAGAACTAGATACATGACCGGCAGTGAATAGTAATTCCTAGAGGTCTGGTTTCAATAGTTTTGGGCGTCTGTTTGCCTGAATTAAATTTTAGTTTAATATGTGTATTGTATGAACATCTGTAGGTAATATACAGGGCTGTACAAAAGCATTCAACTACGTTTCTGTCGATTGGTAGAAATTGCTGAAGGTGAATTTTCAATTCTGTTATGCGTTTTCTTACTAAACTTAATTTTATCATAGTATGCAGAATATATAAACATCTATAGATCGTGTACATGGCTTCCCAAAAATATTGTAGTATCTTTCGGGCTATGGACGGTAATTTCTAAAATGAGATTTTCAAATGTGGTATGCATTTCCTAAAATGTCGACTTAGCTTTTTTACTTTATTCAACGGTGAAGTTTTCTATTTATTTAAAAGTTAAAGGTGTAAATTAGCAACATATTAAATACACAGTAAAATAACTTTTATTAGGTTGTTTGACATGTTTCGGCTCACTTCGAGCCATTTTCAAAAACAAATTATAATATTCCATAATTGCACGGTCTTTAAAGCTATTATTTAAAATGCATTTTAAATAACAACTTCAAAGAACGTGCAATTTGTCAAAGCATTCTGAAAGTGTTTTAAAAAGTTTCATACTACATGCTTGACGCATGATTTTTCAGTCTTGTTAGATATAATTTCTGGAAATCGCATTTTTAGGTGCGTTCGTAATTATATAAATACGTAGCACCTAATGTCGTCGCTTGGTCCGTCCGTCTGTCCGTCCGTCTGTCTGTCTGTCCGTCCGTCCGCATATAACAACGCAAAAACTACCCAACCGATTGGTTTGGAATTTAAGATATCTTATCTTTGCAGAATTTTGTCGAGACATTTCAATTTTTTTAAAAATCGAATCAAAACTTTAGGAGATATTAATAAAAATATTTATTAATAAATTTGAATTAAAAGAAAAAAAACGGTGCCTTCTTGTTAGAGGAGCTTCCGAAGTTGAATCGTCAAGCGACCGAGATACTTATTATATGACAGAAATTAATCTGCAGACGATATAATTCATTTCAGAGAATTAAAAATCATCAAGGTCTGAATATTTATATAACTAGCTGTAGTACGAACGCACCTCATTTGTCACGTTTGACGTACAATTTCCAACTTGTTGTTTTTCTTTGAAGTAGCCGTACATCATGGAAAAATTATTAAGCAATAGATTGAAAGCTTATTAATTTCAATAGCCGAAAAAATGTCATATGTGACAAAAGCAATACGATCTCAGACCGTGCCTTGTTGTAGCGAGTCTTCTGCTGTGGCTCAGGATTATGGAAATTTTCTCATTACGCATTATTTCTTTCATTTATTGAAAAACACTATGTATACATGTCTCTATTGTATACATTAAATCAGAATAGACATTACTTATAACTTAACTCCTGCCGAAAGTATTACAAAAGTTTTTGTAGAGCTATTTTGATAGTTTTGCAAGGACGTTCTTATTATGTAGAATAGTTTTAGATTCTTTAAATATATAGAAAAAATATTCTAAAATTGGACCAAAATTCATCTTTGTGTATCAATTAAAATATGAAACCATTAAATTGGATCCCATTTTGTGTAATTACTAAAATAGGTGTAAAAATAAAAAGGTTCTAAAACATTAAAACCATTTTAAGATGTTAAAAGCATTCATCGGAGTCCCGAGCGCTTTCGACCAGAACCTGGCCATTATCAAAGGGCGGAAATGATAAAAAATTCTGTAACCTCCGGAAAGTAATCTGTTTAAATAGTAGAAGGCGAAACCACATATGGAGAAGGGGGGGGGGGAGGGGGATGGACTAACCCACCTCGCTCGGTAGACTAGTCCATCCCCCTTCCCCCCTTCTCCACATATGTGGTTTCGCCTTCTACTATTTAAAAAGCTTACATTCCGGAGGTTACAGAATTTTTTCTCCTTTCCACCCTTTGATAATGGCCAGGTTCTGGTAAAATGCGCCTCCGATGAATGTTTTTAACATCTTAAAATAGTTTTAATGTTTTAGAACCTTTTTATTTTTACAGCTATTTTAGTAATTACACAAATTGTGATCCATTTTAATGGTTTCATATTTTAAAGTTTTAGTTTTTGTTTGATTATGATGGTATTTCTGAGGCACACTACAGACAAATTATACAACTATAATATCAACAACCAGCAATTTACATACATGACTAGCCTCAAAAACTGGTTCATAAATAATGAACTTTGAAAATATCTTTCGTTTTAATTGTAACTGTCCACAAATGATTTAACAATTTAAGGGATTTCATATGTTGTGTTTTAAATATTGAAAGCTGATTTTAATTGTTATCTTCAATTTTTTCTGTTTCAAATCATTATAAATCATGAAAGAATTATCTTTCTTGCTTTGAATTGGTGATGATACATTGAAAGACTATTACAAAATGTCAAATCTGTTCGCAATATTGAGGTAACATAATATTCCAAACAATAATTTTGAATTAGTACGCTTTCGAAATAGGTAGTATTTGAATGATAAACACAATGATATAAATGTAAAAGGTTTAAAAGCCAAAATATATAATATTTAATAAAAAGTTATGTATCAATCTGATAACAAAATCTTACGTATATATATATATATATATATATATATATATATTTAATAAAAAAGATTGTCTTTCAAATGTTTATTAACACATCAATATAACCGACTTTCTTAATTAATAATTTCAATATAAAATACTTTTTTCACTAAAATGTAAAACATTTCTTGCACATCAGTTTAATAGGATTTTATACACTCTAAAAGAAAGGGATATGTTTCTTGATCTAAAAAGAAGGTTACCAAAAACATACAGTAACATCTTTCAAGCTACCCACGATTCCGAAAAGCATTCCCTTACCTTCAAAACTACAGGAAACACCAGATTTCCGAGATTTCAAAAAGCATTTCTGAGACAGCAGTCTCTTTTGGTGCCCGTAGTTTTTGGCAAACGTTAAGAAATACTTTTTACATTGTATTCATCAATTTTTCCAAAACGGTATCTGAGTGAAATATTGGTGTTTTGGATTTTATCATTTCTCAAGTAGATATTTTCAGCTACACAACAAAATTGCGTGCAAGAGGAGCAAAGTAACGTTAAATTTACACTGTTAATTTAGCATGTTTGTCAGGTGAATATAGTTCTTGAACATGAAAATATTATTTTGAAAATTGATAGCTTCCAACACATAAATATAAAAGATTGAAAAAACTATTAATAAACTGTAAAAACTACTTGGAAACGTTTCCGAAAAATGCGTGCCACAAAAGAGATTTTTGTTTCAGAAATTCTTTCTTTAAGTCCTGAAAATCTGTCTATTCATTTCTGAAGTTTCTGAGGGTAAACTCTGAACAGGATATATTATATTTTTCTAAAACGTACTTGAAACATAATGAAAAATGCCTATTCTTTATATTGTAGTGAATTATGATTATCTTTACATTCTGGTTTATTTATTTAATTTTCTCACTTGATGAAAATTAATGAAGCTCTAAAACAGTTTTTGTTATATACCCAGTTGAAATGTGTGAATTGAAAAAAAAGACATATTAACAAAGTTATTTAAAAATTAAAAATATGAGTGTCTCTATTTTATTTCAATTGGGCAATTGATTCCTGCATCTGTTAACTGGTGTTAATGCATACTTATCTGATTAAATGTGTGCACTTTTACATCGAAAATGTTACTTAAGTATTTAAAATTAGTCTACTACTGTAAAGTTATAGCCTCTTTTTAATGGTTAATATGCTTTAATACTATACCCCGGAAAGCTTTAGTCTATTTAATGTCTGTTATAACTTTGAGAATTTAGAAAATGTATTGAGCAGATACATAGCGGCCAAGTCCACTGATTTTTGAGTACCGTTGCTTTGAAAGAGAAATATTCCGTTTTATTTAATGACAGAACTTGCAGACTGAATAAGAAAACGAATAATTTTCGGAAATAGTGGTATTCAAAACTTGCACAACTATGTTAGATAGATCACTCTTTATTCATCAAGGAAGCCCAAAGGGTTTGAAATGATGAAAACTTGTATTTTTTATTATATTTTCTATAATGTTTGAACCTTTACAAATATCGCATAGTTACTTCGATAGCGAAATTTTTAAAATTGTCGCCGTACGAGCAATAAACGTATTCTCTTTCTGCTTAAATTTCATGTTTCACGAGCCTCATGATAATATTGGGATTTCTCCAAGCTCCTATTGTTATAATTTTCTTTCCACATGGTAACGTGTATCTATTAATTGAACCCTTTAGTCTATTATCTTGTACTGTTCAGAATATTAATTTACAGATGGGTATTATTTCCAATCCCACAATATATTATTTAAGGAATGTAATCTTTTTTTGTGTTCGTTGCATGTTATAATTTTAGTTTCTGGGAAAATTGCCTTCGATAAATAATAATAATTTTCAACAGTGACATTTGATTTATTTTTTCTTTCTACACTGTAAAAAATGGCCAATGTTTCTTATTTTATAAAAATATAGTATAACCACGAATGAAAATACAATATAATCTTCTGAGTTATCCGGAATTCCGAATAGCGTTCTCCATTGTCTTTTGAACCCCCAGAAACCAACACATTTCGAAAATTTAAAGAATTATTTATAAAAACAAAGTATTTTTCGCTGCCCGTATTTTTCAGAAACGTTTCCGAAGGGTTTTTATAGTGTATTAATTAGTGTTCTCAGCCTGGAATACCTGTTTTTCGAATGTCAACGTTTCTCAAGTAAACGTTTTCAGCCGTATAAGTAAATTTATACATGAAAGAGTACAGAAATAATCTTAATGTTAATGCTATTGTTAAAGCTGTTAATTTTGCATGTTTGTCTGTTAAACATATTTTTTTAGCCTGAAAATGTTTACTTGAGAATTGATAGCATTAGAAAATAAGGTATTCCAAGCTGAGGGCAGCGAAAATTATTTTGTTTTTATAAATAATTCTTCAAGTTTTGGAAATGTATTGGTTTCTGGGGATTCAAAAGACAATGGAACACGCTATTCAGAATTTTGGATAACTCAGAAGATTATATTATATTTTCGTTCGTGGTTATAGTATATTTTCATAAAATAAGAAACATTGGTCATTTTTTACAGCGTACTTAAGCCTCCAGCTGAATTCCCTTTTTATTCTTTTTGGTGAGTTTGATGATCAAGTTATTATTATTTTTTAAGTTCACATGCAGCTCCTCTCTTTCCAGAGAGTTTCTAACTTAAGCTGGTCAGAACGCTTGAATACTTTAACATTTGTTGACTTTCGTAAGCTCTTGCATCGTTAACCAAATTCAATGAGAACCTTACCAGTCGACTTACATTCTTTGGAGTTTCAATTGCTCCTTTATTCCATTCCAATCGTTATTCTTCTTCGTGAATATGTATGCTCTTTTTTTGTGTTGTAAACTGTATGCTCCTCAATTAAGATTTTAGCACTAGAACGACCATGAGCGGTCATTTTGAGCGCTACCAAATGAATATATTCCAATTCAAACCAGAAATTTTTTTTTTAAATAAATTAAATATAAATCTCTCAGAAATATGTTAAATGAATAAGTTAAATAGTTTTAAATAAGAATTCTGGTGTGAATTAGTTTTATAAAACTTGAGTAAAATTTCTGGTCGTTGTAATGTTAACTAGAATAAAGAATGTTATATCATCATAAAAAATCCTCATAAATCATGTCATCCTCATAAAAAAATGTTATTTTTACGAAAATGTAACTTTTATATATGTGTGGTAATTTTTACTTGTCTGTATGTTAAATGGTTGTATTCGAATCATTATTTTAATATTAGATTACCCTAAAACAAAACAATGTTAAAATATAAACAAAAACAAACGAAGAATAAAATATGCATTTTGTATCGGTATATATTATGTAGCCATTACTGAAAAATGTATGTAATTTTGCAGTTATTTTTTTAAAACATAAGTAAATTTAACACGACTCAAACTTAGAACAATAAACTTCAATAAAACATAAATAATTACTTCGATTTTTTGAAAAATGTTAAAAAGAACACAAAATAGAAGATACGAGTCGATTTAAAAACGTTTTTACAACAGTTTATATTAATTTTATTCCAATGACATCTGAAAATACACACTTGTGATCGCTTTGTTATTATCCATAACAATTTTTCTTCCCTTTCTGTTCATATAATAAATATAAAAACTATACACACTTGTATCCCTCTTCAATATTTATAACAATTAGATATCAGATTAGATATTTAGATCGCACACTTCATTATTAGATCGCACACTTCCAAAAATAAAAATATTTACTTTTGGAAAACAAAAAATGACTGTGCATTAGAGCCCATGCATTGAACACAACGCTCAAGGTTCGACTAATAAAAATAATGTGGTTTCTATATGGGAAGAAAAATTGGTGCGGCGTAAATCTCCAATCAGTCATCTTTATCGTGTATCCATTGTTTCATTCAGATGTTGTAATTTACGAAATCGACTATTGGCCAGCCAGATCGGATAATTATCCCGCATTGCGGCATCTGGGGCCTTCAATTATATTTTGAAGCATTTTTTCGTGCTTTAACATTTAAAACAATAACAATTTCACTCTTCTAGGACCAAAACACACAGAGATGTGAAACATTGACTATCATGGTATTTTGGAGCTTCCTGGCATTAAAAAAAATTCGTCTATTTTTAATTTCGTAAAATTTCGAAATTTTACAAAATTAAAAGTATCATATCTGAATGAGGTGGACCGGACATTCACTGTCAGATCAGTAGAAAATGTTTGTAAATATAACTTATAGTACGCAGACGCCTTATAGAAAAATAAATTGCGTAATTTTATATATATCTAGGTTCTTGCAAAATAAATGCCCTGTGTAAAAGCTATACATGATTTGTATGCTTTTTGCTTTTTGGAATTACCTTCCTATCATCAGCGGTTTATGAGATAATCGCACATAATACCTATTTTGAATTATTCGATATACACTTATCACCTATTGCGGACCAATACGTTTTGACGAGGTTTGAAGAGGTATATTTTTACATCGCTGGTAATAACTGATAGATATAGTAATTGTATTATTCCAATTATTATTGCAGATAGAATAATATATTCTATAGTTCATCGGCAAGTGTCTATTGTAAATGTTTTGTAACTATTGTATTTTTGAGTTGTTATGATATTTTAATCATTGTGTATTTTGTTTTTTAGGTAAAATAATTCTTGGATATTTGAAGACCTTACAATGTAAACACATACCAGTCTTAAAAATTGTCAAACCAGTATTTTTCAATACGCAGCTTTTCCTCAGTAAGTAAAATTTTGGATGCTTTTTCAAAATATTTAACTATTGTTAAATATTTAAATATCGTTATTGTATTCATACTATAATGGTAAATATATATATATATATATATTTAACTTTATTGAATTCAATTACAGTATCCACTAAATCTGAATGCTTTGTTATCTTGTCTCCTATTATCGGATAGTATTTCATTGGGTCGGTTATCCCAATTATACCCAAACTCGACGTTACACGCAGATACGGTTAATGCTATTTTTTTTTCGGGACTCGGGTTTACTTTATTTGTTCCGATTTCGGGTCAGTTTCAGATTCGGATTTGACTCATTCAGGTCGACCGGATTTGCCATTTAAAGAAAAAAGCCCAAAACATTTTTTCAGAGAACAAATTAATAAAAATGAACGTTAATGAGTGTATATATGTTCATATTTCAATATAAAAGATAAAATTGATAGTTGAGTTATAATTATAGACTATCTTTCCATAATTGTGTTAATATATATATTAATTTTCTGCTAGTATTTTCCCTTGGTTCTGTTCGGGTTCGTGTTGAAGTGTGTCGTATTCGGGTCTGGTATAACCCACCCCTGCAGGACTCTAATGGGAATGTGAAAGTATGAATGCATTTTTCATAATGGAACCTGAAAGTTTGTAATTCAATATTTATCTAACTTTAGAGTGAATCTCATATTATTACTAACTGTCGTATATAGTTTATAAATTTATAAATACGAGGGAAAGTAAGTAAGTAAGTTACAAAAGATAATTAAATAATAACTTACAATGATATTCACTTTTTATTTAAACACTCATATCCCCGTTTTATCATTACCCCAACACCAGATGCATAAAATTCTTCGGGTTACTGTCTCAGCCACGTTATGTCTTCAAGTTGAACACAGGAGACAATTCAAAAGTTTGGTTGGCAACTTCTTCAACATCCACCATACAGCTTCGACTTAGCCCCAACCGATTTTCATCTGTTTAGTTTACTAAAAACCATCTTGGAAGCAAGATGATGTTCACAGATGATGAAAAGACTCAACTTGAAGTCCTAATGGAGCTGAGACAACAACCCAAGGAATGTTATGCAGCTAGTGTTGGGTCACTGATAAAACGGGGATATAAGTGCATAAATATTGGTGGAGAATATGTTGAGAAATAAAAATAGTTTTGAAGTGATTATCATTTTAAGTTATTATTTAATTATTTTTTGTGACTTGCTTGATGACTTTCCCTCGTATATAAACACACAACATATATCTTTGCAAGACACACTTGGAAAATTTAACAAATGAGCGTTGTGCCCGTCTTTTTGCATCGCTAAGTTAACAAACGAGCGTTGAGCCCGTCTTTCTGCGTCGCTAAATTAACTCTTTGGCATCATTAGCGCATATATGGGAGCATTTCAGAATTTTCTTTTGTATCTAGAAATTCGGAATTTATACTCAAAATTCCCACAGAAAAAGTTTCACTTATCCAAAGAGTCTGTCGTCAAATAAAACAAAAAAATACTATCCAGCTTTTCCGGTATGAATTTCGGAATAAAACAGAATTATGAAACGCGCGCACATATGTGCTAATATGCGCGTAGAATATGATGTAAATTGGTTAACAAATTAACAAATTATTGACGGCAGACGCCAGTTCTTTTGGACATGTGTAATTCCGCCCGCGGGTGATACTTTTGCATTTTACGTCTTACATTATTTCTCAAAAAAAAAAAAATGTATTTTTAGAAGTAAAATACAATGAATATAAATACTTCCATTATAAATAATACCATTATTATATACATTCACTAGATTAATTTTTAACACAATTATTTATATATTTAAAACGAAAAGCGCATTCTGTGAAATCCACATGAAAATCGTCTCTTTGCCCATCCGCAATTTTTTTTTTTAGGCTTCTTTAGGTCGATTTTCAGAAACCCTTAGAAACGGGAAACCTGATTGATTAACCAGGGGTCGCAGCGTCTTATATATTTTTTTAATAATCCTCACCACTATTTTCAAAATATAATATTCACAATATCCTTCTATTGCACATTTTAAAGAAATCTACCATGAAATTTATAGTTTGAAAATAGTGGTATCAAATATATAAAAAAATATAGGACGTTGCGACCCCTGGATTAACCCAACGCTCACCTGTTTAGCCTAGGGGCATTGAAAAGTGTTGATTGAAAACGGATAGAGGTGTGCCATTGCATTGAAAGCATAGACCTTCTAATATATTTTTGCTCTGAGGTTGAAAGCTAAAGCTTTTTTTTAACGAACTCATGTTTTCACTACTATATATGCATATTTTTCGCAAAATGTTAAAGAGAGTTATACAGTTATATTTATAACCGATTGAAATGTCAGAGAGTTCGGAGTATGAGAACAATTTTTTTATTGCTATGTTAAAAGAGCTGACGTGAAAACAAACAAACAAACAAAAAAGCGACAAGAAAACATTTCTTTTACAACTAGATAACAATATTTTTTCACTAAATTTTTACACGGGCTGTAAAACCGTTTTATTTATTACCAATAAACATTTCGAAGAGTTCGGACAAAAATAATTTATTATTTTAAAACAATGGAACGACCCTACAAGAAAATGAGCGCTTTTATCACTAAATATAAATTTTTTTTCGTGAATTTTTCATTTTTAAATATAATTTCATACAAAATCGTAATAAAGATATAAAATAATTAAAAATAGAGTTAAAAAAATATATACTACCACGGGCCCGGGCAATGCCAGGCGGGGTTTCAGCTAGTTGTAATTATTACGAAAATTGTGCTAAAAATTAATCTACTTTAAATACATATCCAGTGTATTGGAGTTCCATTACCTGCGATTTATTCTGTTGAGCTGATTCAGATATCATATCAGATGCCATTATCAATAAGATTAGCTGGGTGAATTTGGTTCTCCAGTTTCCTCCAAGATAGCTCAGTTCGCATAGCATTGGCAGCTTCAGCCACGAAGTTCATGGTTCGAATCCTGGCCCGGACATTTTTCGCCTACTTGAAAAATTACAACTTATATACACATTCAGTTATAATATAAACACGAACAGAAACGAACTTTTTGTTAACACTAGAACGACCATGAGCGGTCATTTTGACCGCTACCAAATTAATGTATTCCGATTCAAACCAGAAATTTCTTTTTAAAATAAATTAAATGTAAAACTCTTAGAAATATGTTAAATGAATAAGTTAAATAGTTTTAAATAAAAATTCTGGTGTGATTAGTTTTATAAAACTTGAGTAAAATTTTCGGTCGTTCTAGTGTTGAAGAATGCAACATGCAAGTATAACGCCCATAGCCTGGACGTTTCAAAGACGATAACTAACCGTCACTAGCATGTTAACCCTTCTTTGCATGAGTTTTTCTTTCACAATTGTGTTTTTTATACATACATTAAATATTAGACACCAGAAATTTTAAGATAGATTTTTAACTTTATTCAGCAACATAGTTCACGGGAAATTTACTGATTAATATTTCTATATAAATATAGTGGTGGCGAAGAAGTTGATTGATTTATTAAGAGCTAAATAAAAAGTCATGGATATTTACATCACTATGCAATTAAGGGTTAAAAAGCTGGTATAAAAAAGTTTGACATTTATGTTACTTTTTATAATTGCATAATATAAACAAATATTCAAAGTATTGAAATACCGTTTTACAGAACAAAACATTGCTTTTATAATATTTTATGAGGCGCTTAAAGCATACACAGAAATATTTTCTAACGTTCACAACGTTAATAGAAAAAGCATTTGAGATTTATTTTGGAATGTCTAAAAGCTTGGTGTCAAGAGAATTTATTTCACATTAGGCCATTATCGAAACCGAAAATTCAGAGCTAGTAAAAAAGAAATAAGAGCATTTTAGAAGTTACTATTGCACATTTAGTTTTCCATTATTTTCTTTTTTTCTTTGAGATAGTACCACTCTTTTTCTCACTAAAAACTGTTATTTTCAGCTTTTAAAAGAATAATGTTTCACTTTCATTTCATGATTGATTACATAAAATCGATATTTTGAAATGCAGTTATTGTAGAAACGTAGATTAAACTTTTGTACTACGGATATTCTTTTAGATATGTTGTGAATTTTACGCTCATTATGTATCTATTATTCAGTAAATTATACAAAAATTTTTTAATATATATATATGAGCTTTTAGCCATTTGCATGTATGATTATTTAAGTGTATGCTAGTTAATATGCTTGGGTCAGGGATATATTTAGATTTAATAGGTTTAGGAAATTTCTAAACAGGAAACCACGTCGTTAGTGTATTAATGAAAAAAATCTAAATAAGCAATAATCATGAATGAGTATACTGAAACGTGTTTTTTTGGCGCATGAATCATTTGCCCTCGTCTCCCCGTTATCGAGATATAAAGTCTTAAAATTTGCTAATTTATTGATTTAATAGGAGGGGAGAAGGAGTCGTTACGTTTTCAACATAACAACATCATCAAACTCCAGTTACTTGTCAATTTCCAGTTTAGTGAACAGCAATACTCCAACAGGACTCGCTATCTTTGGTACAAGTCTGGGTTAGTGCAAACTCTGCCACTTCCATTTGAAACGTCTTTGCCGGATGTTGATCATTGTAAACATTGCACTGGATTTAAGTTCATGAGATATTTTTGGTACCACAATTTTCTATGCTTCAATCTTTTTTTTTTTTTTTTTTTTTTTTTTTTGTTCAGTACCATATTTGTCAATAGCATTTTTTGGCAGGCTTCTTTCATTTTTATATTACTATATCTAAATATGTGTTGTGTTTTATTTTAATCTGATTATTAAAATTTCTGAATCATAACCACACCTTTTCTCCCTCAATTAAATAAATAAATTAACAAATTTTAAACTTTATATCTCCATAACGGTCAGACAAAGGCAAATGATTTTTGCGTCAAAAGCCACACCATGCTCTTTCGATTGCTGCTTATTTAGATTTTCTTTCATTACTACACTAAGGCGTAGTTTAATGGTTAGGATACATACATGTAATGCTACATAATTTAAATATTTCAGGTGCAAAGTACGTTTGTCACGGAACTGTTGAAATTATTGTTTGAAACCAGAATTTACGAACTAATTTGTTGGAAAATTATTAAAAGCTTTTCTTCACGTACATAATAAAAACAAAATTTTATTCCAAAATTCCGGTGCGATGTTTGTATATAAGGATTAAAATTAACTAACATAAATAATATTCCACCGCCTTTCAAATGGTTAAAAATGTAGCTTTCTAAATAAGTATAGTGAAATATATGTTTAATAGACTTTCTAAAAGCAGTATTTAATCAGTCACAATAGGTTTATGTCACTCCACTTGTCAATTTAAAAGTTTTTTTTTTTTTTTTTTTTTTTTAAATCTTACTTTAAGCAATCCAAACATTAAGCTTGTAAATAATATATTTGAAACCGTAATAGCAATGTCACACCTAATACAAAAGTATTTTTAGAGAATTTAACAGAAGAGGCTTTTGAAATTTATTTTGAAATGGCTAAGTGCTTGGTTTCAAAAGAATTTATATTACATTAGGCTATTATCGAGAACGAAAGTTCAAAGGAATAATAAAAAAAAAAGAACATTTTAGAAGTTACTATTGCACATTTAAATTTCCATTAAATTCTTTTTTTTTTCTTTGAGATAGTAACACGCTTTTTCTCACTAAAAGCTGTTATTTTGAGCTTTTTTAAAAGAAGAACGTTTCACTTCTACTTCATGATTGATTACATAAAATCGTTATTTTGAAATGCGGTTATTGTAGAAACGTAAATAGTAATTTTGTACTACGTATGTTTTTTTAGATATGTTGTGGATTTTACGCTCATTATATATCTGTTATTGCGGAAATTAAGCAAATAAGATGATTTTAAAAATATATACACTTTTATTCATTTATATGTATGCTTGTTTAAGCGTATACTCGTTAATATGCTTCGTTTCAGGGCATAGACTTAGACTTAATATGTTTACGAAATTTCTAAGTGTATATAAATGTAATGTTACATAATTTAAATCTTTCAGGGCAAAGTACGTCTGTCGCGGAAATGTTGAAATGATTTATTGAAACCAGAATTTACGAACAAATTTATTTGAAAATTATCAAATGCTTTTCTTCGCGTACATAAAAACAAAATTTTATACCAAAATTCCGATGCGACTGTTACATTTAATGATTAAAATTAACCAACATACACATAATATCCCACCATCCTTGAAATGTTTAAAAATGTAAAGTTCTAAATAAATATATTGAAATATATGTTTAATAGACTTTTTAAAGCAATGCTTAACCACCCACCATAGGTTTATGT
Organism: Maratus michaelseni; assembly: GCA_963931845.1. Taxonomy (NCBI): domain Eukaryota; kingdom Metazoa; phylum Arthropoda; class Arachnida; order Araneae; family Salticidae; genus Maratus; species Maratus michaelseni. Next base: position 111,756,774 of record OZ007600.1, on the reverse strand, counting down.
CACTCCTCTTGTTTTTTTTTAAAGTTTTTTTTTTTATCCGAATTTAAACAATCTATCACGCTTGTAAATAATATATTTGAAATTGTAATAGTTATGTCACATCAAATAATAAAGCATTTTTAGAAAATTTAACCGAAAATATTTTTGTGATTTATTTTGAAATGACTAAATGCTTGGTATCAAATGAATGTAATATTACACTAGGCCATTATCGAAAACGAAAGTTCAGAGCTAGAAAAGAGAAATAAGAACATTACAAAAGTTATTATTGCACATTTAATTTTCCATTATTTCCTTTTTTTCTTTGAGATAGTAACACGCTTTTTCTCACTAAAAGCTGTTATTTTCAATTTTTTAAAAGAAGAACGTTCCATTTCCACTTCATGATTGATTATATAAAATCGTTATTTTGGAACTCAGTTAGTTGTAGAAACGTAGAATAAACTTAGTACTACGTACATTGTTTTAGATGTGTTGCGAATTTCACGGTCATTATCCCTCTAATGCCCATGGTAGCATATATGCTACCACCACTGTTTCCAATTAAGTAGATTTTTTAATTCAGATATTCCATATTCATTCCAGAAATTTAAAATAGCAATATTTGCTTCATTTAGTAACAAACATTCTGTATTTAAATAATGCTAAATTTATTACTGAAATTTCTGGTATGAAATCAGATTTTCTGAATTACGGAATCTCTAGGAAGCATTCTACCATGTGAATTAGAGAATTAAACAACTGTTATTCAGTAAATAATCTAAAAAATGATTTTTAAAATATATAAAACTTTATTCATTTCTATGTACGATTATTTAAAAGTATGCTCGTTAATATGCTTGGTTCAGGGATACATTTAGATTTAATAGGTTTACGAAATTTCTAAGGGTAGATAAATGTAATGTTACATAATTTAAATCTTTCAGGGACAAAGTACGTCTGTCGCGAAAATTTTGAAACGATTGATCGACACCAGAATTTACGAACAAATTTATTTGAAAATTATCAAAAGATTTTCTTCAAGTACTTAATAAAAACAAAATTTTATTCCAAAAATCCGGTCTCACTGCCCTTCAAATGGTTAAAAATGTTGAGTTCTAAGTAAGCATAGTGAAATATATGTTTAATAGACTTTCTAAACCCTTCAGGGGCAAAGTACTCTTCGAGCTAAAATATTGAAATGAGTGATTGACACCAATATTCTCAAACGAATTTATTTTAAAATAAGTAAAAGCTTTCCTTCATGTACCTTATAAATTTAAAATTTGATAATAAAATTCTGGTGTCATTGTGGCATTTTGGGATTAAAATTAAGTGTTTTATATTATATACCGGCGGCCTTCAAGGGGTTAAAGCAGTATTTAATCAGTCACAATAAGTTTATGTCATACCACTTGTCTATTTAAAAGTTTTTTTTAATCCTACTTTAAGCAATCCAAACATTAAGCTTGAAAATAATACATTTGAAACCGTAATAGCAATGTCCCATCTAATATAAAGTTTGTTTAGAGCATTTAATAGAAAATGCTTTTGAGAATTGTTTTGAAATGGCTAAATGCTTGGTGTCAAAAGAATTTATATTACATTAGGCCATTATCGAGAACGAAAGTTCAGAGAAAAAAAAAGAAATAAGAACACGTTAGAAGTTACTATTGCACATTTAATTTTCCATTATTTCCTTTTTTTTCTTTGAGATAGTAACATGCTTTTTCTCACTAAAAGCTGTTATTTTCAGCTTTTTAAAAGAATAATGTTCCACTTCCACTTCATGATTGATTATATAAAATCGTTATTTTGGAACTGAGTTAGTTGTAGAAATGTAAAATAAACCTAGTACTACGGACTTTGTTTTAGATATGTTGTGAATTTCGCACTCATTATACAACTGTCATTCAGTAAATAATGTTGAAAAATGATTTTGGAAATATATAAACCTTTATTCCTTTCTATGTATGATTGTTTAAACGTACGCTCGTTAATATGATTGGTTCAGGGATAGATTTAGAATTAACAGGTTTGGAAATTTCTCAGAGAGCATAAATGTAGTGTTTTAAAATGTAGAGTTCTAAATTATGTAAATACTTAACTAAAATGTTCACTCCAATTTTTAGACAGAAGTATTTATACGATATTTTTCTAAATTTAGTATATTGTTTGTCGCTACCATCCACCATATTTCTTTCATTAATTCAAAAATATATAAACCCACATCTACATTTCAATTAATTCCTAATTCTTTTGGTATTATATTAGAGGTATTCCTGATTAATGGCGTAAATTTATGTTCATGAAATCTGTACTTAAGATATTTTCAAGCAGCATTTAATCAGTCACCGTAGATTGTCACTTTTCAGATTTATTTCGAAATGAATAAATGCTTGGTGTCAAGAGAATTTATTTTACATTAGGTCATTATCGAGAACGAAAGTTCAGAGCTAGGGGGGAAAAAGAACATTTCAGAAGTTACTATTGTACATTTAGTTTTCCATTATTTTCTTTTTTACTTTTAGATAGTAACATTCTTTTTCTCAGTAAAAGCTGTTATTCAGCTTTTTAAAAAGAAGATTGATTCACTTCCACTTCATGATTGAGTACATTAAATCTTTTCTTTTAGCTCTGTTTCTTGTAGAAACGTAAAAGACGCACGCTCGTAGACATTAGTGCTATGAATATTTTTGAAGTACGGCGTGAATTTCACGTTCATTATACATTTGTTATTCAGTAAATTATGCACGAAAAGTTTTTTTTTTTAATCAAACTTTCTTCATGTGTGTGTGTGTGTGTAAACTTGTTCAAACGAATACCTGTTAATTTGCTTGGTTTCAGGGATAGTTGTTTCTTGTTCAATTACATTTAGATTGAATAAGTTTATGAAATTTCTAAAGGTACATAAGTGTAATGTTGCACAGTTTAAAAATGTAGAATTCTAGATGACATCTTCACTATCATGAAAAACTATCGAAGGGGAAAAAATGCATTTTTCATTACTTTTAAAAATGGGCCGATTGTGACCACTAAATTTTAATAGTATTATTCACCCGGGTTGCTATTTTGGCCTTCTTTTCCATTCAAAAATTTCTAATCCGTAGCAGAAATTTTAAATAGAAAATTTCGATTCCCTTTAGGACAGCCATTTCGTACTAAAAAATACTAAAAATTTTTCTCTTAACATTTCCGGTATGAATTCGGCATCTCTGAATTAAAAAAATACTCTTCACAGAGATTTTATCAGTATTTTTACTGGTCGAAAATTTTTTATAAAATCTAGAGGTCACAATCGTCCAATTTTTAAAAGTAATGAAAAATGCATATTTTCATATTTGATAGTTTGGCATGGTGGTGACATTTACTCCAATTTTGAAACTGCAGTGTATGTTCGATATTTTTGTAAATTTGGTACATTTTTTGCTATTAATATCCGTAATATTTATTTCATGTCTTCGTAAATATATAAGCACACCTATATTTCAATTAATCCTTAAATATTTTTGATATTATACTAAGGTGCTCATATCAATTGTCCGTTTTTTTCCGGGAATATATTGTTCAAAATATTTTTTAAGTAGCATCTAATCAGACATCGTAGGTTTTTGTTATTCCCACTGTCTATTTAAATTTTTCTAGCCCAGTTTAAGCAATCCGAAAATTACGATTGCAAATAATACATTTGAAAGCGTAATAGTAATGTTATACCTAACAGAGAAGTATTTTAGGAGAATTTAACAGAAAATACTCTTGAGATTTATTTTCAAAGGCCTAAAAGATTGGTGTCAAGAGAATTTATTTCACATTAGACCATTATCGGAAAGGAAAGTTCAAGAAGAAAAAAATCGATAAAATAGCATTTTAGAAGTTACTATTCCATAGTTAGCTTCACATTATTTTCTTTTTTACATTCCAAAAGTACCACTACTTTTCGCACTTCAAGCTATTATTTTCATCTTTTTAAAAGTATTAAGTTTCACTTTAATTTCAGGATTAGTTAATTTTTTTTTTCAAATAGTGAGTACGTTTTAGAAACATAATATACATATCGTTGATTCTACAAAATTCTTTAAGATATTTTGTGAAATTAACATTTAATTTTCAAATAATGTTTATTTATTGGGTTGGTAATTAAGTTCCCGCTGTTTTTTTAAAATAATTCTCTTCGAACGGAATCTATATTTTGTTCTTTGGGTCGAGTTAATTTATGTTAAATTTCAGGTCATTAAAATGGAATGTCAACTAAGTTCCAGCCGTTTTTTAAATTATTTTAAAAGTTTATTTTTCGATAAAAATTAACGTATGATTAATGTATCATTAACGTATCATAACGAATCAATAATGTATTCTCCCTTGTTGTTTACAACTTCTTCACAACGTTCAATAAGATTTTCTGTACCTCGTTGGCAAATCACCCAGTTTGGACTCTAAAAATTCATTCAACCAAGCTCTCAATTCTGCACCAGTATTGAACGAAACTCCGTATTGAACGAAACATAGCATTTGATAGAGATCGAAACAGGTGGAAATCCGTTGGTGTCAAATCGTGAGAGTACGGCGGATGTGGAAGCACATCCCAGCTATGCGTTTGAATGGCCTCCTTGGTCATATTGGCGATATGAGAGCGAGCGTTGTCCTGCAGCAAAAGAACTCCATGCTGCAGATTACGTCTTTTCTCTTGAATATCCATGTGGAGTCGTTCCATATGATGAACATAGCGTTCCATGATGACTGTTCAGTTCCGTTCAAAAATTTGTAATGGGTAATCCCTTTTCAGCCTCACCATACGCACAACATCATTTTAGACGAATGAAGATCTTGTTTCACGCGTGGTGCCGCTTGTTTACCGGGGCTAAGCCATTCCTTGCGCTGCTTCATATCAATGTACGGACACCATTTTTCATTGCCAGTAACGATTCGGTAAAGAAATCATTGCTTGTGTCCACTAGTTGAGCTGTGACGAGCAAGCAAACCAGCGGAGATTGTTACTCGTTGATTTTTGTTGTTGTCACTTAAAGCCATGCGAAACACATGCTTCACACTTCTGAACCTTTCCTATCAAGTGAAGATACTTCACTTCTCTATAACAGTGTGGGAGAATTCAATTTTCTCTGCCAGTTCCCTTGTCGTTTGATCCAAATTTTCGTGCAAAAGTTGGTTAACCGCTCTTCATCAAACTCAACTGGAAGACCAGAACGAGGTGCGCATTTAAGGTCAAAATTTCCATTTTTGAACTTGTCTTACCAGTGACGAGCGGTTCTTTCAGCTATGGCACCCTCTCCACACACAGAACAGACGTCGCGAGCAGCTTTTGCGCATACCTGCCAACAGCGAACTAAACTTCCGTACAATGTAAGTTAATTTAAACGAGGTTGAACACGTTTCAAATCAGAATTTATTTTAAAGAAATGCATTCAAATAGGATCCACGTAAGAACATGAAACTGTATCTATATTATTTTTTCAGATATATTTTCTGGTTAAAAACGTCTTTAAATTGGATCAAATTAACTCATATTGTATGAAGTTTAGCTGAAAGTTGGTAGGTATGCTGTTGCGGCATTACAACCTTGATTAACCCATTAAAGACTGACGTTGCGTTTTCGCAACATTATGTTTCTTACACCAGGTTGTAAGGTAACAGCAGTTTGTTTTTAGGATAAATATTCGCTTCATTTCATACAAAAACAAGAAACACCATGATAAAGTAACTCTTAGGTTGCTATAACATAAAAATGGCATGAATCGCAAAAATAATTCGGTTCTTAATGGGTTGAGATCAAAAAGACAGAGAAGTCGAAAATACTCCCTTTTTTCAACTTGACGTCCCATTTTAACGATATGAAACTCAACATAAATTAACACGATCAAAAAAAATATATATAGATTCCGGTAGAAATGATTTATTTTAAAAAACGTCGGGAATTTAGTAGCTTTAATAAATTATGCAGTTAAATGACTTTAAAAATATGAAGTTTTATTATTTTTTTTTTTATTGATTAAGTGTTTATGAATAAGTTTTGTTTCGTTAAACAAAAAATTTTTAAACTAAAGACCGCCTATAGTGTATACGCCTAAAGTGATGAAACAGAACACATAACGGGTTATAAATATTTTTTTAATATAAAGATAGACATGTTTCAAACGAAACAAGGGCGCACTTTCAAGATCAAAAGGATAAATAAACTCGTGGTTTATGTTTATCCAGTTTATTTTGATAAAATTAGCTAGAATAGTTTATTTACCATTTTGATGCTGAAAATGTCGCAGTTTGTGCGTTCGAAACATGCCGATCTTTATATTAAAAAAGTTTTTGTAACAATTTATGTGTTCTGTTTTATCGCTTTAAGCATATAAATCTTTAGTTTATTGTTAAAGGGTGATTTCCTTATATAATTAGATAAATATATTATTTAATTAGAAAGTGAATATGATGGTAAGGTTACCTAGATAAAAAAATGTAGAACTTTAAATGAAGTAAATATTTACAGGGCCCAACTGGTCCCTTTTTTGAAAACCAGTATTTTCTTAGAAAGAAAATTGTGGTAGGTATTCGCAACAATTGCAACTAAAACGCACTTCGAAGTTAGTTTCCACAAAATTTATAAAGGAGATTTTTCTTTTAAAAAAGTGGTGTTCCAAAAACGGAGCTAGTGGGAGCCCTGTATTTATTCAAATATGTTCACCTAAAATTCGAAACAGAATTTTTTTTCGATATTTAGTGCAGAAATTTAATAATTATTTTGTCATTAATACCAGCCATACAGAGTGCATTTGCATAATTGCCAATCTCCCGATATTTTTTATACCAGTAAAATCTTACAAAAAATTTCGCTTTATTAAATGGCAGAAATTGTATGATTAAGTAAAACAAATACTATGCATTTGTTTATAAACACACACATGCATACATAAATTAATATCCATTCTTTGTTTTCCATTAAAATTTTATAGATAGTATTTGAATTTTTTTTCTAATGTCTAAAAACTTGGTGTCAAGTGCATTTATTTCACATAAGGCCATTATCGAAAAGGAAAGTTCAGAACTCCAACAAAAAAGATATACGAGCATTTCTGAAGTTACTATTGCACATTTATTTTCCCATTATTTTTTTTCTTCACGAAAATGCCCCGTTGGCCGCACTAAATAGCTGTTATTTTCAGTTTTTTAGAATGTTTTATTTCCAGTTCATGATTGATTACATTAAATCATTACATTAAATCGTACAAAAATAGTTGCAAAACGAAGAATATATTTGGCTGATTCTGTGAACCTTTTTCAGAAATGGTTTTAGTTTTATCTTTATTTTTTCAACGTTTTACTTTCATATTTATATATTTGGTATTAAATGACATTAAACGTCTATGAATTATTATTTTTGTATATATTTGTTTTTTGAAACACCGTAAGATAAACGCCGAACTTTTATTAGATATGTTAGTATATACTGAAGACCGATATTGCAAAGCTATTGCATTTATTACAATTGATTCCAATGAAATCCCAATATTGTTGTAAATTCTGTATTTAAACAGGAAGTATTTCAAATCAAATGCCATTGTAATAGAAATACTAACATTCGCTATTAAAGCCATTTATCAGAAATATTGGCTTTACAAAGTGATTATATTGACAATGAAGTGGTGAAATATGTCCTGTCAATATTTATGCAATATACGCAAAATGTCCACATTAAAAAACTGTTGATTTTACAGTAAAAAACTTTTAGCTAGAACGCCAGAAAAAAAAGCAAACCGTTTATTTTACTAACAAATCTGTTAAAATAACATATACGGATTTTATTTCGGAGGAACTACGTAAACTGTTTCTTTTACGGTAAAATATGTTGGAATAACAGAAAGTAATAAATACAGATTTATTTCGTAAAATAAGGAGTTTCTTACTGGCATAATGGTTGACAGTCTTTTTCTGTACTTAAGAAAAACAAATATTTATTGCGTATTAAGAAAGAGTCCATTTATTTACTTTCTTTTATCCTGTTGAAAAAAAATTGTAGATAATGCTTTACAAAATACATCAAGCAGACGGAAAATCCTGAATGATTCCATATAAATATCTTTCAAACCGTTTAAGATTCAAACAATAATGATGTCCTGTCTGACAGCCATTTTCTGAAAAATAAACAGATAATTCTTACAGTGTCGACAATGCAGAACTTAGGCAACATTTCAAAATAACATTGTTAAGATTGGCCAAGATACATAGCCAAAATATAAACAATTTTAATCTATACATATAGGGTATTCAAAGAATATCACCCCAATATTGTTTTTCTTACAAAAAAATGTTCTAGGTTACGTTGGTTTCATGAAATAGATTTAGATTTTTTAAAGCGTTTTTAGATTCTTGACTAAAAATGAAGATACATAGCCGATATAAAAACAATATTGATCTAGATATATGAAATATCACTCCAATATTGTTTTTACAAGACATATTTCTAGGAATACTGTTGGTTTTGTTAAATTTTTAGTTTTTTAAGTGTTTTGAGATTATGACAAACAATGAAGACACATGGCCTACTTAGGACAATATTGATCTAGATATTAGGCTATAAAAAGAATATTATCCAAATATTGTTTTTCTTGCCAGAAATATTTTAGGATTACTGATAGTTTCGTTAAATAGATTTAGATCTTTCTAAAAATGATTTTGAGATTCTTGACTGAAAATGAAGATCAAAGTACATAAGTTAAAAATATACAGGGTATATCTGAAATGCTTCAACAAACTTTTTATTAATTTATTTCAACATTTTAGTACTAAAAGTACTTTGCCCCTGAATGTTTAAAGGATGAAAATCGAGAAAATGCGTCTGAAAATCGACTGGCACCGGAATTTACAAAAACATTTGTTTATAAATAACAAAAAGGCTATATTTCATATACATATTAAATGGAAAAGATTTTAGCAAAATTCTGGTGCCATTGTGGCGTTCTGGAATTAAAATTGAGTGGTTTCATAAACATAACACTGCCCCTGAAAGGGTTAAACGTCATTTGCGACCCCATGTTCCATTGCAGTTTTTGTTCGTCTTCATGAGTACTATCATCCCTCTAAGTTTGTTGAAGCATTTCAGATACACCCTGTATAATTATACTAAATGCCGTAAATATTCATAGAAAAAATTTTCTATACTTTGAGACGAGTATTTACTAGATATTTTTTTTTATTTAGCATATCAGGGGCTTATTTTTAATACGTGCTCGCGTGCCGCAAGGAATCACCGAATTAAGTGACGGGCCGCATCATATGTAGCGTGGTAAAAATTTCAGAACTATTGAATAGAAAAATGCGTCATTTAAACGTATTGTTAAAAGAAAATCATTGATTCGGTAAGATTTTTTCACTTCAGTTGAATACATATAATTTCTCATTGAAAAGAAGTTTACTATAGATTAAATTAATTCTTGCAAATTGGCCTCTACTTTTAAATCCATTGTATATATTACCTCATTAGCATCCATTGTTCCTGCTTCATTCCTTTATAAATATATAAACATACCTATAATTCAATTAATAATATTTTTTGTATGAAGATTGTCTTAAAAATAAAATAAAAATATATATGTTGATCAGATAATTTTCTAATGTCTGAAGGTTTATTGTTAAGAGAATTTATTTCACATCAGTACATTATCCAACAATGAAATTCAGAGCTGAAAAAGAACGATATAACAGTATTTTAGACGTTACTACTGCACATTTAGTTTCGCATTATTTTATTTTTGTTTTGGAAAGTAACACTATTTATCCCAGTTAAAAGGCTGTTATTTTCAGCTTTTTGGAAAGAAAGTGTCTTCACTTGATGATTGATTACATCCATTTATTATTTATATTTGTTTGTATAGACAGTAGATACACTTCATTGATTCAGTAAAAAGTTTTTCAGATAGGCTGCAAATTATTATTATTATTTTCGTTTTTCAAAAAGTTCTCTTTAGTTCAGTAAATTTCAGAGGTAAAGTACTTTAAAAAACTATCGATCTACATGTGTTTCTTTAAGCATAAGTTCGCTAATAGGTCTGATTTTTGTGAAATCTTTTTAAAGAATATCAGCAACACCTACGCCAAATGAATAATTGTTTTTGATAATCGATGTGCTTTTTTCAGGACGTATTAAGCACTTCAATATAACCAGTACCAAAAAAGTTTTATACGAAACTGTTTTTGCTTCACTTAACCTTTTGATTATTGGGTCGGTAAAATGTCGTCAAAGCGACTATTTTTTATTTTCTTCATACAACATTTTGAAAAACAATATATGCCATACATTTATACTAGAATATTTTTAAGAGAAAACTATCACAAAGAAATTTTTTTTATGTATATTGTGGTATGATTGAATATAAAAATAGTCGGCATTCCCAGCACGTAATTAAAAGTTTAATAATACAATGCATTGTATCTGCCAAAACAATGTCTATCAATTCTAATCATCTCGGTTTTTATTGTTTTTTTGTAAAAATAAAATAAATATATTTGAAGAAGTTACTGTAAATTCATTTTCTATTTCATTAACATCTTACTAGTGCAACAGGGCGTAAAAAACCAAAACATAACATATTTCGAATATGTTACTACACTAGTGCGCAAAACTTAAGCAACAAACACAAAATGCTAATTTCTGAACATGTGAGTACTCAAAAGAAAATTCTATAAACAGCAATTGTAGAAAATAAGTACTACCCTAACAGCAAAGCCAATCGATGTGAAGTTTTCTTGACATCACAAATGGTCACAGTTGTCACAGTCGCTACAATGAACAGAAATGTGATATCTTTCATTCGTCTCATTTTTACTCTCATTTGGTCACTCCACTGAACAGGTACCATGACTGCTGCTTTTTAACGAGTCACCAAGTGACTTTACAATGAAGTCATCTTGTGACTCTCTTGTGACTGTTATTTTAACACTCCATTGTAAAGTCATCATGATAGCTGTTCTGTGACGAGTTCCCAAGTGACAGAAAATGAAATCATCTGGTGACTTTTCACATAGGAGTGCATGACTTTACAATAGAGCGTCGGCCACCGGAAAGTCACCATGCGACTTCATTGTGACATTCTTTGGCGACTCATCACAATGCAATGCTCACGATGACTTCAAAGTTCAGTCTTCAACTGACAGTGACTTGAGAATCACATAGTGACTTCATTGTAATGCCACCTGGTGACCCATTACAAAGCAACAGTTACAGTGACTTTTCAGTGATAGCAGTCATTTGAGAGTAATTATGAGACGAGTGAAAGATCTCATATTTCGATTCACCATAGCGATCGTGACACTTATAACCATATGTGACGTCAAGGGGACTTCACATCGACTGGCCGTGCTGTTAGGGTAGTACCTCTTTATTATGCTTGCTCTTCATAGAATATCCTTTTGAGTACTCACGTGTTCAGAAATTAGCATTTTGTGTTTGTTGCTGCTTAAGTTTTGCACACTAGTGTAGATACATAGAATTATCTTTTACAATCTACTTTAAAATATTATACTAAAAATGAAAAATGTGTTAATATATAAAATAATATTTAGATTAGTCAGAAAGTCGTTGCTAAGTTACTGAATATATATATATATATATATATATATATGTTATATATAGAGAGAGAGATTGTTTTACTTTCCATTTAAATATGAATACATTTATTACGTTAAATTTGAATATATTTGTGGAATTGATTTGTGTCTAGAATTTTAAGATTTCTTTTGCAATTTTGATGAATATAAAACTGCATTTCCTCAAAATTTTGAATGTGTTATTATTTATATAAATTAATAAAATAACTGTTATAAACTGACGATAATTGAAATAAATTAGTACAATATAAAATGTTAGCTTGTATGTATAATCTGGTAAATATGAGCAAATTCGGAAAATTGTTTTTAACCATTTAAGCGTCCTAACCGTGTTTTTCTGCCATGTAATTTTTTAATTCAAAGGCTGATTTAACACAAAATTGATTTTAATATTAATTTTTTGAAGGGGATAAGATAAATAAAGATATAAAGTTATCAAATACAAATCCTCATACAAATACATTTCATAGTTATTATTTTGTGATTCGTTAAACATACATGTAAAATTGAGCATTTATTTCTAAAAAGTACATTTGGTCTAAAATTACTAAATATACAATTTTATACATAAAATGAAACTTTCATTTAGAAATATAAAATTATATTTAGAATAGTCAGCTCTTGCTATCTTACTTGTGTAATTATATATAAGATAGTAAAATGCAAAAATGTTTAAAATGTATAATTTTACACGTAAGATTATCTTAATTGGTCATCTTTAAATTATGACACTTAAAACGAAAAAGTCATTAGGAGAGATAAAATGATATTTAGATTAGCAGTAAGCTTTGGCTATGCCTCTTCTTTAGAATGTTCTCTTTTTCGGTTTATCTTTTTTAGAACATTTAGCTGTAGTTTTAAACGATCCGTACTTTCTACATGATTTTTTCTTTTACAAAACGCGTAAAACAAATATTCGCTTAAGTTTTTTATATGCTCATTTCATGGAGAAATTCATATTTAAAATTTTATAACTGAACTTTACCTATCTAGAGTGAGATAATGAAAATTTTGACATACTTCGAAATAATTGTCTATCCTCTACGGACTAATTACTTTCGAACCTAAATAATTACCATAATAAAATTTTGAAGATCTATCCGATGTTATCTTAATGATATTCAAGTTTGTTAAAAGGCTTTTAATTGTATCTCTATACTTTATAAACACATAATTTACGCAAAAAAATTTTCTTTTTTAGAATAATTGAATATATTTGTGGAATTAAATTTATGTTTATTAATTTAAGATTTCTTTTTCAATTAAGATACATATAAAACAGTATTTACCGCAAATGTTTGCATATGTTATTCTTTAATTATTATTAGAACCGTGCTACATATAATGTAACTAAAATAAATTAGGGCAATATAAAATATTATAAAACTGGTTTAATTAATTAGTTTTTATTAATTGTCACAATTTGACATTCACAATTCTAAAAATCGAGCATTCATTTTCAATTAAAATTACATTCATGATGCATACATATGTTTTAAAAAGTTTAAATCGAACAGTTTAGATTATAACTGTTATATGCTAACAGCGAATTTTTAACTATGTTCTTACAGATTAACTTAAACAATCTAAACAATCTCTAATATCTTAAACAATCTGATTAAAATATGCTATTCATAAAACTTCCTAACTATTGCACTAGCCATATATAAAGGTATATTATTTAAAATGACTTGTATTTTTTCACAAAATAAACTGGTCTTTTCAAACTGCCCTTACATAATGATATTTACTAATCATTAGTTATCAAAATGCAAAGCATATTTTGTCAAAAGATGGTTTGTTCTCGCTAATTACCGCAACTTAATGTTCTAAAGTCTTTAAGTCTTAATAGCTCATAATTATTCCTGTTTACAAGTAAGACTTTATTAAAACGAACATTAATCTTATAGTAATATTTAAATCGAAAATTCAGAATGTTTTGTTAGCGCCACGGCATGTTAGTATAAATTTTACTATTGATGAATATTAAGAATTCTGTTATTTTGAAGGAATTCATCGTTAAAACATTTGACCTTACATAATGATAATTACTAACCATTAGTTATCAAAATTAAAGCATACTTTGTCAAAAAGATGTTTTGTCTTCCCTACTACAACTTAATGTTCTAATGTCTTGAAGTCTTAATAGCTCCTACTTATTCCTGTTTACAAGTAGGGCTTTACTAAAACGAACATTAATCTTATAAAAAAATTTAAATAAAAATTGGAGACTGTTCTGTTTGCGTCACGGCATGTTAGTATAAATGTTATCATAGTTACATGTTAAGAATTCTGTTATTTTGAAGTATACATCGTTAAAACTTTTCATACTGGCCTTATATAATGATAATTATTAATCGTTAGTTATCAAAATATAAATCATACACACATTGTCAGAAAGATGTTTCATTCTCACTAATTACCCCAACTTAATGTTCTTATGTCCCGAAGTCTTAATAGCCAATATTTATTCCTGTTAGCCTGTTGGACAATATTTAAACGAACATTAATCTTTTAGTAATCTTTAAATAGAAAATTGAGATTGTTCTGTTATTTCGAAGTATACATCGTTAAAACTTTTCATACTGGTTTTACATAATGATAATTACTAATCGTTAGTAATCAAAATAAAAAGCATACGCACAATGTCAGAAACATGTTTAATTCTTACTAATTACCCCAACTTAAGGTTTTAATGTCCCGAAGTCTTAATAGCCAATAATTATTCCTGTTTTCATGTTGGACAATATTTAAACGAACATTAATCTTTTAGTAATCTTCAAATAGAAAATTGAGATTGTTCTGTTTGCATGATAATTGCGTCATTATGATAAGTACTAATCATTAGTTATCAAAATATAAAGCATACACACATTGTCAAAAATATGTTTAATTCTCACTAATTACCCCCAAAGTAATGTTCTAATGTCCCGAAGACTTAATAGCCAATAATTATTCCTGTTTACATGTTGTACATTATTTAAACGAACATTAATCTTTTAGTAATCTTTAAATCGAAAATTGAGATTGTTCTGTTTACGTCACGGCATGATAGTAAAAACGTAATTATAGTTACATGTTAAGAATTCTGTTATTTTGAAATATGCATCATTAAAACTTTTGAAACTGGCCTTGCAAAATGATAATTACTAATCATTAGTTATCAAAATGTAAAGCTTAATTTGCCAAAAAGATGTTTAGTTCTCACTAATTATGTACCGAGTTCTTAATAGCCAATAATTATTCCTGTTTACAAGTAGGACTTTATTTAAACGAACATTAATCTTATACTAATCTTTAAATTGAAAATTAAGGTTGTTCTGCTTTTTGCTTTTTAGTATAAATGTTATCATAAATGTAGATTATGAATCCTATTAATTTGAAGTATACATCTAAAAAGTGACACAAGTAAGCTTACATAAAAATAGGAAGAAAATTAATCTTAAAATATTCATTCATTTTCAACTTTTTTTTTTACTAAAAAATAATTACAAAAAACAAATCACGAGCATTTCCAGAATAAAAAAAAGTTGTATATTTTAATTAGTTTGAAATAATTATTTTAATACTCGTTTTACTTAGTGCCGATCATTTATATTTTCTGAAAAGCAGACCTACATAACAGTCTATTATTTTGTAACTTGTAAATGTAAAGATTTAATTTATTAATTATCATGCACATCATCTTGAAATGTTTAAAATATATTTTTTCAATAACTATGATAAAAAGTAATTATTATTTTAAAATAAAAGTTTGAAATGTTTATCGTAGTATACCGTTTGAATTAAAAGCATTTTTTTTTTTTTTTGTTTCTGGTCTTAATCAGTTTATGTAATACAAGTTACACAGCATAATAACAAATGGAAATTTAAAATATTATCACATTTGTAATTTATGCCTATCTTTTTATTATACTTTTGTCACATCTCTTTATTGTGATAATATTTTTCCATATGTAAGATTTGTTTACCTTATTTTTAATCATCTTTAAAAAGAAAACTTTAGATAATAAATCAGGCATTAGATCATCAAAATTTTACACTACTTATTTTTCGAATTCATAAATATTCTACTAATAAATAATAATATTTTATTTTACATCTAAATTTACTTATTTTTAAAACAAATTGCGGAAAGAGAATAACTAAACATATATATTAAATTATCTCTTTATTTCTAACTTAACAAAATATAAATTACTGCAATTTACAAAACTAGGTATTAAGATATATTGGTTAGTTCTGACCTATTATTTTAACATTAAAATATCAGTTCTTAATCGCAGACATCTATTGTTATTTAAACGGATTTTTTCGTTATGGAAAATTTTGTTCCATAGCGGCTGTCTAATAAAATGTAAGATTAAAAGTGACGCATTACAGCTAAAATTTTAAGTTTATTTATTAAATTCTCAGATGAATTAGAACACCTGGAACTTTTGATTTATTTTCATAATGCTACATATAATTATTAAATAATACCATTATCAAAAATTAAAAATGCTTTAATTTTTATAAAAGGTAAATTTAAGGGTATAAATGGCTTGGTCGATTTCTCCTTTATTCCATATTATTGATTGGGTTGACATAATGATAATTTCCTAACCAAAATTTAAAATATTTTGCAGCTGGAGATGAATAGTTTTCACTAATTATCACAACGTTATATTTTAATGTTCTTAATTGCGAACATTTATTCGTGTTTACAAGTAATCATTAATTATGCTTAACATTATTCTTACAGCAGTCATAAAATCTAAAATTTAGATCGCTAGACTTCATTGCGTTTTAAGCCGCATAGCATTTAACTTTGAATTTTTTTATTCTGAAATACTGAACTAATAAACTGACATAATTATACTTACATAAAATTGATAGAACGCAATATTTTAAACTATCTTTTCATTTTTTATCTTAAGGTGAATGGATATTACTCAAATATAATTATAAAATATAAATTGCAAAAATATTCAAAAATAGAAAATTATCAACATTAATTAGTTCGAACTAATTATCTTTCTTAATAATCGAATTATTAAATTATGAAAAAATTATTCTGTCTGAAAAAGTGGCTATTATAACGTCCAATATCTATATTTTAAAAGATGTAAATCGTAAATTTCATAATATAAATTGTGCATTACGTTTATTATTTTTAATTATAACATATGAAGCTAATAAAAATAAACTGTTAAGTGAAATTCAGAATGCTAAGCATACTAACAAGGTAACAACTTTAAGTGAAGCTCGTATCTGGTGCATTTTATAGTTCTATAGGCCACCAAAATTTGAGAACCAATAAAATTTGTTTTCAAAAATCGTATTATATATAATTTTGTATACATTTAAGTTTAAAGTAATAAATTTTTTATTGTCAATTTGACGCCAAAACCGAGTTAACTCGCCAAATATGGTGCTACAAATCTAAATCGCCACTCATTCAGAGCAGATGTTTATGACATTTAGGGCTGTCAAATGGCCCGCCAACTGACTGCCAATAAATTTTTACAGATAATTTCATCGTAGGTATCTACAAAATTTTCAAGAAAAATCTAAAAATAAAATTTTTCTAAGAAAATACTGGTATTCAAAAAGCGGACCTTTTGGGAGCCCTAACATTCGGGAAGGGTTACTATAAAAAATTCTACAGTAACGATTAAAGCGAAAAATGCAATCATAATATGAAATTCAATATGAAAATCGTATGTTGTTGGAGGAATTTTTAAACTGTTTTCAATATTTTATTCTTATTGTATTTTAAGGGTTTTTCTTTTTTTTTTCCATAAAAACTTCTTTGTTAATAGTCCGATAAGTTGCCTCCAAAATTGTATTTTCGGAAAGTTATTATACTGTAAAATCAATAAATATTAATTTTGGAGATAAATTTTATCGGTTCTTTGACTTTAGCTTATAGAACTATAAAACACACCAGGTCTCAAAGCTAGCTGCAAGCTTCATCAAAAGTGGTGCCCTTCTAAGTATATATTGGTTAAAAAGATTTTTTCAGTTTTTCATAACTATGGATTTGTCCTACGTAATGACAATTACTATGGATTATGTACTAGAATGTAATGTATTATGCCATAGGAGATGATTAGTTCTGTATAATTACTTGAACATCATATTCTGATGACTTCAGAGAGTACACTATTCAGCGTAAAAATCCACAAGCCAATGTTCAACTAATGGAGGCGTTATTCGTAAATTTATCCTTCCATTCAAAAAAATAAATAATTGCTTTATATATATATATATATCCGAGTTTAAAGTCTAACGCTTTATTTATTTTATTTATTTATTTATTTATTTATTTATTTATTTATTTATTTTTGAAATTTTATTCTGGAGGAACTTTTAATAAAATAAATCTGTTGCTTGTTTCCAAAATTGAAAATGTGCTCAGAACTGCAATAATATATAATATAAACAAAATAGAAATATACAACGTTAGACATCGGTCTCAGATATTCTACACTCTAAAAACGACAGTTTTAAAACTGAGTAAATAATACTCAAATGTGAGTATGTCGCATAGTCAAAATGGCTCCGAACCAAAATTACTCAATTTGAAACATGTATATACTCATTTTTCTCAGTTCTCTTATTTAAGTATGTCCATGTTTCAAAAATAAGTATAAACTGACTTCTATGTGGTCGTTTTTGAGTATGTACATGTTTCAAAAATGAGTAATGACTGACCTCTAAGTGCTCAGTTTTGATTGTGTCCATGTTTCAATATTCTGACTATTTCTGGTATTTCAGAAATTAAAGCATTGGGTCGTCCTATTTGAAACAAAACGTTTCATAACAAAATGAAAACATCGATTTACTCAGATTTGAAAGTGTCATTTTTCTCAGTTTACGCTAGAAAAGCATTAAAAATATCGAAACTTAACAGGGAAATTTGCGATGAACACTTCAATTGACATTAGCTTGGGAATGCACTCTAAAATCGACATTTTCAAACCTGAGCAAAAAACACTCAAATCTGAGTATGTTCCATAGTCAAAATGGCTCCAAATCAAAATTACTCAAGTTTGAAACATATATATACTCATTTCTGAAAACATGCACACACTCAAGAATAAAACATCATGTGCTCATATTTGAGTATGCTCATGTTTCAAAAATGAGTATGAATTGACTTCTATGTTCTCATTTTTGAGTATGTTTGTTTCAAAACTAAGTAAGAAAATGACCTCTATGTGCTCAGTTTTGGTATGTCCTAGTTTCAAATTTCTGAGTATTTCTGGTATTTCAGACTTGAAAGCATTGGGTCGTCATATTTGAAAAAAAAAAGTTTCATGAAAAAACGAAGACATCGATTTACTCAGATTTGAAAGTGTCATTTTTCTCAGTGTGTCGTCACGTGACTAGTGTAGGCTCTTAATGGCGAACATATATTTGTGTGAATATTTATTTTTTCTAATATAAATCTTACAGCAAAAAACTAAATCTGACATGTAAATAGCAAGTCATGTACCACGACAATTAAACTACAGTTTTAACTAAGATTTTTTTATTTTGAAATACCTAACTATCTATATATACAGGGTGTATCTGAAATGCTTCAACAAACTTAGAGGGATGATAGTACTCATGAAAAAGAACAAAAAATGCAATGGAACATGGGGTCGCAAATGACATTTAACTCCCTCAGGGGCAGTGGTATGTTTATGAAACCACTTAATTTTAATTCCAAAACAGCACAATGGCACCGGAATTTTGCTAAAATCTTTTCCATTTAATCTGTATGTGAAATATAGCCTTTTTTTCTTATTTGCAAACAAATTTTTTTGTAAATTCCGGTGCCAGTCATTTATTTCAACATTTTAGTACTGAAAGTAGTCTGCCCCTGAAAGGCTTAAAAGATGAAAATCGAGAAAATGCGTCTGGAAATGGACAAACTGAGACAAGAAAGAAATACTCCAGAAAATTATTTATTACACAGAATAGGTACAACACAGCTCCTGATGTCCAGAGAAAACAAATATTTTACAACAATTGTTCAAAGTGTCGACCGCGGACATTATTACACATAGCGTGTCCGCCAGTCGTTGCTCCGTAGATCTACTCTGTGTAATAATGCTCGCGGTCGACACTTTGAACAATTGTTGTAAAATCTTTGTTTTCTCTGGACATCACGAGCTGTGTTGTACCTATTCTATGCAATAAATAATTTTCTGGAGTGTTTCTTTCTTGTCTCAGTTTGTCCATTTCCAAACGCATTTATCTCGATTTTCATCCTTTAAGCCTTTCAAAGGCAAAGTACTTTTAGTACTAAAATGTTGAAATAAATGACTGGCACCGGAATTTACAAAAAAATTATTTGTAGGTTCAGTGGAATTTATTTAATTTCATTTCTTTAAAAAAACTTATGGTGCGAAACGTGTTAAACCTGGGTCAAATTAACCCACATATTGCGGAAGATTAATGAGAACTTGCCATCCCTGCTAGTCTACAACCTGAAAAGAACATGTTCAGAACAGAAAATACAATAAATTAATTTTAAGCTTTTATGGACACTAAATATGGAAATTAAATAAGTTTTCCTCCACCACGAATCACATTTTGTTGGCTTAGAGGACCGTCTCCATATTAAAACTGTAACAAACTTTGAAATTTTCAATACTAGCAGCTATTTTTTACATCATATTTGTCTTCTTCGGAAACTTTATCTTGGAATACCAGACCGTATGACATTCCGTGGTGTCATTTAGAAATTGTGCAGATGTAAACACTTAATGTTAAATACCTTTTTTAAAAAGTATAAACAAACTGCAATATGGGCAGATTTTTGCGAGCATAACCCATTTACTACATGGAGAAATGAGTTGTTTTCGATTTCCATATTTAAATGTTTTAGAAATCGATTTCGGTTAAAATTTACACAGGTTATAAAACATTTTTTAATATTAATTCCATCATTTGTAAAGTTAAATAACTAGAAAACATGACGTGATAGGGCATTACATATTTGTATTACGTGTTCTGTTATATTCTAACGTTATTAAAAGCACTTTATAAAACCTTTATTGGCCAATCTAATCCAAAAATCATGTAGACGAGTGTAATTTCTATAACTTAAAGGTGTCAGATGTTAGTTAAAAACATATCTTCTTACGTTCAACTATGAGTTTATTACATTATATTTAATTATAGCAGCCTAGGATACCTTTGAACACGTCGAAAAAGCAAAAAAATATCACTATGTTCCAAGCTTTAAAACTTGTGTAATAAAAAATAAAAATCAAACTTCATTTAAATATACAGTTCGTATTTAAATTTATATTTAAAAATATATATATACTTGTAAATTCAAAAATAAATATTGAAATGATAAGTTTTAAATTATATATGATAATAAGAGAATAAAAACATAACACGTCTTGCGCGCAGTGTTACTAAAAAACTATGCATGCCAATTAAAAGAAATTTTCATCACATATTTATTTCTGTATTATCTACAACTTAAAACCAGAAAAAAGTAAGATTTAATTTTGTTTTTGTTTTTGTATTTTGAAAATAGTTATAATTTTTTTATTTTTTTTTATTTTATTAATTTATAAGTTCATATTTTAATTTAGTCAATATTTTTTATAAATATTCTGGTTTTAATATAAAGGTAACACTCTTATGTATATATTTTCACCAAAATTTCCTCTTTATATGCATATTTTCAGATTTTATTATGCACGCAAGACGCGTTATGTTTTTTTTACTCTTATTATCATATATATTTTTTAACTTATCATTTCAATATTTATTTATGAATTTACAAGTATATATATATTTTTAAATATAAATATAAATCCGAGCTTTATTTGCCAATGAAGTTTTATTTTTATTTTTGACTAATTACACAAGTTTTGAAGCTTGGAACATAGTGATATATTCATTTGCTCTTTCAACGTGTTCAAAGGTATCCTACCTCCTTTTAAATCAAAGAACTTACATTACTAATATTGTATCCAAAATTTAAGTTAGTTTCCTTTAAGCGCTTTCAGGAGTCTTTCTTTTCCATTGAAGGTTAAAATTAGCACATTTAATTTTATTTCTGATTCCCTATATAACACAAATGAATACAATTTTTACAACTGACAGCTTAATATCTGTTCTATGTACATTAATTAATTCAATATTATACAACATATATTTTTTAATATAGTATCCAATACTAATATTGTATCCAAAATTTAAGTTAGTTTCCTTTAAGGGCTTTCAGGAGTCTTATTTTTCCATTGAAGGTTAAAATTAGCACATTTAATTTTATTTATGATTCCCTATATAACACAAATGAATACAATTTTTACACCTGACAGCTTAATATCTGCTCTATGTAGCATAATTATTTCAATATTATACAACATATATTTTCCGGTTTTTTTTTTTTTTTAATTTAATTTTGTTAAAACATTTTTTTTAATTATTTGCGCGCAACATTTCTCAAAAACTTAGAATGCAATTTGTATGAAACTTTGTATGAAATGTATTTACATTCATTTTGAATTTAGTATTATAATTGCATTACTTATTTAAAATTAGCATTTTTTCAACAAAAAAGTGAATTTGTTTCAACATTTTATAACTTAAATTTAAATTTAAAACCAATTATGTTTTTAATTGCTTAAAAATAAAGCATACGTTCAAGGTACATTAATTTTACATCATTATCAATATTATTTAGGGATCTAGAGTCAATAGATTTCCTGCAGTCTTGCACACAGTGGATGCAAGGAAAAAATAATTTTAAATTTTTTATCAAAATTAAAGATTTTTTTAAAAAAAATTTGAAATATCAGCTGTAGAATATTGAAATACTTATGCTGTATAGAACACATATTAAGCTATTACTTGTAAAAATTTTATGTATTGTGTTTTATAGGGAATGAGAAACAAAATTAAATGTGACATCACGTTAAATTTCACCTTCAGTGAAAAAGTAAAGACTTCTGAGACCCCTTAATTCTTAGGTATTCAAATTAAAATATATATATATATTAAAATTAAGTAAATATTTGAAATGTTTAAAACTGTCAAAACAATCATGTACGAAGAGCAGTCGGAAAATAAGTTTCCCCTAGCGACTGTGGACAGAGGTGTGTATGAAAGACAAAAAATGTAATGAGACATTAAAGATAAAACATAACTTTATTTTTTCCACATAAGTACCAAGTACATTGAGACATTTGTCATACCGCTTTATAAACTTCAAAAATCCCTCCAGGAAAAAATCAGGGCTTTGCATACGGACGAAGCGTTGAACGGATATGAGCGAAAGACGACACAGCAGGTGAACGCGAACGTGCAAGACACCGATACACCATTGGGTAGAGGTCGACCGCGATCAAGCAGATGGCACTGTTGCAGTGCCTGTGCAAATGGTTGCTGCAAGACCTCCTTATCATAGTATCAGACCTCTCAATCAGCAAGTTTCCTTTGAGCGCTATACTTGTCCTGCTACTAGCGCCATCAATCGTCAGTAATAGGAGTATTTACGACACGAAATAACACGAAATTTTTTCACAGCTCCATTTGTTCTATGCATTTGCTTATAAACTATTTTCGGTAGCATAGCTGCCACCTTTTACGCTTTTTTC
This sequence comes from Maratus michaelseni, assembly GCA_963931845.1. Taxonomy (NCBI): domain Eukaryota; kingdom Metazoa; phylum Arthropoda; class Arachnida; order Araneae; family Salticidae; genus Maratus; species Maratus michaelseni. Next base: position 111,733,585 of record OZ007600.1, on the reverse strand, counting down.
CTACCACTAAAATTTTATAGTAAATTTTATCTTATTAAATTGACAAGATCGTGTGATTACATAACGAAAAAAATTCTATTAAATTTTAGTGGTAGAAAAAAAGCGTAAAAGTTGGCAGCTATGCGGTAACAGAGCTGCTAGATTTTTCTATAGATTTTTCTATTCTCTTTTTGGATACCAGTTTTTTAGTACAGACAATTTTGTTTTCTTTGATCGGAGAATTCCGGGATTTAAAAGAACAACATTTTCTCTAAAAATATACTGGTGTTCAAAAAGCCGGATACTTGGCAACTCTGCGGTAGTATCCATCAGGCGGCGATACTTTCCGGAGAAAGTCTATTAATAAGTTGGCAATTACCGCGGACATTTTCTCCCATAGACTTTCTCCGGATTGTCAAGTCTGATCTATGATAAGGGAGTCTTGGGTTGCTGTTAACTGCAATATGGGCACTGTTGACTGCAACAGCACCGTCTGCGCAGGCACTGCAACAGCGCATATTAATTGATCATATTGATCAATTGATAAATGATATGATCAATTGATCATATCAATTGCTAAATTGTTGAAATAAAGGATTGACACCGGAAATTATGGACAAATTTATTTGTATATAGAAAAAAGCGATATTTCACATACATAATAAATGGGAAACATTTCTACTAAAATTCTGCTGTCATTGTTGAATTTTGTAAATAAAATTTTGTGGTTTCATAGAGAAAGCAATGTCCGTTAAAGGGTTAACCAGTAGTCCGTTAAAGGGTTAACCAAGCTACGCTCGGTTAAAATTAGCTATGTGTTCAACACGATACAATCATACAATTTCGCTGTATTATTGCTATAAAGCATTTCATTTTATAGCTGTATTATTTTTAGAAAAAAAAATTAATATTAAAACTATGTACACATTTCTAAATTTTACACTACTTACATATTTACAAAGTAAGTACAATCTTCCAAACTACATTTTTAGTTCGTCGCACACTTTATTTTGGTAGCAGGACTTTTAGGCGTGAACGCATTTTTACATATGAGAAAGCACCGTACAGCATTCCGTACATACAGGACAATAGGTTCTGATTGGTTGAATAATGTATATCGGCTCTTATTGGGAATTACTAGATAATTCCTTCAGATTTTAAAACCAATTTTTTCGCCAAATGTCGCCAAAGTTTGGTGAAACAGGGTTCGTACGCTTCAAGGTCTTTCAAGCACCTGTTACAAGAATTTTTGTAAAGTAGTACTTGGCTTAGTTAATGAAAAATGATGCTATCTTCAGATATAGCAACCACTACTCTACGAAATTTCTGGTACTAAAACACTTAAAATCTCCCGAAATTCCTGATGCGTACGAACCTTGTGAAAAGTCACAAACTTGACGACATTCTTTCATTAGGCATCAAGCATGTGTTTTGGTATTGGCAATGTTGATTCTCCCGCCAACAATCACCAATATCGTCAAAGTTTTGCGAAATATCGCCAAATTTTGCTATATTTTGCCAACTTTGTGACTTTTTTTACTGTCTGCCAATTGTTCAACAACCTAATAATTGTTTCAACCTTCATTCTTATTGAAATGCATTGACCCATAGTGAACCCAAAATGACCCACTAATTGAATTTTTTGGATCATACGATCTAGCCCAATTGTCTTTTAGTACCCCAAATCGGTAGGATACAATATTTAGTGAAACTCATTAGAGCTGTTTTTTGCATAAAATTTGCATATATACGCACACACAAGATTCTCTTGTATCGTAATATACGATATACGAAGTCATAAAATGCTCTTTCAAAGTACAAAGCATAACTCACCAGAGTTTAAAATGTTCAATAAATCCATCAATTTTTCAGTCATCAATTTTCAGTAATTTTATACAATACGCTGAAACGTTAACAACAAAAATTTATTCTCGAATACATACATGCTTTCATTACCTAATTTTTTATTCTGATGCAACAGTAAAATTTACGGACTACACTACCAATCCTTTATTTCATCATTAATTTTTTAATTAAGTATTTTCCATTATTAAGTGTACATGACAGCAATATCCTTTAAGGATACAAAATATTTTAAATTGTACAAGCATTACTTGTACATGTATTTTATAAAATACTTTCTTTTAGCCAGCTTAAAATCTACTGAACATGTTTAAGAAATATCATGAAACATGATTCAAAAAATTTTAAGCATTACGTAATAGGATTTCACTAATTATCATATATATTAATTCGCCCTAATTATTCCATCATTATTAATTATATTTTTAAACTAACTACTAGTACATCCTCAAAATTAATGAGTTTTCCACAGAAATACTACGAAACATATCTAAGCAAATTTATAATATTGTGTGTCTCGAAATATTAAATTTCCCTCAGAGTTTAATTATTTAGGATACTTAAAATAGTGAATAGAAAATATTTATATATCCTTAGTAAAAAGTTCTAAATATTCAATTTACAAAAGATTTTAAACGAAACATTCAATTAATCGGCGTTCATTGCATTATAATATTTTTTAATCAACATAATTAACTTTCTAATGTTTTTCCAAAAAAACCTATACCCGACGCTGTTAACACTTACTTCGGAAAATAAAAATTATTAACTAATTCGAACACTAACCAATATGCATAGAAATCGAATTTATGAACACTTTTTGAATGATTGGAATATATTGAGTTAGAATAAATTTATAACAGAAATTTACCGTATAAATGAAAATATCGCCTAATTGGACTTGTAAATACCAAAAGCAAATAGTTAGTGACTTGTAATGAAGTTATTTTGCTGCCAAACGTTTTCAATCTAATCTGACAACAGGTTTTTCCTCTAGGGAAAACAAAGAATATAGAACATCCATTAATTTTCATTTATAGAGAGAAAATAGAGAGTAAGAATTTTTTTTTTCTTGTAGCATATTGACCGTGAAAATTATGAGCAATTAAAAGAAAGCAAAATATTAATGAAATATCTTTTAATTAAAATATATATAAATGAACATATCGGACATGTCAATATGACGAGCTAATAGTTAGTCACTTGTAATCGAATTATTTTGCTGCAAAACGATTTCAGTCTAATCTAATAACAGATTTTCCCTGTAGGGAAAACAAGTAAAAAGAATATAGAATATCCATTTATTTTCATTAATAAAGAAAATATAGTAAGTAAGAAAAATTTTGTTTCTTGTGGCATATTGACTGTGAAAATTATGAATAATTGAAAGAGAGCACAATATTAATCAAATATTTTAAATTAAAAAATATATAAATGATCATATTACCCAATCGAAAACAAATAAAAAGAATGAATATAGAACATCTATTAATTTTCATTGAAATTGAGAATATAGCATGTAAGAAAAATTTTGTGTCTTGTGACATATTGACTGTGAAAATTATGAATAATTAAAAGAGAGTAAAATATTAATGAAACATTTTTTTAATGAAAATGTATATAAATGAACATATCACCCAATCGGAGTTCTCAGTATGAAGAGCTAATAATTAATGACTTGTAATCATATTATTTTTCTGCAAAACTATTTCAATCTAATCTAATAACAGATTTTCCCTGAAGGAAAATGAAATAAAAATAATACAGAACAACTATTAATTTTTATTAAAATAGAAAATATTGCAAGTAAGGAAAATTTTGTTTATTATGGCGTATTGACTATGAAAATTATGAATATCTAAAAGAGAGCAAAATATTAATGAAATATTTATAAATGAAAACATATATGAATCAACATATCACCCAATCGGAAACAACTAAAAATAATGAATGTAGAACATACATTAATTTTCATTGATACAGAGAATATAGCAAGTAACAAAAAAAATTTTCTTGTGGCATATTGACTTTAAAAATTATGGATAATTAAAAGAGAGCAAAATATTAATTAAATATTTATAAATGAAAATATCACCCAATCGTAGTTGTCAATATGAAGAGCTGATAGTTAATGACTTGCAATCAGATTATTTTGCTGCAAAACGATATCAATCTAATCTAATAACAGATTTTTTTCTGTAGGGAAAAAAATAAAAACAATATAGAACACCCATTCATTTTTATTGATAAAGAAAATATAGCAAGTAAGTAAAATTTTGTTTCTTGTGGCAAATCGACTATGAAAATTATAAATCAATTAAAATAGAACAAAATATTTTTGAATAGTTTCTCGTTTTATCGCAGTTTTGTGTATTTATATTATACTTGTGTACTTATTCCGTACATAAACGGAAAATACGTACTCATTCCGTAAATATTTTTTTGCCCTTCTGTAACCTTTCTTCTACGAATGTATCCATAATACAACACTGCCAAACAAGAAACGTAATTAAAACGAGAAACACACGGCTTCAATAAAACACATAAAACACACTCAATTCTTAAATATTTACTTGGTTGTTCTGTAACCTGGCTTATAAGAATGTGTCCGTAATAAAGCTCTGCGAGACAAGAAATGTCAATAAAACGAGAAATACACGACTTCGATAAAACACGTAAAACATACTCGATTCTTAAATATTTACTTGATCTTTCTGTAACCTAGCTTAATACGAATTTGTCTATAATAAAACATTGCGCGACCAAGAAAGTAATTAAAACGAGAAACGAAACGAGAACGAAAGACGTTTCTTGTGGCATTTTAGCCACGTAAACGATCAAACATTTAAATAAATACTTCGATCAAACACTTAAAACGTACACAATTCGTACCGGCAGTTAGAAAATTAATTATTTTCTGTTAATTATTACATCAAAGTAATAGTATTTCATAATCATGAAAATATTTCATATTTATACAAATCCATTTATTGAATCAAGCATTTCTTTGACAGCAGGTAAAATTAAAATTATATATAAAAATAAGGTCTGCATCAATTAATATATTTCATACCTAAAACTTCCAACTATCAATAATTATAGTATTTTAAATTATTAGAAACTTTAAATTTTTAATTACTTCTCAAGATAAATCAACAAAACTATTTGTAAAAGGAATTTTCATTACTCAAGAATTTTCATTTCTCTCTTGATTTCTTTTGCTCAAGGGTAATTATGAAGCATAACTTTTTAAAATTTTAAAATACTAATTTGTTAGGGATGTTGAGTAGTTCTGACTAATTACTACGTCTTAATGTTCTCATCCTATAATTAGGATAATAAAATTCGTTCTTTTATTTATCTTCACTTATGATGCAATTAATTTAAAAATTATTATATAAACCCATTTAAATCTAAATATTTAGTATACAAATTCTGCTTTCGGTCGCATATTTTTAAGCTGTAATAAATTCTTAAATATCTCACTCACATAAAGTTAATTAATTTTTCTAATTTAAATATCGAAACGTTTAACGATTGTGTCTGAAAAAAAGCACTTTTAAATTTAAATTTTATTTTTCTGAATGTAGTAGAACCTTGATAAATTGTCACCTGGATAAATTATGAAACCTTTTTGGTTTCCGTCTGTCTTTTATAAATATTAATATAAGTGTATAAGATACGCTAACATTGCTAGCAAAACAGATATTAAAACTATCTCTATTGACATTTTGCAAAATTGACTGTAAAGCACAAAATTATATGCTGTATCTATGAAAAGCAGAATAAAAGAAAACAGATTAGAAAAAAATAAATTTTTATTAGATTGCATTTATTTGCCAATAATGTCTTCTATGTATAGTCATGGAAAAAATTTAAACCCATTACTACCCGGTATTTTCTCATAAAATTGTCTCAAAGAGATGCAAAAGGTACTATTGGACAGGGAAAAGCGTCTGTTTTCCGAATATGAATGTAATTTTTGAAATGATAAATTTTACTTTTTTAACTAAAAGTATCCCAAAAATATTGAAATGCACATTATCCTTTTGAATCCAACAACAGCTGAAATCATCCCAATCCTTCGAGACCCGTAATAGCCGACTATAGCTGAAAGTATTTTCCTTCCCCTTACGTGAGTTTGCGTTCTGTCGAGGAAGTAGTATCTCTAAGTAATAGGTGGGTTAAGGTGTTGGCATTTTTGGACAGTACAGACAGAAACACAAGAATTTTTTAAGTAACTGGAGCAGTGTTTACAATGCGTAACACCTGTCGAACTTTGAGTAAAGGAAGAAAGCAGTAGTATATTTTCCACTACTTACCAAGCGAAAAAAAAAAGAAAAGAAAAAAGCGACAATTTTGAGCTATTTTATTGGGATTCTAAGGTCATTCAGTTTTTTAAAGCTTGGGATTTAAAGAGTTAATAATTTACTTGTTGAAAATACGGATAAATCCCAAAAATATTTAAAATTTGATAGGAATTAAAAATGCGTATATGGAATAATTCTGCCAATTACTTTCAAAGAGTTGCACTTTTTAAATTTTTATAGTGTCCCTGGGTCTTATAAGATATATTTAGAAATTTTCTCCATTCATTTACAAACAAAACAGTAAAAATTGCATTCTTATACAATTAAAACTCACTTAGTTAATGATACTTTGCATTTTATGAAATATCAGATTCAATTTCCGTCATTAAAAATTCCACTATCAATTTTTTATCCATTTCGATCAGTTTTTATCCTAAATGAAATTTTCCTGTTTTACTTCTCCGAGCCCTGAGAATAATTGACGAAATATAACTAATAGCAAGGCTGTCACCCGCAGACGCCATTGCGCCCTTTAAAAATTTTCTTGGCGTCTTATCGAATGTTTCCTGTCACTAGATATATTTTTTAATAAAAACCAATTTTAAAACATACTTTATTTTTAATATCATTAGTGTTCACATGCTTTTTTAGAATAGACGGCAATGAAAGTTTTTCGCTCCTTCTATTACATGAATTTTAGAGATAGGCCTCTAAAATTAATAGAATTTGTGTTTTTCTCTGAAATTTATATTTACAAAACCACTACATGTTAGAGACCTTATGGTTCGCACTGTGCATATTATAAGATAGGTAGATAAGAATATTCCATTATAAGAATATTCCAATCTTATAAGAGTATTCTATTAACATAATTCCAAGCCTGTGAACATACCCTTGTTACGTCGCTGGTTTCTATGGTGCAACATTTTTTGATTTCACACAAAATAGGCTATATAAAAATTCCAACTGGGTAGATGATATAATCGTGCCCCATTTAGAATTTCTGAGAACAATTTAATCTAGATGTTGCTGTTAAAAGAAAAAGTTCATTTTTACATTTGTAAAAAAATAAAACGTTTCATCTACGAAATTTCACTTTTGTGCTTTCACATAATTTCCCACCTTTAATTTCTCAGAACATCATTTTTCTGAAATTCAAAATTACTGTGACAATAAAAAAGGATATTGCCACTCACCCAGATAAATAAAAAAAAATATTTATTTAAAATAAGGGCGATAGCCCCAGGTACAAAGGTCTCCCCTAACTAAAAATCTGCGGAAGAAGTTTGTCGTTCGTTTAATTTAATTGCCGGTTCGTTCATTCAATTTAATTTTTTTAATTTCTTTAGCGTTGTGAAACTATTTTTTTCTGTCTTTTTTTTCTGAAAAAGGTTAACATCTACTAATACAGCAACAGTGTCTTCGAATTTGGATTATTTGGTTTAACGTTAATGACTTTGTTGTCAATCTTAATTAACCCTTTGACTACGGGTCGGAACATATGCGTCCCAGTGAACTGTTTTTGTATTCTATTCATTCACTACGTTTTGAAAGATAATCCCTGCATACAACTACACTAGGATATTTTTTAAAAAAATCTATCAGAAAGAAAAATCTTATGGTATGACTGAATAGGTAATAAATATAGTCGCCACTCCTGGCCCATAATCAAAGGGTTAATTGACGGGGCGGGGTAAGAAAGTGCAAGGCACCATTTTTAATGAAATAAATCTGACACTGTAATATGTTGCTTAATATTCTAAATTATAATATCCTGTATATTATTTTATTCTGATGTCATTACGTGGCATAATACGTCCCAGGTTCCGTTGCCGCAGATGTTTCCAGAACTTTTTTCCCAGAATACAGTGGATAAGATTAAAGTAATAACATATTGTTATTCAGAGTATCTCAAATGCTACTCATAAATTGATCAAAAACTTTTTGTTATATATTTATATATTTTAATTTAAGTATTTGATCTAATTTTCAAATTGAAATCTCTCAGAAGTTAAAAAATGGTGGCTTAACACTCGCTTGCCACGATCCCCTCAATTAAGTGAACCTATCACAAATTTCTGTTTCTTCAATAATTTTTCAGTTTTCGTTTTGGAAAAAAAGAGAACTGACATACTAACATGTTTAATATTTTTCTAGGGACGGTAAATACGATTTTTTCAGTACCATTTCCTTATCTATTTGTCCGGCACTTTAACCCTTTCAGGGGTAAGCACTTGTGCTTCTGTAACGTTGAATTCCCACCGGAATTTAGGAAAGAATTTAGTTCAAAATAAGAATAAGCAATTTTTCAACTTTTTTCTCGTCAAAATTAAAAAAGTAAAATTTATTAAAAGTTTCTGGTTTGAATCGGATTAAAATTAGGTGGTATATAATATATACCACCGCCCGACAAAGGGATAAAAAGCTGACGTTATATGCGAGTAACGTTTTAAACGGTTGATGATTTCCCAAAGTCTTACTGTATATAAATATAAAGAATATTTTAAAGGATTGTGAAATTGTTGATTTATTACTAAAATGCAACTTAGTTCCATGTTTCAGTATATATATGTGTGTGTAGTTATCTATTATGTTTGAGTCTTACATATCTAAGACATTTGTCTTGAAAGGTCATCTACTCCAGAGATATACTAAATTTGTGTGAGATAATTACATGTTGAAAACCGAATTGTGAATAGAGATTATAATCACTAAGTTTCTAAATTATATTTTGAATTATGCTCTGTGATACAATAGTTAAAATTATAGTGACTACGTAAAGGTACACTTGAATGTACTGATGTTTAAATGGTAATTTTAGTTTATTTTAAATATTATAGAAAATATTACGTGGAACAGTAAAATTGTATTAAAAACTGAATACCTTAGCGTCAGTATTTTGTATGAATGTATCTAACCCCATAATTCTCGCAACCGTGATATTCACGGGCTGCGTATTCTACTTTTTTTAATTCAGATTCTTTGATTTCCATCAGTTTTTTAAAAGAGTGAAATTAGCTTTATTCCCGTATCATTTTATCAGCCATTAAATAAGGTGAATATTTCTGCTTCAAAAAAGTGGTGGCAATCAAACAATTTGAAATTTTTAAAAAGTAGCCTACACAAAAATATAGCGACGCTGAAGGGATTAATTCATTTGTTACGTACGTAAGACATTTGACGGCACATTTTTCATTTTGGCGTAAAAGAACAGAGGAAATTTAAATGAAACGTCAGTTTTCTCTATTTACAGGGACACAAATTTGAAAGCGAAAGATTTTATGCGAACAATGTCATCTTGCAAGGTGATGTATCGACTCAATAATAAACTTATAAGAATGAATTCCTGCTGCGTTTAGTACAGCATGAGTTGCTTTGTAGCCATTGAAAGCCCGAAACACTATTTATGCGTCTGTGGCAAAGTTGCAGAGTTTGTTTAGGTCATTAACGAACCTTCGGTTTCGTACACCACAGTCCATGTAGTTTCTTCTAAATATGTTCAACATAAATTAGTTTACGCAATGACCTCATGTTGAACTTGTGTTAGTACATTCCTCGTCACTTCTTGGAGATTGGGTTGTTTCGTACCGCAGGAAATGTTAACACGCTACTCACGGCTAGTTTTCGTCTTTTAAACAGGACACCCCGGCAATGGGTGTTACTTTTGTATATTGGAATATTTTAACAAAAATATTTTCTGTGTTCACGTTAATATTCCAATGAATGAATATAATTGAAATAATTGAGTCTCTAATGCGAGTATTTATATGGCTAGTACACTTATTCTATTTCTCAAGTACACTAATTCTACACACAGATAATAATTTTGGGATTTTGAACTTCTTGCAAGAGTCTAGTGTCATGTGCTACAAAACACATTACACACTATGTGCCACAAAATGCATTGCACATTCTCTGTAACGTGTAAATTTAATACTCTTTAGTCTTTTGTTTTCAATTTCATAAAGATTTTCTTTTTCCCTTTTTGCCATTATATATACATTTTTTTTTTGCTTAAGATTGTTAAAATCTACTCGGTGTTAGTTATTTTGCGTCTTTTCTTTCACCAGATTAATTAAAATTTCGGAATCTAGACCTGAGCGGAACAAAGAACCTTCAGAAATTGAAGCACAAATATTCTATGCAAAAATTTAAATTGAAAATATTTTCGCCTTTAAAAAATAATTAAAATCCTTAAAAATATCGCTGGAGAAAATAATGGCTTTTAAATTTAATTAGCTTAAAAAATGGGTAATGCCAAATAACGAACGTTTCATTTGAAAACCCCGATAATGAGTTTTAAAAGTTTATAGAAATTTTAAGATAAAAACATTAAACTGTACCAAATTCTGAATCATAATAAATCATATGAAATGATGATGAATTCATAGATAATGTGAAAAAATATTTTCCTCGAAATAAAATGAACAAAAATATCAAGAATATTTTATTTTGTAAGAAACGATTTTAATAAGAATATATTATTTTAAAGAAGCTAATGCATTTATGCTTTTTAACGTTTTTTTAACATTTTAAAGTCAATAATAGATAACTAATATCTGGCATACTTTTTTCCCTTCGATTTTTATCCCTACAGTGCATACTGTAGCCAATTGGCAACACTTTCTTTTTAACTTTTAATAAATAAATCAAGTTCTTTGCAACCACTATATTTATACAGAAATATTAATCCTGTAAAAATAACGTAAATATGCTACTAAATAAACTTAAAAATCTGTCTTAAAATTTCTGGTATCGAATTCTTAATATAAGTATAAAAAAACACAATTCTAAAAGAAAAATTCATGCATTGTTGGGTTAAGTTAGGGAAAGTTTTTGTCGTTTCGGTAATTTGTGTTATATAGATTTATTGGGCACAGCGAAATATAATAAACCTTAGAAGAAAGGTATTAAATAATAGCGAATGCATATAATATATTGAATTCTTTAAACGCCTTCAACTTATCTTACTACTTAGGTAATTCATATTTTTTATACAAAATGAGATACCGGCGGTAAGCTTTTAATTCAACTTATAATATTTAAAATACGTTTTGTTCTTCAAAAATGTTTTACTGTGTTATAACATAAACTTATATTTTATATATTAAGTGAACAGTTAGGTAATTTGGTGTTGTATATGCCTGAAGCGCAATATTTTAGAGGAGGGTCAAATTTAAAATCTGCCTCTTCAATCTTGTGTCCTCATACCCATTTGAAAATAGTAAGTATATTTAAGTATATCTATCCATTCGACGATAGGTCTCTGATAACAAACGCACGTAAACGTATCCCATATCTTGTGCAATATGCAAAACATGTATGCCATTACTGGAAGTTGAAAGTAGAAATCATATCTACGGACTCTCCGTTTTATCGCTATAATGCTATAGGAATTCATAATACAAATTGTACAATGAGTATATAAAGAAAGGTACACCTTCCTTTATTCTTAGACCATTTACGACACAGTCTCACCAAAGCTGTCATCAGGATATTGACTTTTTTCAGATATCATTTTTTTGTCTTATTTTGTAAAAATTATGTTGTAGACAAAAAATAAATGTAAAAAGTACAAAATTCCGTAAAGAAATGTTTTTTATTGAATATTCTAAAAATTACCAATCAAAAGTTGAAAACAGAATTTAAGCAGGAATCCTTACTTTAAAGTTATTGATACATAGATTTTTGTATTATGTTGGGTAAAAAATAGGGATAATATAAATTGAACTGAAAAATAACCTGAATAAGTTTGTACAAAATATCTATGAGGATTTTATTGATATTTTTTTGTCTTAACATTTTCTGGTACAATTTTTTTACATTTTTTTCAAATTATTTATTGAATCTGATGTATGATTACACTAGTTTACAAAAAAAAAAATTGTTGTTGTTCATGAAATGAAACATATATTATTTATGTAGGCTATGGAAGGTAGTTAAAAAAAATATTTTTATTTTTTATAGCACGTCACAATTCAAAGATATGAAGGTCTTTGTTTTCTATGTACCCGCAATTGTTTAACCCTTTCCGGCAGAGACAAATTCTGTTCGTAAAATGAGAAATTACTGACTGACACCGGAATTTACAAACGATTTTTTAGTAAATAAGAGCTCATTATTTTAAGCTTTCATTGTAGAAATAAAAGTTTATTAAAATATTCTTGGTGCCTATTGTTTATTTGGATGTATTTTTTTGTAAAAATCTTCTTTAAATACATATTTCAAAAATCTGACGTGCTGGATTTTTTTAAATATTTTTTCCAAGATGTAGATACCCAAACTAACGTAACCGTATATCTTTCATTTCATGAACAAAAGTCATGTAAACTAGTGTTATCCGTTTTGGTATATGTCAGTTGAAAACTTTTTTACACATAAAATTACTTACATCTTTAACTGACTATCATGAACACATTTAATCTAAAGAGTACTTGAAATAACTGAACGAGGTACTACAAACCTTATCAAATATATAAATGATACATAGACGACAAAAAAAAATTTGTAAACAGTAAATTTCTTATAGCTCTAGTGCAGGCTTCATACACAATAATCAATACATATCTTGGCATATAGATTACATTTTAAATTCAGACGATACGCAGCTATTAGTATGGGAAATAAATAGGACTAATAAAATTGAAAAAAATTAATATTAAAAAATGCTGCTTTATCTTGTACTTTGTGTTACTTATGATAAAAACATACTATGTCTAAAAATCTTCCACTAACGCTTAATGATTTACTAAAATATTCTATAGAATGTATAAATTCTATTAAATTTTATGTGAAATGTGAGAGCCGCGTCTCTTCAAGAAATTTTGTAAAGATAAAAATGTGCGGGGCGTGGTTAATAAGATGTTTGAAACCACAGGTCTAAAAGGACCATATTCTGCAACCGTTAATTCACATATACAAAAATCTAATACTGCAACCAAAACATTTATGTGATTTTTTCTTAAATATATTTGAAGGAAGAAAACTTCTTTACTTTTTCTTTAAGTATTATTTTGTATATCGATTATCTGGATTATGGAATATATAAATAGTAACGTTTGGTAGTTATTAAACTGCTTTGAAAATACAACTTGATATACCATTTATATTTTCGAAGACAGAGCAGTGTTATTGTGTTGACGATTTTACAGAATCGTACTCATAAACATCGAAACAAATATTCGTTTAAAAAAATAATTATTTAATGAATCGTTTTACATAACGTTGTATAATTAAATATAGACAATTGTATAATTATGTACAATAATTATTTACAATGAAACACAGTTTTATATTTTAAATGTCGTAATTATCTATTTACTTAATTAATATAAAAATGATTGCTATAATATGAATTGTTGTATACTTACATTATGTGAATCATTTTCCAATAGAATCAAATTTATAATCTGTTTATAAAACCTAGTCACAATTAATTTGATCTGTCTTTACATTCCAGATTCTGGTACATTTCTTAGAATATATTTATATTATAATTGTATTTATTTATCGTTTAAGTTGATAACAAAAGCACGCGTTTCAAGTACATTATACTCCGCCGATTGTCTACACTTGAACATCATAACTGGGAGTTAAAAGCCGCATAATGAATAGAGATCATATCTCCTGAATTTCAGTTTTATCAAAGTGTAGTATGACACAAATTATTCATTCTAATTGTTATGTAGGAGACAAATTAAGACATATCTATGTATATGTATGATAATAATGCTTAAGAAAATAATTACATTGTATCTCATGTCAAGTGGAAATACTTCTGATGGGGGGGGGGAACTCTGCAACTTTCGGTAAACAATAAAAAATCCCGCTTTCGATAATTTTTCGTGAACGGCTTTACTTGATTTTCTGAGATATTCTACATTTTATACTTGGTAAGCATAAAAATATTACATAAAGCTGAAATTTTTGAAAAATTGGAAAAAGAAAATAAATTCATAATTTATATACTTTTAGCAATATTATTCATTATGCATAATTGTTTGACCGGATTTTTAAAATTCATTCTTACTAACTAATTTTAACGATACAGACTTTGTTTAACTTTTGTACACAAATGCCAACGATATGTTCTTATTGTATCTTAGGAATATATATAACTAGATGTATGTAATTTAAAGTATTATTTCTATCTCGTTTCTAAAATTATCAAAAAATGTAAATTTTAAGGGATGGATGTATTTTGTGTGGGTTTTTTAGAGCAGGATCAATGTGCCATCTGATTCTTAAAACCAGTATTGCATGTTTTAATATACAGGTTCTAACTGAATTAATGGTCAGAAATGTAAGGGGTGATAATACATGCCAATACAAGCACATTTTATATAGAAAACCAGTGTCGCAATCTACATATTATTGGGTGTCTCACACCCAGCTCAATCCACATTTTCATTCATAACTGTAACTACAATGAAAAGTTTTTAGCGAAATCTTCAACATAATAACTTCGTCTTCTGTGAAATGACGTCACATTAAAGGAATTGTTGAAATTTCACTGTAATTCAATCAGTGACATTCTATGTCACTTACCTTCCAAGTTTTGAAGCGTCTATCTCAGTATTACTTGGACATGAAGGATTGCTGTTTCTATTACTTTATGTGTTTTTATCATGTTTCCTAGCAAGCAAAGTTACTATGTTGAATATATCACTTTCATTATTGTTAAAGTTATGAACGAAAATGTGTATTGGGCTTGGTTGGAGACATCCTGTATTATTAATTTAATAAGTGGATTGCGAGCCTTGTTTCCTCTACAAAATTTGCTTGTCTTGACATGTATTACCACAACTTACATTTCTGACCATCAATGCAGTTACACCTTGTATGCATCGATTCATTTATCGTTAAGTAATTAACAGCAAAAAGAGGTATTCCAAGTACAATCTACTCCGTCGATTGTAGTATAGCTGGTAGCTGAATGTCGAATAAGGAATGGAGATCATATCTACTGAAATTCAGTTTTATCATAATATAATGTGGTAAGAATTATTCACGCAAATTGAATTCACGGAATGGAATTTACCCATTGCCTGTTCTTGGTGTGAAAGAGCACCGATCTCTTAAGTAATTCTTTTATGTTTGTTATTAATGTTTGGATCAACACAAATACAAATATTCAGAGATATAAAGTTTGTTTTAACAAAATATTGTTTTATGGTTACAAGTAGCACTTTTTGATAGCTAAACAAAATTGCAAAAAAGTAGTTTTTGGCTCTTTCCAAAAAGCGGAACGTGCCTGTATATGCAAAGTGCTTAGAAACATTTCATAAATAGTTAAACTTCAAATTTCTATGAATTTCTGTTCACTTCAGAAAGAATTTATGTGAGTCAAACTTTTGTTTTAATGTTTTATAAATATCTGAGTACATCTATTTTTTATAGTTCCTCCTAAGGTGTCATTCATTAAGTACATCAGGCATATTTCGTATCTTTTTTACGCACCCCCCTCCCCCCTAACGTTGTCACAGTCGAGTGATACCTTCCCTTCTCAATGCTCACGATAAAAACAGGCTGCGCACTACATTTCGCTTTCGTGTCAATTCGGACCGCTACAATAACGTGAAGATTTTTTTCGTGCACCTGTATTCCTGTTGTTCCTGCACCCGCATCACATAACTGAAGTGATCCGAAAAGAGATAAGCGTGTAGCACAGTGTTACAGCGCGATCTACGTTATACACGGCCGGTTCATGACTTTTAAAACGTCACATGGAGTGGATCGAGGCTAACGAAAAAGACAGTCTACCGCGGTGCATTCCACTTATCTTTTTTTACAGACTGCTAGAGTGACTTGAGGCTCTTTTCGCACACCTGCATTGGTGGATTCGAGTATCACGTGACTCCCGCGGTCTGTAAAAAAAGATACGCGTAAAGCACCGTGGTAGCCTTTCTTTTTCGTTAGCCTCAGAGTGGATAATCTTTACATGGCAATTGGCACGAAACGACGACTTGTACCCATGTCCATGTAAAGATGATCCACTCCGTATGACGTGTTAAACGTCATGAACCGGTCGTGTATAACATAGATAGCGGTGACAGTCTGTCTTTTTCGTTAGCCTCGCTCTCTCCTGTTGTGACGTCACAATGTCTGCAGATAACTTAGAACTAATATTATACAAAAAAAAAATTGTTACATCCGATCTTTTACCTCCTGATATAAACACTACGAAACAACATCAATATCTCGCCTGAGTTTCAGAGTAAAGTTTAAAGAAAATATAATAGAATAGAATATATATTACAACCTCAATAAAAATAGATATTTTTGTTTATAATTTTATCTTTGTGAATATACGTGATATTCTAATACAAATTAACACAAATGCTCTACACCAACAACATGACTTCACCCTTTATAGAAACAGATCATTTCGAGCAATTTATTTTGCAGGGTATCGTAAAAATTACTTTTTTTTTTTGTTTGCCCTTCTGACCAAAGCTTTTCTGGAAAATATGAGTTCAAACATGTTCTTTATATTTCTAAAGTTCAAGAAAAAATCGTCAAGTATTTCTCTCGATTTTCGACAAAATGTCCAAAATCGAAAGTGTCCGATAACTTTTGGCCATATAGTACATATGAAGCATTTTAGAACCAGATTTATTTGATAATCTGCCTGTTCAATCTAGTGCCCTGTTACATGTGAGAGCATATATTTATATATATCTATTCATTCGTCGTTAGGTCTTTGATAACAAAGACCCTTTTCCTTGTACAATAAATTCCATTGATTGTATAATATTGTATTCCATAATTGGGAGTTGAAAGACGAAATCATATCGACTGAATTTCAGATTTCTCGCAGTGCTTTAGAAATTGTTCATGTTAATTGTACAATAGTACGGAAGCGTATTTTAGACATATCTATGCGCATAGTATATATGTTAATCGTATGGAGAAAACTGTTTCGTTGTGCGTTAGATATTATGAAAATACTTATAAGGTATGAAAAACGGTATAATATTCAGTAAATATAACTAAAAGCCGTTTTTAGTAGTTTTAGGATTAACTGTTTTTCAGAAGTTTATGGAGTAAGCTATAATTTATTTTCGAAAACAGAGAAATATTATATATATATATATATATATATATATTATAAAACTTAAACACGTTAAGTGCAATAAATAATTTTCCCTAAAGTTTAATTTTTTTTCGTTGTGATTAATCTTTTACACTGTTTGGTTTATAGCAATTCAATACTGGTGATGTTGAGCAACTAAGCAGAGTCTGTGTATCTTTACATTTGCACTGAATTCAAATTCTTAATTTCGTAATCATATATTTACTCAATAAGTATATGATTTACAGTATTACTTCTATTTAGTTTTTGATATTGATGAAAAAGTAAAATGCCATAAATGCAATATAACTGCAGCATATAGTGAAATCTTTTAAAGCAAGATGAATTTTGAAATCTGTTTTTTTTTAAATGAATCTCTATTCTTGTTATTTATCGCTACAATTGAGTTTCTGATAGACGGTTTATAATACTTTCATATCCATTCCATATATTCATTTGCTGTAAGTCTTTGGTAACAAAGACACGTATTCCAAATACAATATACTCGATTTATTGTCTAATCTTCTATGGTAGAACTGTTAGTAGAAAGCCAGATAATGAATGCCGATTAACATTAATTTATTGAATTTTGGTTTTATCGCAGTGTAATCTTCTCCGAATATTCGTGCAATTTATATTGTTGTATCATATCTACTTACAATATTTATATCTATATACGTTATATGATAATCTTGCTTAGAAATTTATTTCATTGGATACAGCATATTATTAATATAGTTGTTTTAGACTGGGAGGCGGCAGCACAGATAATCACCTCATCGAGTTTACGGATGAAATTCTAGGATTAGTTAAATCTTGATTCGCATATTAAAACGCAATCGGTCTGCCAAGTCATATCTTGGTGGAAAACACCTGAAAACCCGATTTTAGCGGCTGACTCGTAGGTTTACCATTGTGTTTTCCTGCACCGAATGGTATGAAAACATGGAGGACTGGGAGCAGGAAAACACAATGGTAAACCTACGAGTCAACCGCTAAAATCGGGTTTTCAGGTATTTTCCACCAAGATATGACTTGGCAGACCGATTGCGTTTTAATATGCGAATCAAGATTTAACTAATCCTAGAATTTCATCCGTGAACTCGATGAGGTGATTATCTGTGCTGCCGCCTCCCGGTCTATTTGTATTGTAAGAAAAATTGTACATTTTTTATAATATACTGGTAACTACACTCTGTAACTGTTGCTAATTGTTTAAAGCGATTGCATGCAATACGTTCTAATTTAGTTTGGTAAACACTGAAATGATGTATTTTGCTCTAAATTTAGCAAAATAATGAAAAATATAAAATATATAATAAATACATGCTATATTATTTTAAATATTATATATTATTTATAATGTTAAAACTATACGGTCTCGCTAAATAATTGCACTGATTTAATACCTAAAACATATAAAATGCGCATGTTTTTATTTGCAATGATACAATGAACTTTATATATTTTTTAACAAATTAATACAATAAAGTTAGTCTTTATTACAAAATTATACAATTTAAAATATATTAAGAATGTACTTACAGTATTACCTCAACCTTGTTTCTAAATATATCAAATAATGTAAATTTTAACATATGTACAATATGTGGAATAATTTATAGAACTGTCAAATTTGTGATCTGTCTTTACAATCCAGTTTCTGTTACACGTATGAGAATATAGTTATATATCATTTATCGTTAAGTCTGTCTTAACAAAGGCACGTGTTCCAAGTACAATGTACTTCGTCGAATGTCTAAGCTTGTATGCCATAAACTGCAAGTTGAAAGCTGAGGTAGAAGTGGATATGTTATCAACCGAATGTAAGTTTTAAAGCGGTGTAAAGCTCTAAATTATTCATGCAAATTGTACTGTTGGTTAATAATTAAGACATGTATTTGCATGTATGTTAATATCTTGCTTTGAAAACTATGTCGTTGTATTTCATGTATAATACAAACGCTTATACTGCGACAAATATTATTTAGCTTGTAGTAAGTTATACAAATAGATGCTGATGGTTACTTTTGCAGAAATGGTTTTATGCAATATCAAGTAACAAAAGCATTGTTATGAAATGCGCACGAATGAATAATCTTAAAACACGACGAATTCGTTTCAAATCGAAATAAGAAAATCGATTTTTTCGTCGCATGCAAAACGCTATTCCGAGTTCAAAACAATTTGTATAATTTGTAATAATAAAACCATAAAATGATTGCTTAAAGTTTGAAATTAGTTTGAAATCGAAGTACGACGTTTTATCCTGGATTTAACCCTTCTTTGCATGAGTTTTTCTTCTACAATTGTTTTTTTATACATATATTAAATATTAGACACCAGAAATTTTGAGATAGATTTTTAACTTTGTTCAGCTAAATAGTTCACGAGAAATTTAGTAAATTAATATTTCTATATAAATATAGTGGTGGCGAAGAAGTTGATTTATTTATTAAAAGTTAAATAAACAGTGATGGAAATTTCCATCACAATGCAAAGAAGGGTTAAATTGATTTGAGGAGTTGCTTTGTGACCTTTAGCTTCCATGGATGCTGCCTTAAATAAATTTTACATAAGATTTGCTAATTTCTTATAATAAAAATTATTTTTACCTATTTTTCCATATAGACGTTCTGTGCAAAACGTACATGAATTTGTTTTCAAAATATATATTTATCAACATTTACTTTGTCGCCTTCAAAGTAAGCCCCATCTAGTCCAATAAAATTATGCCAGCACTGACTGAATCCTACAAACATTTTTTGTCGGCTCATTGAGATGTGGTCTACAGCTCCCTCAGTAAATTTTTGTATGGCCTTGATTGACTCAAAATGCTATCCTCAAAGTGGGAATATTAGCTTCTGGAACAAGAAAAGTTCACACAAGGCTATATCAGACAAGTACAGAGCTTGGTCGCTGGCATTTGTTGCGTTTTTGGCCAAACACTCTTGCACAACGTTAGTTTTCTGCAATGGTGCATTACCGTGGTGCAAAATCCACGTAAAATATTGGTGATTTTCAAGATGTTCGGCACTTTGTGTGAACTTCGAAACTTTTTGTGAAACACAAAATTTAAGGCAAACTCTTTGTTCAACTAATTTTTCCGTTGTTGAACATCGTAGATCTCTCAAAAAATGACTAAAAAACAGTTGCTGTTTACACACTAAGTCACATATGGCCTTCAAACTCCGCGTTGTAACTCGGTACAGTGGTACCATCTTGAAAACTTGCACGTATGGTACGTATGGAACATATGGTGGTAGCACGTATGGAACTTGCCACCACCAGCACTTGTCACAACCAATTCCCTTAGCTCTCTACGCCACGACGGGGATGGGAGTCACCCAACATCAGGACATCACGTTCATTTTATAATCAATTAATTGCATTTGATGAAAATTCAAATGATTTTGAAAAACAAAATTAAAAAAAAATATAAATAAACGAGCAACCTTGTCAAAACTTTTCTGATTATACCGATTTTATACAGGTACACCGTTACAACGCAGAATGCAATTCACTGCTTTCCATAAGTTTAAAGTGTATTCGCAGCTTGATTACGGAAGTTATTTTTATATGTAAGAATCATATTCCGTTAAAAGAGTTATTTCAAGATTAAGGGACTTTCCTATCCGTGATCTATATAGTCTTCTTTCGAAAAGTTTCAACTTTATAATATGTGTTTTGAGAAGGTAAAGCATAATTATCTACATAAATTTATATTTCAGTGTGCATACAATGGCTGTTCATTATTGAGATTTCTAATCCCAATTATCTTACATGAAGTTTAAACTGCATTTGATATGCATTGTCTCTGAAACATATGCCTTTGCTATCAAAGACTTGTAGATAAATAGATAACGATTACATACTGAGACATCCTGAAACATATAACATGTCTTAAAAGTAATTAATAAATGATTGTCAATCGATCTTATTCAAAATATCCGGCTTTATATATACATATTATAATATTTAATTCATATACTATATTTAACAACTGAGATAACGGTTAGAAGCTTTTCTTCCTGCCGTACAATAACAATATACCTCAGTGTATACTCGTGTATAAGTCAACGCTAAAATTCGAGATAAATTAAATGTTCCGCTTTAATAACAGTATTTCTGTATAATTATTTTCTTTCTTTTTTAAATCGTGGAACATTATTACGAATTCTGGGATTAAATATGGCGAAGAAAGTAACTCGAAAATACTGATTTTCATGAAGACGTGTTGTTTTTCTCAAGTTTTGGAGTCGATAATGAATGATTGTCAATCGATCTTATTCAAAATATCCGGCTTTATATATACATATTATAATATTTAATTCCTATACTACGTATACGTTCGTAACTGAGATAACGGTTAGAAGCTTTTCTTCCTGCCGTACAGTAACATCATACCTCAGTGTATACTCGTGTATCAGTCGACCCCAAAATTCGAAAGAATTTAAATGTGCCGCTTTAATAACAGTATTTCTGTATAATTAAATTATTTTCTTCCTTTTTTAAATCAGGGAACATTATTACGAATTTTGGGATTAAATATGGCGAAGAAAGTACACTCGAAAATACTGATTTTCATGAAGTGTTGTTTTTCTCAAGTTTTGGAGTTGATAATGAATGATTGTCAATCGATCGTATTCAAAATATCCGGCTTTATATATACATATTATAATATTTAATTCCTATACTACGTATACGTTCATAACTAAGATAACGGTTAGAAGCTTTTCTTCCTGCCGTACAGTAACAACATACCTCAGTGTATAATCGTGTATAAGTCGACCCCTAAATTCGAAAGAAATTAAATGTTCCGCTTTAATAACAGTATTTCTGTATAATCAAATTATTTTCTTCCTTTTTTAAATCGTAGAACATTATTACGAATTCTGGGATTAAATATGACGACGAAAGTATCTCGAAAATGCTGATTTTCATGAAATGCTGTTTTTCCCAAGTTTTGGAGTCGATAATGAATGATTGTCAATCGATATTATTCAAAATATCCGGCTTTATATATACATATTATAATATTTAATTCATATACTACGTATTTAACAACTGAGATAACGGCTAGAAGCTTTACTTCCTGCCGTACAATAACAATACACCTCAGTGTATACTCGTGTATAAGTCAACGCCAAAATTCGAGAGAAATTAAATGTTCCGCTTTAATAACAGTATTTCTGTATAATTATTTTCTTCCTTTTTTAAATCGTGGAACATTATTACGAATTCTGGGATTAAATATGGCGAAGAAAGTAACTCGAAAATGCTGATTTTCATGAAGACGTGTTGTTTTTCTAAAGTTTTGGAGTCGACATATACGCGAGTATATACGGTAATTCTAATTATAAAAAAATGTCACTATACTCTATAAATATTATTTACAAATACTAAAGTAATTATAATCTTGGCTAATCTCAGATAATTTTCGCTGCTAATCTCAGCTAATTTTACAGAACAATGGAATTGATCAAAAGAAATGATGAAAAGATTCTTCTAGTACGATTTTTTAGATGTATTGTACGTCATCATGTCTCCTCGAACATCAGCCTCCCGAAATATCCAGTACGCTGATTAAAAACATGACGGCTGTCAAAGGCAGACAATAACAAGGGATCTTACGGTACCTTGAATTTGAAAACTACTATTTTCGGATAGTAATCTACGCCTTAATTTAGTTTATTAAACAAAACTTCTATAATAATACGTTTGCACTTAAATTCAAAGGCCCGCAAGAACGCTGCGCACACCACCATCACTAGAATTAATGCGTATTTAGGGGTATGTGTTTTCGCAGATTACGGACGCTCCCATGCCTGTCTGAATCAAGAAGTATAATTGAAAGGTGAAGGAGAAAAATGATGTCAGTTCATTATTGTGAAACTTTGGCTGTTAGCGCCATTTAACAGCTTGAAACTCAATCTATCTTTAATAACTTTGGATCGAAGAAAACAGGATTGTAATGCTTCGAAAAATAATGTTGTAAATAAGTTCATGCACAGTTAAAGATAAGACGTCTACACTTGAAAGGAAAATAAATCTTAATAACTAGTTTCTCCATTGACCTTTTATTTTAAAGTACGGTTAACCCTTTCAATCTCAAAGCACTTCTTTTACTAAAATGTTAAAATGAGTTACTGACACCAGAATTTATTAACAAATTTATTTCAAAATATGTAAAACTTTTCTTCACGTACTTAATAAAAGGAAATTTTTATTTTTAAACACTGGTGTCTTTGTGATATTTAAATTACGTGGTACAAAAATGTACTGCAACCCATAAAAAGAAAATTGACTGAAGCATTCCGAGCATGTTTGCCTATTTAGCAAAACCTGATTAACGCTAAGGCAAACTTCCACAAGTACTTTATGATAGATTTTTTTTGTCATTTTTAAAACATAAATTCTGCGTTTAGATAAAGCGAAAAATTCTGTTTGGTGGAGTGAGGAAATCTCCAGGAAAAGAAAATTATGGAGAATTATGGAGACAGAAAGAATGAAATTAGCAGCATTGGTAATGGATGCCCTAAGAAGATCGTGCAGGATATCAATAATAGAAATTATAAGAAATGAAATAATCAAAGAAATGAAATAATCAAAGAAATGATGAAAAAAAGAGCTTGCTCCAGGAGAGAAATAAAGAGATTGGTCCATATTAGACGATCTCCAAAAGAAGCAATTAATCTGGTATGGTCATGTTAAAAGAAGGAGTGACAAGAGACTATCGCATCTAATTATAGAACAAGCCAAAAGAGGAAACGAGGAAAACCACGAAAGACCTAGATAGATGGTACAGAAAAAGCCATGAGGGATAGGGGTCTGGAGGGGGAATGGAACCATGACCAGGCGAAAGGGAGTGGTCTCTTGCAGATTTTTCGGATGGTGGCACCTGACGCCATAAACCGAGTTTATATATTTATGAAATTTTCTATACTAAAATACTTTTTGAAATTTGTTCCTACAGTAGCCGGGGTAAACCTGATTTTTAATTAAATATGTCTTTATCGATTTGAAAATTATTTAGAGCTAGAAAATACGTAGGTAGAATTTATACACAAAATACTGAGTTTCTAATTACCACTATTCGAGTTTTAACGATGCAACGTATGGATGTCGGTGGTGTGAAATGCAAGTAATTTTAGTTAAGTATAAAACCAAACTTTATTCTTTAAATGCGTGTACCAAATCCTTAATTTCGCCGCCGCATATTCTCTTGTATACGATAAAGGTAAATTTTCATCAGAACGAATATGCATTTTTATGATACAGTTGACCACACTTTGCTCGACTGTAGAAAATGTCATGTAAAATTAAAATATTTATTGATCTAACGACTCGAAAAGCCTATCTAGTCAACCGACTTTCCAAGCATTTTTAGGAGGGGGCGGTTATTCTATTGTTTTAAATCCTAGATTTCAGAGGAAAATGCCGGTCAATAATGTGTTTATATTCATCAATTCTAATGAATGGATTTCAAAGATACTTACATTGTTAGTTAAGTAATATTGTGAGAAGGATGTTAAACCAATTTTTTTTTATTGTTTGGTTACAAATTTATGTCGATATTTGTATCAAATCACAGAAAATGCATAAGTTCCAGGTACATTTTGAATAAAAAATATTTAAAAAATATTATTCGGCCTTTTTAATCGTATATTTTCTGCAATTATTGTCCGTTTATATTAATAAGGTGTAGAAATTTTTTAAAATACTGTAATATTCAAAATCCGCAGCGAAAATGCCAGAAAACAAACTGACATTAAAAGACCTCTATACGCTCAACCTGAACCACTAATCCTGAAATCATGATATACGCCGAAGATTATTTTTTGTAACATATGATGTACCCAAAAAGGCAGATGTTTGTTGAATATTTAAAATAAAGAATTAATTAAAAATCTAAAAATATTTTTAAGTTCTAACCACTGTCTCAAAAAAAAGAAAGAAGAAAGAAAGAAAAGAAAAGAAAAGAAAGAAAGAAAGAAAGAAAGAAAGAAAAAATAATAAATAAATAAAATGTGTGTGACCCGAAAATAATACCTTTTTTTATATTTTTTCTTCTTTCTTCCTTTAAGTATTTGAAAATTAATTGCATATAAATCACATCCTAAACAACATGCGTGGATATTACATTAATGAATTCGAGAGAATATTTTTTATTATAATATAAGCTTTTTTTCAGCTTTATTGTGAATATGAAACTTACATCTTTCTAGAGATTTGCGCATAGATTTCGCATACATTATCATATTTGCCAAGTCTCTCGATTTTTAAGTTCCGCTATTTAAGAATAGAAATACTAGCTTTATGTAATCGCAGAATTCTGCTATTAAATGAATCGAGTAATCCGATTCGGAATTGCTGATACTGAAAATCTGGAGACCTTGGCATCTATGCATAATTATCTACAATTTATTCAAGTAAATATAACTATTGACAATTTAGTCCAGAGAATTACAGTTTTGCGCTTTATTCGCTTTTTTGGCAATTTATAAAAATAAATAAAAAATATATATTTGAAAAAAAATTCAGACAATTATTTACTTTTTTTAAAATTTGACTAAGCAGAATAACAAGAACATTTAACTGATACATTAATTACACAAGATAAATATTTATTTCGACAAAATGTATATTTTTTAATGCAAAGTAAAGTTTGTTGATTTGAATACGATTACTGTTTGGTTGGCATTTATTGCATCCGAAGCCTTAAAAAAACTGCCAATTTTCATCTGATTTTATTTAGTTGTTTTCTCTATTAATTTTAAGTAGAGTGCACACGTGATTTAAAGTACATTTCTGACACATATTTTAAGTTATTTATCAATTTCAAAACTGACGCTTTTTTTTTTCCATTTCTTAAATTTTGGTAAGAGCATGTTAATTGGATTCGTCTAATCTATTTCATATTTTTAATACAAACTATGTTTTGCCTTTCTGTTTAAAGAAAACAAATTCTGTTTACAATTTTAATGAATTAGTATTCCAAAAAATTGCCTAAGTATACGGATTACTTTATTTACTCGATTAATTTAATTCAGCTGACATTCAAAATACTGATCTTCTCGATATAAAATATTTGTCGTATTCCTATTATAAAGATATGTTTTTTAAATAACGTAAAATTATCGAAAATTTTGCTTATCTTTGCTTAAGAATTTTTCTTCTTAACATTATTTTTATTTACGTCCACTCAAACCTACATTTAAAAAATTTCCAATGAAAAATGTTTACAATTTCTAAACTGAATTATTATTTGACCCATTCACTGCCAAAACTATGTGGGCGGATATTTTTACTGAAATTCGTTTCCCACCAAAAATTCTGAAAGATATTATTTGGTAGCTTTAATAACAAATTTTTTGTCATTAAATAAAGTATTTTTTTAACATATTAAAAAAGTGGTGGCTCGGTATTTCTTTTCTTTTTTATCATACACTTTTATTTTGAGTGTTGAGAACCACGAGTATACTCGTGGTTCACAAATATATCGATTACGAGTATCCCACGAGTATACCACAAGTATACTCGTGGTAGACAGCGAATGACTTAACGGTACTTTTTTAACGGTATACTTTTATATTAAGACTTATGTTTAATATATTTTATGCTGTCTTTTGAGCTATGGATCATGTTTGTATGATGACAGAATGCGTAAATATAGAATATTATTATTCAGAGTTCGTATGGGTGCTTACTTTTTTACTTACTTTTTCCTTTTGAATACCAGTGAGGGTTTATGACGGGTGCATACTTTTTTACTCAATTTTTTTCCTTTTGAATAGCAGTATTTCTACACAGAAAATTTCATTGAATGTAATCTGCGATTACATTAAGTGAAATTTTCCTTCCATAAATACCTTTATCTAAAAGAAAAGAAATAAGTAGAAAAGTAGAAATGTAAGCACTCCTACGAACACTATTGTAAAAGATTTAACACTACTTTTGATTATAACTACATTATTTTCTCTAACATGAAACTTTATTAAAATATGATGCAGTTTTTGAAATAATCACATCGAATCTTCATACATAATATTTTTTGACCGTGATAAAGGACAGTAAATGTTGCTCAAAATTAACCCCTTGCCTGTGGAATATATTTGTGAGAAACGTGCCAACAATGGATTTTTTTTATCTTTAAAAACAATGCAAATAAACTTTTAGCTTGCGAAAAACTTAACCCTTTCAGGGGCAAGCACTTGTGCTCCTGTAACATTCAATCCCCACCGGAATTTAGGAAAGAATTTTGTTCATAATAAGAATAAGCAATTTTTCGACTTTTACGCGTCAAAGTTTAAATAGTTAAATTTTATTAAAAGTTTCTGGTTTGAATCGGATTAAAATTAGGTGGTATATAATATATACCACCGGCCCTCAAAGGGTTAAATACCTCCCGGTCACACATAATGTAGTTTAAATGAGATTTGGGAAGAACTGCAAAATTACAAAAATCCGACAAGTTGCGCGAAACTGCCGAACTTTTCGCAGGAAAGTATCGTCATTTGTTGGGAAAATGGCAAATTACATATTATGCATTGGACGAACTAAGTTCGGGCTTCATGGAATTTAAACACCGATATTTCTCTTATCCGGACTCAGGTCGGGTATTCCAAAATTGGTGCATTTGCATTACCCGAACTGAGTGCGGGCTTCACAGAATTGAAACACCGAATTTTGTCTTGTCCGAACTCAGGTCGGGTATTCCAAAATTGGTGCATTTGCATTACCCGAACTGAGTACAGGCTTCGCAGAATTGAAACACCAAATTTTCTCTTGTCCGAACTCAGGTCGGGTATTCCAAAATTGGTGCATTTGCATTACCCGAACTGAGTACAGGCTTCGCAGAATTGAAACACCGAATTTTCTCTTGTCCGAACTCAGGTCGGGTATTCCAAAATTTGTGCATTTGCATTACCCGAACTGAGTGCGGGCTTCACAGAATTGAAACACCGATATTTCTCTTGTCCGAACTCAGGTCGGGTATTCCAAAATTGGTGCATTTGCATTACCCGAACTGAGTGCGGGCTTCACAGAATTGAAACACAAAATTTTCTCTTGTCCGAACTCAGGTCGGGCATTGCAAAATTGGCGTGTTTGCGTTGCCCGAACTGTGTTCGCGTGTCCCAAGCAAGGGGTTAACTCTTAGCAAACGATGCTGCCTTCTTCCCAACAACCAGTTTTTATTGTCCAAATGTGTTGTTTCCAACATGATACCAGTAATTTTGAACAGTAAATTTCGCCTTATGGAATATTAAAGTTTCAAAAATCAAATAACGTAAAAAAACTTTGTCAGAAAAAGTAATGCCAAAACAATAATAATCGGAAACAACTCATTTGGACAATAAAAAATAGTTGTTGTGAATGGGGCGGCATTCGTTATCTAAGGTTTAATCAAATAAAATATAAAGTAGAATGCCTGTGTCAGTTAAATAAGCTTTTATATGCTTATGATGGTTTTAGTATGTTTAACTGCTAACTTTGTTGTGCTACATCTTATGTACCTATTACACGGGATAATTTGAAGCGACTAAAATTGCCGCATCACGACGAAGAAAGCTACCCACTCTTCGGTTTTCCAAGCATTTCATTGGCTTTTAGGGATGACATTGCTCCTTTACACCTTTAAGTGCGACATAATTACTCCAACAAATATTTGCTGCGTTCAGATCAAATTCTGTGACAACAGCTATAAATTATTTCTCTGGGCTTTCAAAGATGGGGCATAATTTATCTGGACAAAGACTCCGTTATCAGTTATGACTAGTTTTATTGCTCTCCAAAAGTTTCGAAACAAAGTGCACAAAATCAAGAAGAGCATTTCTCTACAGGTAAGGTAATAAACATGTCCGGGACCCTCCTCCACTAATGTCGCATTCTCTAGTCGTGCTAAAATATGACCACATCAAACAAGTCTAAAATCAAGCGCCCTACGTTGAAGTATATCAATCTTAACCCTCTTGTTACTGATTATTTTTTCACAAATCAATCTTTGAATTAGCAGATTATAAATACTATTGAAGCTTGCGGGAAAAAAATATTTATATCATAAACGAAGAGGGGACGACGTTTAAAAGACATAACTCAAAATAAAATTATTTTAAAGCCTTTTTTAAAATATTGTGTTCTATCATTTAAGTTATCAGCCTCATATGACTGAGGGTCAGGCGAACGAGAGAGTTTAAAAGTACTTGATTAGGATAACCGTTTTTGAAGTCATACATTAACCCATTTATGCCTAGCGTCAATGCTTTAGTAAAATGGGAAAACGTGCCTTTCACACCACTTTTTTTTAAAATTTTACTTTTTTTGGTGTCTTATTTTATCGAGAGGCACCTCGATAAAATAAGACACCAAATTTCTATAAAAAAGAAAGTGGGGTGAAATGCACTTTCTCCCATTTTACTGAAGCGTCCCAAAATTGGGACGCTAGGCATAAATGGGTTAACACTGTGTCATCAACGTAATACGTTTCGTCTGGTGGGACCATAAGAAAGCAAATTGGTCTTAAAAATTTAAGGCGTGTTTCAGTAAAGAAAGAAAGACATAAAGTTGTTTAATAATCGAATACGTGAGAAATAAGGAAAATAAGTTAAAGGCTTGTGGAATTGTATGATTCTCCTTAATTATTTCCCAGCAATAAACTTAGCAATACATTGTTTGTATAAGCTTTCTTTTCCATAGACTCTGGTCAGTTGTGACCTTTTATATTGCTATTAAAAAGTTTCGAAGCAAAAAACACAAAATCAACAAAAGAAATTCTCTCCAGGAGACTTGATAAAATGTAAGCGGCCCTCCTGCACCAACGAACGTCAAAATCTCTTTTTGTGCGACAAAATAATAACCATATCAAATAAACAGAAAAACTCCCCGCACTCCGTACCGTTAAAGTATTTCAACCTTAAAAGTATTTGTCTCGCGCACCTCTTTTTGAAGTCATACGTTAACATTGTGCCAAAAAATAACGGCAACTTGTGTAATAGGACATTTAGAAAGCCAATTTATATCAACAGTTTAAAGTGTGATGAAGAAAAGGAAGAATGTTATAAAGTTATTTAATAATGGAATACGTGAGTAACAAGGAAAAATAAGTAAAATTCTTGCGGAAAGGCAGGATTGTTCCTCATTATTTTCCCGTGCACATGGAATAAGAATAAATATCAGCTGGCATTCAAATATTCCATCAATATTTCGATGCGAGTATTGGCGACAACAAAAGTTAGTTTACACTTTAATAAAGTCACGTTCAAAGCTGAATGAATTTAAAACAGGTTACTGTAAAATGAATAACGTTTACTGGCTGAGCACGATTCTTGAATATCTTATGGAGAATATTGTTGAATTTATTTTATTTACAAATAAAATCTTCTAGCGCATTGAACATAAATGACATATTCGTTTTGAAAATAAATATGTTATCTTAGTTCGTGATTGTGCGTTTAGTTACTTTATATTTTTCGTTATATGTAAAAAGTGTCAATTTTTTAAATGCTTTCCGAATTTAGGCTGCGAAATTTTAAAATTCAATAATTCATTAACTTTACTAAATTAAAATATATATATATTAAATATTTTACCTTTTCAAAAAATTATGGCTATTTTCAAAAAATATTCAAATAATTTTTTCTTGATAAAAAATTGCAGGTTATGTATATTAGATATTAGTATAAAATATTCGCTATCTTTACTCAATTATTTTATTAGTGAGCGAAATGCAGTAATTTCGCTAAAATTCATACTCCATTATATAATTAATTACAAAATTAAAAGAAACATTGTTTTTGTTCAAATATATTTTTCCGCCACTTTATCAGATCCATAATTGCCAAACTGCCTATTTTTTACAGAAAATAAAGTACTTCGAGCCAAAATTTTTAATTAATAAATGAAATGCGATGAATGTCACATAGAAACAAGGCACATACTTATGCAGAGTTATTAAATAATTTTTTTGTTTTATGATAGTCTTTCTCCCGTTATAAACGGAAGACTTGGCACACAGAAAATCTGTCACATTAATTAAAAAAATACACAATCAGTATACAAAAAAATAAAAAATAAATAAAAAATAATAAAAAACACACTTACCTTTATTTGCAGACCGTTTACGTTAAAATATCATCAAAAGTGTCGTTAGACTCAGAATAATGCATTCCTTCATAATATATACACGCAATTTTTTAAATAGAAGTCGTCTATATATAGAAATTGCGACAACTTCGATTTTTCAAATGTTAACATTGACTTTTGACACTATATTTGAGTTCCTTGGATCAATACAATCCCGAAAAATGTATGGTTTATACATATTTTATTAAATCTTCATACAGCTATAAAAGGAAATATATTAAAAATATATCCACAAATTTAGAAAAAATAAATTAATCAGCAAAGCATAAACTTCCAGAAGTCAATAAAATTACAAGTCCAAGTAAAATTACAGAGGTAATTAATATATAAAATAAACAAGGGGACCATTTTGCGTCTTTTAACATTTACTTATAAGATTTTTTTTACCTATATATATTTGGAGGTTTTCGTTTTTTTTATTTTCTTATAGTATATGATTGAGCGGTATACTTACATGGTCCCTTTAGATGTTAAGTATAAGATGTATACTATAACTTTGCTACGTCTCGAATAATAATAATTGGAAAGTAAACTTACACCACCAATATTTTTGATTATGTTCATTCTGTTTATGTAAAAAGTGATGTATGTCATAATTCATATTTTCTTTCACTGTGAATGTATCAATAATTTTCGAAATTAAAATGATGCTTTTGAATAAAAAAAGTTTGTGTCCATTCAATGTATGTCACTGAAAACAAAAATAGGAAATATGCTTATACTTTGGGGTGATATAAGTTTAAGTTTGTAACGTGAAATCAACATTAGCATCCTGAAATTTTGGCCTCTTCTAATTTCATGAAGATTTTTAAAAAATGCATAAACAATGTACTTTTCCTGGCTAATTTGAAACATAATACTTAATTAGTGTCAATAGTGGATGTTACCGTTTGAAAAATTCGAAATTTGCGTACTTTGTAATACATAGACCACCCTATATTTCATAAATTGCATTCCTATTGTAAAAGAAATCAGAATTATTTTTCCAATGATACCTTTAGTGTGAATATACCATAAAACGGTCTGCGAATAAAGTCAGGTGTATATTTTTTCTATTCTGACAATACAATTTACAAACCTGTGACAATGGTACCAATCAGCTACATTTTTCAGATTTCTCTATTGTCACTTTTTTTTTTTTTTTTTTTTTTTTTTGTGTGTCTGTGTGTAGAACCTTTGACGTTATTTAGTGACGGGTTAAATAAGGCGCGAATAAGTGTTAGCAAGTAGAATTTAGAAAAAAGTAACGGGCAGTCCACAGAGTAAGGAGATTTAAACAGAGACCCAACTTCGCCTGAAAAGAGCGACTGCAGCGGATGACTTAAAAAATAGATCATAGCTTTGGCGATTTTTATCTTCGTGATTTCCGTTTAATTGTAAACCTATTCTGCTTGGCGGCTTTTGTTGTTGTTATTTGCACATGTGCAAATTTTCAGCGTTCGCTATTTGATTCTAATCTTTGATTTGATTCTAATCTTGATCAATATTTATTATTAAAATTATTGTTTGAAGATCAAATAGGTCATTATAATTCTTCAAAATGCTACGATGCTACGAGGAGATACGTGTATTGTTTGTAAGAACAATAGTGAAAAGTTATTTTTTATTCCCAAGTATCGGTAAGTTGTGATTTATTTTCATGTGTTATTTTTGTTCTTAGTTTTCAAGTTCCATAAGGTATGAAATATTTTATATATATTCACTGTTGACAGATTTTTGTCAAAATGTCATGTTAAAGCTCACTGTGGAGACGCGAAAAGTTTTTGGTTTCCGTCTGTCTGTTTGCCGTAAAAATGGTCTGATTAGTTTGATTTTTGGTAGGTATGTTGGCCAGGTATCCGGATTTAGCGGTATAGTTTTTGGTTAAATTTGTTTCACTCGTTCGGAAAATATAGAACATTTTTTTATGTCATAATGCTTTTCTATGGGGATGCAGACGATTTTTCAAATTTTATTTTTACCTGAAATGAAAATGCAACATTTGCATAATGGATTTAGTCGTAAAATTATGCATGCTAAATTTTCGATATGGATTTCCAATAGTTTTAAAATTTTGCCGACAAATTTAATAGAATTTAGAAATTAATTGCTTAAAATATTTGAAAATGTTTTTGCATCTGTTCGGGAAATATAAACATCTTATTTTCATATTTTTTACAATTTTTAAAAGCGTTTATTTTTACTTTCCACTTTAACCTCTTGAAGGGCACCGGTATATTATATATACCACTTAATTTTAATCCCAAAATGCCACATTGACACCAGAATTTTATACTCAAATTTTGAATTTATAAGGTACATGAAGTAAAGCTTTTACTGATTTTAAAATAAATTCAATCGTGAATCCTGGTGTCAATCGGTCATTTCAATATTTTAGCTACAAGAGTACTTTGCCCTGAAGGGGTTAATTTAATCGTTGCTTAGCAACCGCATTTCAAAGAGTATAAAATAATCAAATTCAAGGAACTCGCACTTATTTGATAAAATATCTTTTTTCTTTTTTATCAAAATTTAATGAGACTAGGGGGGGGGGGTGATGAATACCTGTTTTATTTTAAAAGAATTAAAAGAATAAGCAATTCATCAGAATTTCAGAATATCATTGTCTTAGTATCCGTATTTCATTTAATTATTCTAATTTCTGGAACATTCGAAGAATTTTATATGCTTATAAATATGCATGCAATTGAAAAAATAATAATTGCGGATTGTACAATGTTAAATGGTATCAAAAATTAGATTTAAAAAACAAGCAGCAATAAGCAGTCGCCGTTTTTCCCCCTTCCCTCCTTTGTCGCCAAGAAATGATATATAGCGGTATTAGAAACCTCGCTTCTCTTAAGGCCGTAGTTTCCGCGTCACCCGCAGCAATCGCCACTGTCTATGTGTAATCCCATGTTAAATAAGTTGCCATTGCAGTGTATGAAAGATGATTCTCTGTTTAAATCTCCTTACTCTATTGTGCAACCAACACTCAAATTTGCCGAGAGAAAACAAACTTCGAAATACAGTGATATAACGTACGTTTGGTGATGTTGGCTCAATGGTGCACTGCTGTTTATCAACCAAAAGCCGCAAAGATGCGTCTTTATGGTTTCTAGACATTTGGTCCTTCAATCTTAGGAAAACCTAATAGGTTTATGAGAGTACAATTACAATTATATTTTTCTGTATTTATTTTCCGGTTCAGTTAAAGAATTAAAAGGATACTTTGAATCATGTAAAAGCATTTCTCTTATTATCAGCACTGGTTTTTTAATTAAAAACCCAATAACAATGATAAATAAATTTTAGAATTCTTGAGTTTAAAATTAGCATACCATAGTTAATTTTATTTTATAATCACTTACAAATGCATTTTCTTATAAATATTTACAAAAGAAGACATTAAACGAAAAAATGTAAATCGCATAACGAATACCCTATTTTTTGTACTTTTTACTGTGAAATTTTAGATTAAAATATTTAGAAGTTTTGTAGTTTTGTTATTTCAGAATATAATTAATTCTGTGACCCTTTTAAAAACAATTTATGTCAAATTGTCAGTTAGAAATTATTAATTATTTTCAAGCATCAATATTTACACACATGACCATAGGTGCCAACCTCTCATTAATATTCCGTAATATGCAGGTTAATTTGACCGAGTTTAATAACGTTTTAAACCAGAAAAATTATTGGATG
Organism: Maratus michaelseni; assembly: GCA_963931845.1. NCBI lineage: Eukaryota > Metazoa > Arthropoda > Arachnida > Araneae > Salticidae > Maratus > Maratus michaelseni. The sequence continues at coordinate 111,698,533 of OZ007600.1, read as the reverse complement.
TCAAATTGTCAGTTAAAAAGAAATTATTAAATATTTTTATACACATGACCATTGATGCCAACCTCTCATTAATGTTCCGTAATATGCGGGTTAATTTGACCCAGTTTAACAACACTTTAAACCAGAAAAATTATTGGATGAATCTTCATTTATTCAATTTCATGTTTCTACGTGGAGTTTATTTAATTTAATTTCTTAAAAAAAATTCTGATGCGAAACGTGTTAAACCTGGGTCAAATTAACCCGCATATTACGGAACATTAATGAGAGATTGGCACCTATGCACATGACTCGCGTTTTTTGGATGCCACTTTCTTAAAAGAAAAAGTTCTTTGTAGCTTTTACTTAATGATTTTGTAGAAATCTACGTGGAAGATATTTTTTGTTGCAAATGTTATAAGAGTCGAGCGCGAAAAATTTTCTTTACAATTACTGGTATTGGAAAAACGGACCCTGTCAGCTGCAAACACATATTTTAAGTACATTGTTTTTAGTGGCATTTATCAAATGATGTACTTTCATTTATATATACGTAAATGTATGTGCATGAATGTAAAATAAAATTATCTGCATATCTAAATATATATAAACAACTTCTAAACATGTTCTGACAATGCCATAGAAAATATTAAAGATGTTTTATGTTTTCAAATACTTGTTGCTTCTTTTATGTTGTCACAAATTCCACACGTACTTTGTTTGTAATTTTTCCAATTACGTATGTTATTCTAAATCGCATGAATTACAAGGTTTTACATTTATTTTTTAAATTGATGTACTGGATAGCTATTATAAAAACAACGCATGATGAAATTTGTTACAGCATCATAATTCGTGAGGTGTAACTTAATATATTCATGTAAGTGATATTAAAATCTCGAAATAAATAAATTTGTAACAGGTTATATCGTCGCTACCATGTCAAACTAACGAATGAAAAAATGCATTTTTCATTACTTTTAAAAATGATCCGATTGTCACCACTAAATTTTAATAGGGTTTCAGGGTTCCAACATCACCAGGGTTGCCAGTTTGGTCTTCTTTTCCATTCAGAAATTTCGAATCCATACCAGAAATTTAAAATAGAAATTTTTGCTTTATATAATGACAGCATATTTCATGATTACTTAAACTAAAATGCTTTCTCTCAAAATTTCCGGTATGAATTCGGCATCGCTGAATAAAAAGGGAGGCCAAACAGGTAACCCTGTTCTTCACAGAAATTTTATTAGTATTTTTATTAGCCGAAGAATTCTAATAAAATTTTGTGGTGACAATCGGCTCATTTTTAAAAGTAATGGAAAATGCATTTTTTCATATTCGATAGTTTGAGATGGTAGCGACGATATCTTAAATTAGGAAGTAAATAAATTCATTCCACTATAATCATAAACATAGCCGTCATGTCTTCTAATTTGCAGTTACTTTTATTTCCGAACAGTAATCTTAGACTTGTTCAATGGCATATTTCTGAGATTATATAAGGTAATGATTACTATTCGAAAGTAGTGGGGGAAAAAAGCATAACAGTTAGCAGCTAAATAAATCACTAATAAAAATAAAATATATATTTCATAAAAAAATACATTCCAATTTTCTTCAGAAATAAAAGCAACTTTACAAGAAGTGTTATAAAAAAATATTCTACAAATGTGTATCATATAAGTAAAAAATAAAAGTAGGATTATCTAACTTTTTGTCTGAGAAATTCGTAAAGAAAGAGACGATAATCGAGTGTGCCAAAGTCACGTTTATCTTGCTTCATTTGCGATGTCATAAAATATCACATTTATTTTGTTCGTGATCTTTGCAATCGCGTATTTTAATCTAAATGTGTTAAAAGAACGCTCTTTTCTTATTTATATATATATTTTTTTAGAACGAAACAGCAAACGTTATTTATAAAATACCAGGCGAAATATGTGTGCAGATGCAAGAGGAATGTAAATACATTAAGCTTAATAATTTCTAGTTATATCATGCGTGCTGGGAGAAAAGTAAAAGCGTGATATAACCGAAGTCATTAAAATCAACAAAATATTGAAATATATTAGTAAACATGGTGCTTATCTATTATCCCGTCGACCACTTTTCATAACAAAAAACAATCGCCAAACTGTAACGCCAAATAAACGGGAGAACGTTGCCATTGGAATATCAAAATAAATAAATAAATAAAATATAAAAATTTAAGGACACAATTGTTATTTTAATTAATGAAATAACTAATAAATCAGTAAAACATAATGAAAACACACGCAAATGTCGAATTAAAAACAACTTGGTGACATAACAAACACGTATAGTGCTTCTGGCATTTTTGGCGTTTAACCCCTTGAAGGGCACCGGTATATAATATATACCACTTAATTTTAATCCCAAAATGCCACAATGACACCAGAATTTTATAACCAAATTTTAAATTTATGAGATATATGAGGAAAAGCTTTTACTTATTAAAAGAAAAATTCGTTCGTGAATCCTGGTGTCAATCAATCATTTCAATATTTTAGCTACAAGAGTACTTTGCCCCTGAAAGGGTTAATCTTACTTTGGCGATAGTTTTTTGTTATGAAAATTGGTCGACGGGATAATAGAGGAGTACCGTAAACATTTCTTAGTTACTTCAAATAAATTGGTGCCAATTGATTTAAAATAGGGTTTATAGTGATTATCTCTTAAGCCCTTTACGATGGGTGTCTCTTATATTTTTCATACTTATGGATTTTATTGTTTAGTACCAGAACATTTTCGTCACAATATTCGTTTTGTCTATAATCGTATAATAATCTAATAATCGTTTAATTCTTATATACCTGGCACTTATGTGCTGTTTAAATACCGCACACTCTATTTTCAATATGGAACTACAATATCCTGTACTAAACGCATGGTAATCCAAGTATATTTACACGAGTTAGAGAAGAGACAGACAGACAAATGGCGAGACAAACAAAAGTCATAAACATTTTTCAACTATATTGGAAAGTGTTAAAAATGATTGCTAAACTATAAAAATTATTTCCAAGCATTAACCATAAGTAAAGGTATACATTCATATTAAAAAGGCTTTGCATGAATTATTTACACTTTGCCGTCCGCATGTCTGGTAAAAATACTCCTATTCGTAAAATGTTGAAATGATTGATAGATACCAGAATTTAAAAACAAATTTATTCGAAAATAAGTAAAATCTTTTCTTCATATACTTGTTAACCCTTTTTATCCTGACGGTACTTATAAGTACCACTTTAATAAAACACCTCTTTATTCGTAATATGACCGTTTTTCCTAACGGTATTCACAATGGCACAAAGAGTGTATTTCTGACAGCAGGCAGGAGATGGCAAATTCAAGCACATATCCTCTTTCTTTGCATTGTAGGGAGTTTACATTTGCCACGCTACATTCGAAATCCATTTTGGAATAGATTTGACATGCATGTTGTTCTTCATTTGAGTAATTTTAGTGGTTTATTACCGGTTATTTAGTACTATTATTTTCTATTGTTTTCTATACTCTATAGGTGAACATTTTCTATATTTTATTTGAAGTTTGCTATTTGAAATTTACTATTTTATTTTATATCATAGGGTAAAAAATTTATGGTGGTTACAGTTGCATAATTAACTCCTGAAACACTATAAAATTATTTTCCTCTTTCCTATGTGTATTCTGCACCAAAACTTATCCAATGATGCAAAAATACAATTAAAAAGTAGCTGGAAAATTAATTCAGTATATAAAGGGTTAAAAGGGAATTTTTCATTCCAAAATTCTGGTGCCAATGTAGCATTTAAGGATTAAAACTAAGTTACTTTACGTACGACACCGCTGTGGTGTCGCCGGACGGCAAAGTGTTAAGACTGCTAGTAGATTCTGTAAAGGAAACTACCAGAGCTTTAATTAACCACTTAACAGTTTTGCCCTAACGCCGCTCGCGCGAGAATAGTTTTCTTGCTTCGTTAGTGAAAGGTTTTGGATACCACTAATTTGTAACTGTAATTTTTCCTTTATTAAATGGCATACCATTTTTTGATTTTATAAGTACAATATTTTGGTATAAAAATAGTGGTGTTTACCGCTATTTTACATTTATTTTTTCAACAAAAACGAAACTGTTAAGGTGTTAACATAGGATTTGAAAGAAACTACCATTCTTATCTTATACATAATAGAAGGATGATGATGACGAAAAGTGATTTTTTTTTAATATAAAATACTTTACTTTGATGTAGCCACTTTAACCCAAAGAAAGAAAACATCAGACAAAAATTTGAAAACGGTATTGCCAATCGTATATCCCTTTAGTAACAAAGCTTCTATAATACCTATCTCGTCACTATTTCTTCCGAGAAACAAGCAGAGAAAGAAACGTTAAACGGGTGTTCCAAAGTCACGTTTCACTTGCGTTTGTGAAGGCATAAAGTATTATGTCACATTTACTTTGTTCGTGATATTTGCAATGATGAATTTTCATCTCTGTATCGTAGATGACACCTACTTAGTTTATTTTTAGATGAATATTTATATGTATTTATACATAAAACAAGAATAACAAATGATATATAGGCGAACTCGTTTAATGCGAGCACGGCTAATACGAAAATACGGTTAAAATTTGAAGTTTGCATTTTAAGTATAATTCATTATTTAAAATATATTAATACTTCCATGCTTTATATAAACAAATTTAGGATCACGTCTAAAATGAGCAAAACATCTGTAAATTTCAGCGTGATTGTTGGCGAATTTTAAGATAGAGTTAGAAAAGAAATTACCGAACTACTTACCGAACACTGTTTTCTCTCAGCGACAATATTTCAACATTATAACTGCCTCTCAAAATGTAGTAATTTACATGTTTTACCAGACATAGTATTAACCTTCAAGGAGACGCCCACCCCACTTCACCGTAGAAAACTCAAAGGAATGTCGTGGGTTCTTGAAATAATGAAATAAAAAAGGGAGAGATAAGTACGTTTCAAATAAAGCTTCTTTGAAAGATTTACAACGGAGCCATGGAAAAGAAGGAACATAGAATAAAACCTTTATTTTTTTATTCCATTAAATTTGGACTCTGGACTTATTAATCACTCTTTTCATGTCTGCTATTGCACTTTTAAAATGCGAGGGATTTGTGAAATCGATAGCTCGAAAATTGCAATGACTGTTCGAATGTTCGCAAGTTTTTCGAGAAACTTTATAATATGTTAATTTTAGTATTGATATAATTAGAGCAATTAAAAACTGTAATTAGTTTATTTATGTGTGTGATTTAAAAAATATATATATTATCTTCACGGCTATTACAAGTAACAGTTAATTCGAGGACTTTTATAATTCCATTGCTTCTCGTATTAACCGAGTTTGAATATATTGTACCTGGAAAATGTGTAGAAAATGGAAGTATGAATAAAGAGGAAAAACATATCCTCAAATCGGTGAAGCTACAACTATAACCGGTTCCTCAGGGCCTGATTGCCACCGGGTCAAATTTCCACCAGTAAATTTAATTAGAAGTTTCTCCTTAATAAAATGACTTATTCATGCTGACTTTTTGTCCTAATTAAGGCTAAAATACCTTTTTCGTTTTTACTGATGGATGTTTCCCCCGGTGATAGTCAGGATCTGTGACTCCACCATATTGTGATTACATAATAAATACTCTTACCAGTGTTAGTGAAAGAGATTACAATACCACCGGGGCAAACTTCCACCAGTGAAAACGAATAGAACTTTTTGCCTTATTTATGAATAAAGAGAAATTTTGCATAAAGAAGGCGTTTAAATAAGGCGAAAATTTCTATTCTTATCTTCTATTATTTCGATTATTTATTTATTCGTGGTAGTTTGCTCCGGTAGTTGCCAAACCTTGTTAATCCGATGTAAACAAAAAACAGCCGACATCTTGTGACTATATCCTCAGTTACTTCACTTGCAAGTGGGAACACTCTATGTCTCCTCCTCTTTATTCATAGCTCTACTATGTTTATAAGTTAAGAGCAAAACATGTCACATTTATTTTTAGAAATCGGTAACAGACGCAATTACAAACATAAATAACTTTAGGGAGAAAAACAATATCGAAGAAAAATGTGTTTTGTTTACAAGTAAAATTCAACTCGAGTGTAATTGTGTTAACAGGGAAAAAGTAACATGTATACGGGCATTTGAAAAAGTTATTTACAGAACGTGTATCATTTATGTAAAAAAAATCGATTGTCTGTCTTTCTTTCTTGAGAGAAACTGACAAAGGAAGTGACGATAATGGAGCTAGCTGAAGTCACGTTTTTCTTGCTTTATTTGCAATACGATAAAGTTTCACATTTACTTTGTTCGTGATCTTTGTGATAGGGAATTTTATTTTAAATCGTCTGGAATTCGCAATGCATTCATTATTGTGTAAATGCATTGCATATGTGTAAATGTATTAAGTTCCTTTATATTTAAATGTATTATAATTACACTCGTATTACTCCGTTACGTATAATAGTCGTAGCGAAAGTAATCACCTCCTACTAAGGCTGCTGCAAATAATCGTATGGAAATATATAGGTACCAAACGACAGTTCTATTTATTACTGATATGCATTAATTTTCATTCGTGCGTCGTCTACATATTAAACATTGTATCAACTATAAATTTTCAAATGATAATGCGCATTTGTAACACTTTATTTGAGATTCTTGGATCAAACCTTCGCGAAAAAATATATAGATTATGTGTTTCTTCTCGAATCTTCATATATAGAAGGCAGTTAAGGAGGGATTTTAGTAAGCACCGGCCAGTTTCCGCCATGTTTCTATAAAAGCGTTTGTCTTCAGGAAGGCCTTTACAAGGGAAAGTCATGTTTATCTTGCTTTATTTGCAATACGATAAAGCTTCACATTTACTTTTTTCGCCACCTTTCTGATAGAGAATTTTATTCTAAATCGCCTGAAATTCTCATTTCATTATTGTGTAAGTGTATTGCGTATGTGTAAATGTATGGAATTATTTTATGTTTAAACGTATTATAATTATACTCGTATCACATTCGTTATATATAGTAAAAGTAAAGTAACCACCTCTTGCTAATCTTGCTGAAAATAATTGTATGGAAATATACTAGGTGCCAAACGGCTTGAAATTAGATCCATGTATAATGCTGTACAGAAATTTTTATTCGTGCTTCGTCTACATATTAAACATTGTAACTATAAATTGGTGAATGGCAAAACGCATTTTTAATATTTTATTTCAGTTTCTTAGATCAAACCATCTTCATAATGTTACATCTTCAATATTACTTTTTTTTCTCGAATCTTTATATATAGAAGGTAGTTAGGGAGGGATAGTTCCGGATAGCTTCGGCCATATTTCCATAAAATGACTTACCTTTAGGAGGCCTTTTCAAGATAAATTGACACAAATCAACGTTTTTTTTTTAAAGGAAAACACATAAACCATTCCCAAATATACTTTTCTGAAATTGCACTTATCCACGTAAATCAGCCCACGTTCTTCATTTTGTGGCCAGGCATATAGATTTTTCGAACTCGTGTGCATTTATTTTTATAACATATTTTATCGCATGACACGCAGTGGTCTTATCGTTCAAGCTTCATTTCAAAACAAATACGGGGGAAGCTCCTTCATTTATTTAGGGCTCTCACGGGTCCTGCATTTGAGTAATACCATTTCCGAACTCTGTCGTTAACACTCAATCACGTGTAATAGATTGTGTGCATAACTCAAAACGTCTACGAGAATTTGCTACCACTAACTTCTAAAGATTATCTTTACCTTACTCAATAGCAGAAATCTTCTATTATATCTATGAAGAAATAAACCCAATATTTCTTATCAAATATTTTGTCGTGATAAACACTCGTAGAATTCTGACAATCGGAAAGATGTGTCAAATAGTCCCACCGAGATAGTTTTAGTGTTAAATAAGGCAAACATTTCTATCCATAAATAGTAGTTCTCAAAAATAGGAAGTGTGCGTGCTTTGTTTAGAACCAAATTGCATGATTGTTTCTTTTGGCAGAATATATTTATAATCATACTCAGCATCAGATGACAGAAATTTTAAAAAGAAATTATTTGCCTTATTTAATGGCAGACTCTGATGTTTAAATAAGGCTAATATTTTTATTTAAATATAATGGTTGATAATAATTGAATTTGTTTAATTCAATATAGGTTTTAATTGGTTCATATATGCATCATTGCGTAGCGTAGGATTAATCTGTACACTGTTGAAATAATACTGCATTATTTTATTCTTTTGGAACAATATTTGGGTACTTCTCTATTATCCCGTCGACCACTTTTCATAATAAAAAACTATCTCCAAACTGTAAGATTAAACGCCAAAAATGCAGTCCCATTTTCATGATGTCAGAAGCATTATACGTGTTTGTTATGTCATCAAGTGGTTTTTAATTCGACATTTACGTGTATTTTGCATTATGTTTTACTGATTTATTAGTTATTTCATTAGTTAAAATAACAATTGTGTCCTTATATTCTTAGACTTTATTTATTTATTTATTTTGATATTCCAATGCCAACGTTCTCCCGTTTATTTGGCGTTACAGTTTGGCGATAGTTTTTTTGTTATGAAAAGTGGTCGACGGGATAATAGAGAAGTACCAATATTTGTTGTACTAATATTTAGGGTTACATGCCCGTAATTTTAAAGAGATATCCTTTCCTTATTTAATGGCAGACTTTTCTGTTTAAATAAGGCTCATATCTTTATTTAAATGGTTTCTTGGAAATGAACTTATTTATTAAAAGTTAAGTTTTAATTGATTCATATATGCATCACTGTGCAGTGTAGGATTAATCTCTACACTGTTAAAATAATGTGGGCATCTGTTCTGAATATTTCATTCAGATTCTTCTTTACAGTACCTTATGATAATCCCACTAAAACGTTTGTATTTCTAAGTAAATTGTATTAAATTATATAAATTTGGAGATGATTTGACAAAAAGATAGCACATTAGAAAAAATTCTGTCCACTATTTCAGCTATGTTCGGTGCAGAAATGTGACTTCCATAAAATGCTTCACACCTTGTTTCGAAAATTAGCCCGAACAACGTGACCACTGCATGATATCTGAGAGAAGATATTTTGACAATATATTTGGTATTTTCTTTATTTTTTTATGATTTTACTCTCAAGCTAAATTGATCGCACTTTGTACTTTTCCGAAACACCACAAAAATTTTGCCTTCAAAATTTTTCATCCAGACTCAGATAAATAATTAGCCACCGCAAAGAAATTCTAATGTATTATCACTTACAACAATTATTGGTTAAATTATACATACACTACTTGAAATTTCACAAAATCCATTTATCACAATATCATTCAAAACTCGTAATAATGACAATATGTCAAAAACAGTACACTTTTTTCCATATTGAAGCCAGAATTATAAATAAAAGGCGAATACTAGGGATAAAGTGCATAACAAAATCATTTACTGAAACAATCAACAGCTGAGATGACAAAATTATTCCCAGTTTTTGCTAAATTAATTAATTGTCCATTTACGCAATAAAATATTTGCCTGTCTTATTTCCATATACGCTAAATATTATTAAACTAAGCTGAGTAAAAAAATTCGTAGTTAAGCGAAACAGGATATCTTGTATCTGTGAAATTATTGTGTCTCAGAATGTATCGTACCACAGAATAAAGTAGCTCGCAAGAAAATGCCGAATGCAAAATTAAACTAAAAATTAAAATGTAGAAAATAAATACTGCATTTGAAATTCTTTGCTAAAATATTTCTCTGATAACGAATAATGACCGACGACTTCTATATAATGATAGACATAATGAATGATTTTGTCAGTCGAATGAATCATTCGGGCATGCACTAAAGCATAGTTACCAACCTTCATATTTTTTTTAAATCAATTCCACCAGAAATTTCTTTAAATAAAGAAAAGAAAATCATAGTTGCAGACTTTTATACCGATTTTAATCAATAATCACCAGAAACTCTGTGAAAAAAAAATCTCACTATTTTATGTTGCATTTGAATTAACTCTAACTGAAATGAAAAATTTCTTCTATTTCACCAAATTTCTGGTGGCAATTGGTTAAAAAAATCGAAAGTTGGCAGCTATACTTTTGCACATGCCCGAATGATTTATACGAATATCAAAATAATTTATTATAACCATCACTACATCTATATATATCGCTGTTATTCCTATCCCGATAATTAAAGACTGTTAGAAAGGAAATCCGACTACAGTGTCCCGTATCGGAAAAATTTTAAAGCAAATTTAGCCAAGTAAAAATAAATCGAAGAGTGGTTTAGGGAATGGTATCATAATCGACGACAGAAGAGGTTTCGAGTTTATTAACTGCTCTGGGTGGTGGTTAAGGGAAGGACAGACGCTACCGTGATAATATTTTGCCCGAATACTGAAGACGGTTGCACATAAAGTAAGCATTATAATATTTTCCTTTATTTTTTCAGCCGAGATATTTCATTCTGGAGAAATCGTGTTTATTTCATTGTCAGATTGGAGTAGATATACAGGGTGTAACTGAAATGCTTCAACAAACTTTGAGGGATGATAGTACTCATGAAGATGAACAAAAAATGCAATAGAACACGGGGTCGCAAATGACATTTAACCCTTTCAGGGACAGTGGTATGTCTAAAAAACCACTTAATTTTAATTCCAAAACGCCACAATGGCACCAGAATTTTGCTAAAATCTTTTCCATTTAATATTTAAGTGAAATATAGCCTTTTTCTTATTTACAAACAATTTTTTTTGTAAATTCCGGTGCCAGTCCATTTTCAGACGCATTTTCTCTATTTTTATCCTTTAAGCCTTTTAGGGGCAAACTATTTTTAGTACTAAAATGTTGAAATAAATGACTGGCACCGGAATTTATAAAAAAATTTGTTTGTAAATAAGAAAAAGGCTATATTTCACATACATATTAAATGGAAAAGATTTTAGCAAAATTCTGGTCCCATTATGGCGTTTTGGAATTAAAATTAAGCGCTTTCATAAACATACCACTGCCCCTGAAGGGGTTAAACGTCATTTGCGACCCCATGTTCCATTGCATTTTTTGTTCGTCTTCATGAGTACTATCATCCCTCAAAGTTCGTTGAAGCATTTCAGTTACACCCTGTATATAGGAATCTCCATTTGCTTGCGGTGTATAGCACTTCAGTAATGAAAATATAAACTCTTAATAATTCATATTAAGATAACTAAAAGAGTTAAATATTTATATTAAGATAATAATTAAAGATTTTTTATTTTTATTTATTAGCTTATTCATTGATAACGTCGGTTTTGGAAGGAGGCTGTGAGAGCCAGCTGAAGCCCATGTACACTGCAGCGATATTTTCCCTGATTAATGGAGACTATTGAATATAGTGTAAGCGTAGAATTTCGACCTTTAATTGTTTGGGCTATAGATCGAATTTCAAAATTCGGGCTACGTTATTACCTCTGTCTTACTAAAATCTATATTTGTGGTATCTGTGTAGATCTATGTAAAGGTTAAATTGTAACTGATCAAGCCATTGCCAATAAAGCGTGTTTATTTCATTGGAGTGCGTACCTGGGAAGCTCCTTTAGCATTTGGGTCACAGCCTTTCAGATACGAGTGTGAAAATCTAAAAACAAAGAAGTCACCCCTAAAAAGACATAAAAAATTAGAGCCGGAAATATAGAATAAGAAAATTTAAAAGAAACAAACATCTAAGGGCAAATATAGAATAAAAAAGTATTAATTGCATAATATTACAAAAAAAGTAAAAATCCAAAAATAGACAGACATAAATTGTTAGAAAGGAAAAAAAAGCAGTGCAGTGTAAATTAAAGCTGTTTTCGAAGATACGAAAACAAAATTTTCCTCTTGAAAAATAGCGCCTGTTTCAAAATTAAAAACAGTAAACAAATGGTTATCAGCAATTTAAAAAACATAAGATTTTTAGAACTAAATAATGTAAAATTCAAACCAGAGTATATATATATATTACGTTCTCGCAAATGAATATAAATTTTCAGAGAACATGTGAAAACATGGAATTAAATTATAATACTAATCTGGCTTAAGTTTAAACGAATTATAACAGAATCAAATTTAACACTTTTATTAGTACACTACTTTTTTTAAATTCTAATTAAAAGTCAACTTAAACATAATCCATAAATCATGCAAATACGCAAGTACTAATTTTTCGCAGCGCATCACTTTTGAAATGCTTCCAGGCTCTACTTCTCTCCTTATCTTCAAAGCCGTTGATTGACAAAATTTGGTGACATATTTTAACCGATTAAAAATATAATAATCCGTGCCCGATGATAATTCATCTTTCCGAAAATTGTATCCCTACGAAAATAAGATTCGAAAAAATATATCTATTGTAACTTATAAATATTTTAATATAAATCTATTGTTAGAAGCTATATATATACGAATTGAAGATTCCAATTAATTTCGACAAGTATAGTTGGAGTTACAAAAGTATACGCATTGGCAAAGATTAAAAATGATATTGTCATTCTGAGTTCAAAACTTTACATCTGCATAATTCCTAGTATATTGCTACGTGATCAAACTTTGAATTCATTATAAACTATCCACATATTATTTCGACGTGAATTATCATGCTGGAATACGCTTATCGAAATCGCCCATAGGGCTTACATTAGAACTTTGATCTTTAATTACTGGGCTACTGATCGAAATTCAAAAATCGGGTTACGTCATTAATACTACACTCTGCAGTTATGCATGTAGGAATCATTAGAAATTTAATCCTTAAGACGTTGAGTGCCACCCCACCATATATATGATTTAAGCTTTCATAGGATGCCACTATTCAGTGATGGAACAGTTGGGCTATTCTCACCACTAAATTGTACTAGTACAGTGACCTCTGACTTACATGCGATGTTCAGTAATTACTCTTTCGCAAAACTATTTTAGATCAGTAAAATTTGATTTGTAAATTCTACGATTAAAGAAGGAGAAAATTACTTTAACCCTTTCAGGGGCAAGCACTTGTTCTCCTGTAACGTTGAATTCCCACCGGAATTTAGGAAAGAATTTAGTTCAAAATAAGAATAAGCAATTTTTAAATCTTTTTCTCGTCCAAGTTTAAAAAGTAAAATTTAATTAAAATTTCTCGTTTGAATCGGATTAAAATTAGGTGGTATATAATACATACCACCGCCCCTCAAAGGGTTAAAAAGGAACTGGTGCCGAAACATAATTGCCGTGTGTCGCTTATAAGCGAGATGTCACTGTATTTTTTTGCTTATAAATATTTCTCAACCTCTGTTCTTAAATAAGAGAAAGAGTACAATTTAAATTGAACGGTGTCAATTGATTTTCTGCTGCGCCACTGTTCTAGATTGCATTACTCAAGGTGGCGAAAGATCAGGAAAAAACACAGTAAAAAAAAGAGGAAACTTCGTAATTAGAAAACTTCATAGTGTTTATTTAAATGATAAATAAGTCGGGTTTTCCTATAAGAAAATACTGCTACGATCCCTTTTTTACGACTGTGTTTTTTGCCTGATCTGTAGCCACTCTGTTATTAAATTTACAGGTAAACTAATAAATTTAGTGATCTTTATTACAAGTATAAGTAGAATTTATTAAATAAAAATGTGTTTTATGCACGGCCGGCTGCCATGCAAGTAATTTGTTTTGTTTTTCTCTGTTTTTTTTTTAAGGATTTTTCTCTGTTTTTATCCATTTATGACGGTACCAATATTGTTTTTATTTTAGTAATAACCAGAATTAGTAATAAAAGTAGATCCAAGATTTTTTTTTTTTTAATGGAAAACTGAAAAAGATTTATGACAGTGAAAGTGAAGAAATAAAATTTTGAGTTGTAACCAAAATATGTTTTTTATTCCCCGAATTTATCATCCGAAATATAAGATTAGAAATTAATTTAAAAAATATAAAAAAAAATGTTTTATCTAGGAAATTGTTTTATCTAGGTGCGATAGAACAAGAGTAATGTCTGTTACTAGAGTGCCATAAAAGTTAATATACTTTAGATTTACATTTACATATGACCGCCAGCGATACACACGACACTCTAATAAAAATAAACTGTGACCGCCGGTACACATGCACTGTAATAAAAATAAAGTGTGACCACTGATACACATGCACTCTAAAAAAATAAAGTGTAACCACCGGTGGTGCATACATGTTGATAAATAAAGTCAGTCATGTCTGCTAATAATTAAAGTGAAGATTATTTAAATTTTCTGATGTCTTACCCTAAATATGACTATTCAAAAAACATATTTCCAAAAAACAAAATCGTGCATTGTAGGGTTAACTCAATCTTACTAAACAGGAAACCACATCGTTAGTGTAAAAATGAAAAATTGAAATAAACAGAAATCGAAAAAGCGTTTTTTTTTTTTTTTTTTTTTTTTTTTTTTTTTTTTTTTTGCGCATAAATCATTTGCCTTCATCTCCCCGTTATCCAGTTATAAAGTCTTAAAATTTTCTAATTTATTGATTTAATAGATGGAAGGAGGAGTCATTACGTTTTCAAGGTAACAGCATCATCAAACTCCAGTTACATGTCCATTTCCAGCTTAGTACAAACTGGGCCACTTCCATTTGAAACGCCCTTGCAATTTTGCTTTCCGCGGGAGATGGACCATTGTAATCATTGCACTACAATTAAGTTCATGAAATGTTCTTGGTGCCACTATTTTCTATGTTTCAATCATGTTTTGGTTGAATACCATATTTGTAAGTAGCCTTTTTTTGCGGGCTTCTTTCATTTTTATATTTCTATATCTAAATATGTTTTGTATTTTACATTAATCTGATTGTTAAAATTCCTGAATCAGAACCACGCTTTTCCTCCCTAAATTAAACAAATAAATTAGCAAACTTTTAGACTTTATATCTCGATAACGAGGAGACGAGGGCAAATGATTTATGTGTTAAAAAACACATTTCACTATGCTCTTTCGATTGCTGCTTATTTAGATTTTTTTCATTATAACACTATGGCGTAGTTTCCTGGTAAGATCTATATTTGTCTTAAATTATATTCTAAATGATCACACCATTATCGAGGAATATTGTCGATTTCATTGTCGATTTAAAGGGGATACATATAAAAAGCTTCTCTCGTCTCCGCTCGTTGTGCTTTCGTGATCTTTTGCAAAAGAGTATAACGATATCAAATAGATATAACAAAATACTTGCAATGCGGTTAGTATAAAATGACTTTACATTCAAATTGTGTATTTTTAATTGCGGAATAAAGATACTATTAATAGATGAATAACTTAAAGTAATTTAAAAAATATTTAATGAAAATTGTGTTAGAGATAATGTTCTGTATTATGGTGTTAAAAAGATGCAGATGTTTAACGAATTTTTAAATTTTCATTTTGATGAAAAAAGTTAAATTTAATTTTAAGTATCTTGTCTATTATAATTTCCATGTTACAGATTTTTTTAATTTATTTTTAACTAAGACAATATTTTTATTATTATTATTTATAAGGCGAAAGATCCTAAGATAAAAAAAAAAAAATTCTTCTGTTGTATCGTGAAAAATTTAATGTATTAATCCTTTGATTGTCTTAGTTAAAAATAAATATAAAATAATCTATAACATACAAATTATAATAGACATGATATTTAAAATTAAATTTAATAGAAATTTAAACTTTTTTCATCAAAATGAAAATTTAATATTTATTAAACATCTGAATTATTTTAACATAATAATACAAAACATTATGACGGGGCGGAACATAT
Organism: Maratus michaelseni; assembly: GCA_963931845.1. Taxonomy (NCBI): domain Eukaryota; kingdom Metazoa; phylum Arthropoda; class Arachnida; order Araneae; family Salticidae; genus Maratus; species Maratus michaelseni. The sequence goes on along the minus strand of OZ007600.1, from coordinate 111,682,723 downwards.
ACGTCAAAAGGAACTATTTTTTTTTTCTTTCTCTTCATACCAATTTTTGAAAAATAATCTCTTCCATACACTTAGGATATTTTCAAGTGAAATCTACCACAAATTGTGGTAGAATTGAATATAAATATAGTCGCCAGTCATAGTCAAAGGGTTAATCATGTAGTCAAGAAATCATCTTTTGAATTATGCATACAGTATTTTAAATATGTGAAATTCCATCCATCGAAATTTCATTCAAATCTAGGAAGAATGAGCGTATATCAAAAACAACACAACTCTATCCAAGTCAGAATTATTAATGAATAGAGAAGGCTCTGGATGCAGTGCATAATAAGATCATTAATTAAAGTAACCACTAGCTGAGATGTCACAAATTATTCCAAGTGTTTGATAAATTAACTAATTACCTATTTGTCTAATAAAAGTTTTATCTGACTTGTTCGTTGTTGTACGTCCTTATTAGTAAAAAATGACTGAAGTTTAACCCTCTTACCGCGGGCGATGTTTCCATTTTCTTATATAAAACCGCGGCCTATTTTTATTCGTCACTTATAATAGTTAGGAGGATTGACTGTCACCGGAATTTCAAACAGATTTATTTCCAAATAAAAAAAAGCAGTTTCTTCATGTACATTATAAAAACAAAGTCTTATTTCAAAATTCCGGTGGGAATGTGGCATTTATGGATTCAAAATATTTCAAAAACCGCAGAACTTTCAGAATGACCTAATAAATGAAATGATATATATATTATAATTTGTAAACGAATCTCTCTATTTCTAAATACAAGAAGATAGATCCAACAAAGAAATAGAATCCCCGATGCTTAAGTACTATAACAATTATAGGGAACGTCAAAATAGCGTTCCCCGCGGAATTGTATAGAATAAGTGAAACGCGATAGGAGCGTTACCCGCGGCTGGAGGGTTAAAAAAAAATCAAGCAGCATTGAATAGATTTCGTAATTCGTTTTAAATATTTCATGAAAATAAATTTTTTAACACATACAAAACTGCATGGAATAGTGCATTTTAGAAACAGTTAGTAATTAACGGGAAATAAAGGAAAGAAAATACAAGTAACTCTAAACAAATATATATATATATATATATATATATATATATATATATATATATATATATATATATATATATATTGTGTTCAAATATTACACTCATCGTAAGTATTTCCAATGAAATGCAATATTGGCTAAAAAGTTAATTTACATTGGAAATTTTTTGTATTATATCACACTAAATATCTCCAATCAAAATTCACTATTTAGCTCCAACTATTACACAGATTATTGACTTTATATTGGAGATATATTCAATAAAACACCAATATTGGACAAATATTGCATCAACGACATTTTTCTTGCCAATACTGACAAAGATAAAGCCAAAATAAACAATTGCCAATATTATAGTGATACTAAGCAGGGGTGCAAAAATCTAGGTCCAATGGACTGATTCCCATCACTAAATTTTGTTAGCATTCTTCGTCAAATTTGATTAGTATAATTCGCCTAAATTCTATCAGTATTTTTATTAGGAGAAGAATACTTAAAATTTAGTGGTGGTAAGCGGCCGATTGGCGCCTAAATTTCTGCACCCCTAATACTAAGGTTATTTTACAGTTTTCGTTCGCTTCAGGGAAATTCAATACTCGATTTTTCGTAAAGTAAATTTACCTCATTTACTGAAATAATTCTATTTTTATATATAGTGACCATTACTTTATCAAAATTCTGGTAATGAACCCAGAGGTGTAAGAACCCGGTTTTACAGGGACACTCATGTTTGTATTCAGCGTCTACCTCAACCTAGAAAACCTGGGTCGAAAACTCAAATAAAATTCCCGATTAGCCTCATTGGATCAGATCGAGGCCGAAATCCAATTAGATTAATGATGAATGCTATTTGCGCGTTCGACCCAGGTTTTCTAGGTTGAAAAAAATAGCGAATACGATCATAAAACTTAAACTCAATTAGATTATTTGTAACAACTTTCATATTCAAGCAGTTTAAGTAAATAAAATAATAATATGTCTTTCTCGGAGAACAAAATACCTTTATTTTTAAAATATTACCATCTATCCACGGATAAATACTTAGGGGATCGCGAGGAAATCTCTGCATATTATCAGCTAAAGCATACATTGTTTGAATTATATATAGAGTATCTCAAATATGTCAGGATTCAAGTATGGAAATTTTAGGGAAATCATATATTAATACAAGTAAGTGAAAAAAACCCAAAACTTTCATATTCAAATATAACAATGAACAGGGACTACTCTTAGTGGAGTAAATTACAAGATCATTTATTAAATCTGAAATGTCAAAAGTTATTTGTATTGTTTTATAATTTAACAAATTGACCATTTGTCTTATTAATTTCACCTTGTTTGTTTGCGAATCATATATTCTAATAGCAGCAAATCTTGTGTGTGTGTGTGGTTATATATGCAAATTTTATCTTAAAAACGGCTCTAACGATTTTGACGAAATTTTATATCCTACCGTTTTGGGGCACCAGAAAACCATTGGTCTAGGTCACATGTTCAAGAAAATTCGATTAGTGGGTCTTTTTGGGTCATCATGGGTCCGGATCTGGCTAAATGTAAATGATATATGTATAAGTGATATATGTGTATAAATGTAAAAGATAATGGCTAATTGTATCTAAAAAACGGTTCAAACGATTTTGACTAAATTTTGTATCCTACTGTTTTCGGGAACGAGAAGACTATTGGGCTTCGTCACATGTTCGAGAACTTTCGATTAGTGGGTCATTTTTGGATCAACGTGGGTAGAGTTAATTTTATCTAAAAAATGGCTCAGACTATTTCGACTAAATTTTGCATACTATGGTTTTCGGGAACGAGAAGACTGTTGGGATAGGTCGCATGTTCGGGAAAATTCGATTAGTGGGTCATGGGTCATTATAGTTCATTTTGGTTATGGGTCATTATGGGTCAAGCTATTTTTACCTTAAAAACGGATCAGAGGATTTGAACTAAATTTAGTATTCTACTGTTTTCGGGAACGAAAAGACTATTGGGCTACGTCACATGCTCGAGAAAATTCAATTAGTGGTTTATTTTGGTCATGTGTCATTATGGGTCAAGCTATTTTTATCTTAAAAACGGCTCAGACGATTTGAACTGAATTTTGTATTCTACAGTTTTAGGGAACGAGAAGACTATTGGGCTAGGTCACATGTTCGAGAAATTTCGACTGGAGGGTCATTTTGGTCATGAGTTATGATATTTGAAGTCAAAGCTGATTATGACCGAGCATACCTCGGTCTCTCCTGCTCGTTAGCTTAAAAATAAAAAGTAAAAAAGTAAAAAAAATAATTAAAATACAAAAAAACACTCTTTCATAAGCGTAAAATGATTATTTTTAAATCACACCTACCGTAATTTCCGGCGTATAAGCCGCAGCTCAAAGAGTCGTTTCGACCCCGCTGTAAATATTTAACTACAATTATTGAATAAAATTTCTGGGTCGAAAAACGACTCTTTGAGCTGCGGCTTATAAGCCGGAAATTACGGTAATTCTATGACTTCAACTCATGTTGTTCCAAAAAATTTCTGCTAAAATATGTACATTGGCGTGAACCCGGATTATCGAAATTTCACCTATTTGATTTACACTTGGTAAAAAACATGAATTAGAGAATTTATTTTTTAAAAAAAACTTGATTTTGGCTATGTTTCTTTTTTAAGATATGAAAACAGGGAAAAAAAATACATTATTTAAACAATCTTTTCAAAATTTCTAAATTGTTTTTTCAATGTATAATCATAATTTAATTAATATTAAACTGTTAACGTCATTGTTCCTAAACGTGATGCTATTTCTAGTGAGTTTGGCCCATTTGAAGTACATTTAGCATTTTATTAAATTTAAAATGTAAAATTTAAGAAAAAAATGTCGAATGTTATATTTTTAATTTTAAACATTGTCTCATTTAGGTAATTTTAATCACATTTACAAAAGTTAAAACCTTGTTCAAGTACCTTGTTCAAGATGTTCAAGTACCTAAATGTGACATTAGACTTTATACAGGGCATTTCATCTTACTTTTAACAATTTAACTATTATTTAATTCTTACATATTTAGCATTTATTATAAATAAATATTAAATCATTTCCCAATTATACTTTAAACATTTAGATCAACACAGGTCACAAGTTCGTTCAGAGTGATGTTTGTTTGGAACACAGTATATGATGCCAAAGGCAGTGGAGCGGTCCCATGAACTAGGTTCATTTGAAACACTATTAGCTGCCGAAAGGAGCGAGGCCCCCGAAACAAGGTTCATTTGGAAAAAATTTCAAAGACATAAAATCATACAAACTTGAGGTTTGCTTAACCCTCCAGCAGCGAGTAACGCTCCTATCGCGTTTCTCTTATTCCATACAATTTCGCGGGGAACACTATTTTGACGTTCCCTATAATTTTTATAGTACTTAAACATTGGGAGGTTCTATTTTTTCCTTGAATCTATCTTCTTTTATTTAGAAATAGTGAGATTCGTTTACAAATTATAACATACATATATCATTTCATTATTAGGTCATTCTGAAATATCTGCGGTTTTTTAAATATTTTGAATCCATAAATGCCACATTCCCAACGGAATTTTGAAATAAAACTTTGTTTTTATACTGTACATGTAGAAACTGTTTTTATTTATTTCGAAATAAATCTGTCTGTAAATTCCTCTGACATTCAATCCTTATAGCTATTATAAGTGACGAATAAAAATAGGCCGCGGTTTTATATAAGAAAATGGAAACATCGCCCGCGGCTAGAGGGTTAAGGTTATTTTCATGGGCCCTAGCAACGCCGGACGGGTCAGCTCGTATATTTTGCGAATTATCACTTTCGGTCGGCTAATGGAAAAATGACTTAAAACTAATTAATAATTAAGTTATAAAAATATTATATTCTAATCGAAAACACATCTGTATATGTATTTAAATAACTGTCGCACGATTAATCAAGGCAACATTTACTATTAAATTTTAGTGGTAAAGTAAAAGCGTAACAGTGGCAGCTATGTAATTATTAAAATTTCAGCATATTAAGAAACATGTGAGAAATCTATTAGAAAATTCCATCTTGGCATACACGAATTAAGTTCAGTGAAATAAAATAGTCTATAGCTAAAACAAAAACATCAAAAACAGTAATAAATAGACTTCCCTTTTCATTTTAAATATTTCGTAAAAAAAGAAAAATAATACTTAAAAAACTATATTTTAATATTATTATATATTAAAAAACAATATTTTAATATTTCTAGTAGTTATATTTCGGCACAGTATTATATTCATTGGAAATATTTCCTATCAAATACCAATTTCAGTTTAATATTGGATTTAAATAAGAAATATTTACAATTAAATGTCACTATTATAGAAAATATGGAACAGCATACAATACATTGGAAAAATATACAATAAAACATCAATTAATATTGGAGAAATATTGATTTTACATTGAAATTTAAGTTAAAATAACTGCAAAATATTTTTTGCCAATAGAATCACTATTGGTCACAATATATCCAAAAAGTAATAGCACAATATTATTTTTCAATTGGATCATTTTCAGAGACTCGTCGACAAATCAAATTCAATCTCATTCAAAAAGAGTTTGAACAGTTTTCAATTTATAGCTGTTAAAACAATAAAAGTAACATTTTCCTAAAGAACACATTTTTTTTATTTTTAAAAATGATTATCTTGCCATAGATAACGTATTAGGAGGACAGAACGAAATTTTAATAAATTATAAGCTAAAGCAATTATAGTTTGAATTACTGTACACATAATATTTGAAATATGTCAAAATCCGTCTATTGTAATTTCATTCAAATCTGTGTATAATGGAAGTGCGTCAAAAATAACACAACTATTTCCAAGTCAGAATTATTAATGACTAGGGAATATACTGGATGTGGTGCATAACAAGATCATTTATTAAAGCAACCACCAGCTGAGCTGCCAAAAATTATTCCCAATGTTTGTTAAATTCACTAAATACCCATTTATCGAGTAAAAATTTGAACTGATTGTTTTCCGACTTTGCAGATTTTTAATAATTTTCTTTTCTAAAAAAGGGGTGGAAATTTGCCTAGGCAGTAATCAGTCCCTGTTTGTATAAGTAAGTCGGTATAAAATAGTACATTTTTTGTTATTATAAAAATGTTTGATAAATTATCAATTTAGCGTAAATTGTCGTCTTTTAAATGTTAAGCCCCGCCTATGCGCGTGCCAAAAATTATTCCCAAAGCTAAAAATTATTTCCAATATTTAGTTAAATTAACTAAATAACTATTTATTAAATAAAAATTCTTACTGATTGTTTTCCGACATTGCGTCTTTTTTTTAAAATAACTGTCATAATAAAAGTGTAATAATATTGAAAAAAGTAATAATGTATAATGAAATAATTGAAACAGTTCATGATTAGGGAAATTTAATTTTGTGCACAGGACCCCAGGCAAACGCCAACCACTTCTTTAGAAAAGAAATTTCCAGCTTATTTGTTCGTAGCATTTTTCTGAGGAAATTTTTTTTCGAAAATAGGGGTGGAATTACGTTTGCTTAGGCAGTGATCAGGCCCTGTTTGTGTAAGTAAGTCTGTATAAAATAGCACATTATTTGTTACTATATAATTCTTTAATAAAGAAACTCTGTCCCTGCTGTCAGTTTTCATCTTTTAAAACGCTTGCATGTTTATGTTTATATTACTACAAGTGGATATATCTAATGACGATACTGTTTGAAATTTGTATATTTATACGCATACTACACTGATTGTATAAATACGAATGTAGTGCCTATTTTGAGAAACAATGTAACACAAAAAACGCTACTTTAATAGAAAAATGACACAGCTTAAAAATCATCATTTTTGAGATAAAGACACTTTTTAAGTCCTAAGCACTGATATTTTATCTAGAAAAAGGCACAGTGGCAGTTGTTCTATTATGCCGTCCGAGGCAAAAGTGTCACTATGCTTTTCCAACTTATTTACATTATTCTTTGTGATAAAGTAACACTTTTGAGTTATTATTACTACTGCAATAACCTAAATAAATCTATTAACCTAAAATAAATCACAGGAAAAAAGTATACTTAAGAATCTTTTATTAATGAACAAAAGATTGTTAAATTAAAAAAAAATTAAACAACTGTGCTGATTTTTTTTTGAGTTACGTCGCTTTCTATTAAACGAGCGAGATATCTAATTATTTACAGACTATTACGTATGTACTTACAACCCACTTATTGTATTTGTTTTCCAGTAAGAATAATACGGGCGTAATTATACAAATTCAAACAAGAAAAGATAGAAAAATTCTAATACGTTGTTAGCATTATTTTTGTTATAACTCAAAAAGCGCTTTTCGATTTTAACGAAATTTTTTTTACTTAAAGTACATACTTTGAGCATTTTTCTGAATTTTTTTGGTTGGTGTAGATACAATATTACTATATTAGAAAAAAATTATATTATATTGGGTGTCATTTTGCTATGCTTATCCGGCTAGACCCTTATAATGAAAACACAGTTATCAAAAATTAATTCTGTTGAAATACAAGTTTTATCAGTTTTTCAAAAAGTGAAATAAGGATTGCATTATTAGCTCATATGTGGTGCATTTCGGGATTCTTTTTTTCATTCATTTTCTATAATTACAAAATGTCTGTCATAAAATAAACCAACAATTACTATTTAAAATTTCTTATGTGAATAAAGAATTTCTTAATAAAAAGAGAAATTGCTGAAATGCACACATATTTGGGCTTATGATGAAAATGGGGGTAATTGTGATTGATAGAGGAAAGTTTATAGACATACAATACTACATAGTACGCAAATACATAAACAGAAAGGAAAATTGCATTTTGAAACTTCATTTCTTTTTATATTTTAACATTTGAAAGAGGGTTGTTTTGATACCTCTAGCCACAAAGGCTGTCGCTGTTGTCTGTAATAATCCATATATTCTTATTCACAGAAACACATGCAGGACGTTGACAATTACATAAATCGTCTTGATGAGGAAGGAATAGACACAAGGAGGTAGACATCACTGAAAAATACAGCCGAGAACTCCACAAAGAGTGTGCAACGGAGTCAGCGGAGTCAAACCCGCCTCCTGCTCCCATGCTCTCACGCGATTAGCGGAGTGGTGTCTTAACCTTTCGGTCACAGAAGATTTTATTTCTTGTAATTTTCAGAAAAATTAAAATTTCAAAATATATGTAAAGGTATATGACATATTATGCTCTTGAGAAAAAAATATATTTTAGTTTCAAAACTAATCTTTAACTGCTATTTAACTTTCCTCCTGTTTTGTATATTTCTAATATTTCTAAAAGTCATTTCGTATGGGAAACAAAACCTATTATTTAAAAGAGGGCGTTTAATAAAAATCTACAGATAAGTTTCTTAAGAATAAACTAAGACTTCGCTTTAACTTTCCTTCAAATAAATTTGTTAAATAAAAAATATATCTATTATTTAAATGACTCTAACTAAAATCCAGAAAAAGAAAATTAATTCTTAGATTTACGATAAAATTAAATCACAATAATTTAGTTTAATCTCGTTCTAAATATTTCTCTTTGATTAATACCTTATAAGAGAAAAGTGACATCTATTATTTAAATACACCATATTTGCATATGTATTTCTCTTATTTTACGAGTAGTTTTAAACAAGAAAAAATGAAAACATGTTAGAGAATACATTATTCTATTTCCAAGACACTTTGAAAAATGAATGTGGAATAGTCCACAAGTAACGAAAATGAGTCAATTTATTAAACCGCTCGTTAAATGAGCTGACAAACATTATTCGCATTGTGTGTTAAATTATCTATTTGCTCATTTAACTTATCAAATTTCTAGCAGTCACATTTGTTTAGGTGTCTTATTATAGTAAATTAATTATAGCAAAATCTCAAACTGCAAAAACAAATGAAGTCGAAAAACTGCGTGAAATATTACATGAGTTTTAATTTTATATAAAATAAAAATGACATCCATTACAACATTTGGCAATGTGTGTATGTCATTTTACGAATGATTTGAAATAAATAGTGTAGTCCAGCTTTGGTCTGCAGGGGTACACTGTAGAAAGATTTTTCGTTAATGTACGTAAATTTTGCTGACATTCAGGATGCCAGGCAATTGCAGCAAATACTCAAAAATATATACATAACATTTGATTTAATTATATGCATAACTTCATACAGTTTTCGATGATACAATAATGAAAATGGAACAGAAGTCGCTATCACAGCATCCCCAAACAAAATGCACTAACAATAACCAGACTGTTTACTGCATACATTTTAGTATATTTCAAAAACGGGTTTTTGTGAGAGTCTAAAGAAATATGAATTTAAACCTCATATCCAAAACTTTTTAGCCGACTAGAACCTAAATGATAATTTTTTAAATAATTTTACTATCTGTAAATGTTTAAAATGTGTAAAATGCTTAGTTTTAAAAAGAAAAACGTAATTAATTAATTTAGAATAGTTTGTTTCTATTTTTATTTTTCGTTTATTATAAATAAAATTTCGATTTATTGACTGCATATTTCAATAGATACTCATTTAAATAATTAATTACTATCAAATATTAACAAATATTCAAGGACTAAATTTTTTACCAATGTCCGCAACAATATACTGCTCGATGTGTGTGTCGATCTCAAAAACTATAAGAAATGCGGCCAGAAACAAAATTGCAGAACCACATCGATCTATTATGAAAAGAAACATTCATAAATGCTAGGAGTATAACGCGTTAAATGATCATTTGTTACAGTGTTGCAAAGTGCGAGTTGACAAATGAGCATTTTTTTTTTTTTCAAAATGAGTAATATATTTTCTTAGCACTTATTTAGCAAGATGTATTTTCCTATTGAAACGATGCTGCTATACAAATCTGATATTAGCTATTTTCTTCGTATGTTTACAGAATTCGATATCGGCACGCTAGCACAGAATTTTACTTCTAAATGGCGCTGTAAACATTCTGATCGAAGACCGCAGTCACTTTACCGTACCTGGACATCTGTCACATACAAAGGTGCCAACCTCTCATTAATATTCCGTAATATGCGGGTTAATTTTATCCAGTTTAACAACGCTTCAAACCAGAAAAATTATTGGATGAATCTTTATTTATTCAATTTCAGATTTCTACGTGGAATTTATTTAATTTCATTTCTTAAAAAAATTTCTGGTGCGAAACGTGTTAAACCTGGGTGAAATTAATCCGCACATTACGGAATATTAATGAAAGGTTGGCACTATGGTTACATATTATACTGTCGGCGTTCAAGAGCTAACGGCGTGAGCTTTGTAAGCGTAGGATATGTAATTGCATAATAAGTATATATTTATATTATAAACAACTGATTTTTCATACTTTTTAGTGTTCATTTCTATTGAACTTGGAATAAAGAGGAATTGGCATTTCGCCAAAATGGTGAAGCTTCAACTGTAATCGTTTCAAAAACGCCTGATTACCGCCGGAAACAACTTTCACCAATAAATTTGAATAGAAATTCCCACCTTATTTAAATGTTTCATTCATGTTAAATTTCTGTCATAATTAAGTCAAAAATAAGTATTCGTTTCTACCAATGGAAGTTTACATCGGCATTAGTCAAGCCCTGCGGTTTCGCCATATTGTGACTACATAAACAGTCCTCCTATCAATGTCTGTAAATTTGATTACCACCTGGGCAATCTTCCACTAGTAAATTTGAATAGAAAATTTCGCTTTATTGAAACACCTCATTTATGAAGAATTTCTGTCTTAAATACGACAAAATTTTCTATTCATTACTTAGCCACCATATAGGGTCTTGTAATCGTTTTGAAAATCGAAAAAAAAATGTTGACGGATTTACACGTTTTAGATACTGGAGATTCCGAAAAACATATTTTTAGAAAAAAAAATTCGCCGTCTGTCTGTCTGTGTGTCTGTGAACGCTTTATCTCCCGAACAAATTGAGATAGAGACATGAAATTTGGTATGTACTTAGTATGTAATAATGGGAATTAGTTTATTGAATTTCAGTAACCTCGATTATCCGGAACTATTTTTTTCGGACTCTCGAAATATTCGTTCTGATAAAAGGTATATACAAATTTTCGAAATTGTTTATTTTAAGGAGTGAATAAAACATACAATAAAAAACATAAGTTTTGCATAAAGAATGAAGTCGATCGGATAGTTAGTTGCCGAGATATTTGTAATCCTATTTTCCACATTCTTCGATTTTTCATGACCCTGTATTTCATCCAAATTTCAATTCAAAGATTTGTTTTAATTGAAAATGAGAGGCTTAATACGACGCAATAAACTGTTAGTTAATATGATTAGCATTTTTTATTTATAAGGATGTTTCTTTTACGCAATTCAGTAATAGAGCACTTAAAGTTTATGACGTCATCACGCCACGATTTTATTCGAATTGCGATGCATTTTATAAGTAGTTTACACATGTTTTATTTTCATATTTTATATTATGCATATCCATGATGGGTAAGTATTACGGTGACTCCCAACGACTAATTTTTATTGGTGTAGTATAGCCCGAGCCCTGTTGCGATGTAAACAAACCATTGGAGCCATCTTGTGACTACACCCTCAATTACGTCACTCCTCATCGGTCGACACAACTGTCTCGTCCTCTTTATTCATTGTTGCATTCTCATTTCTTGGAATATATTACACAAAGAATCATTCAAATCTGTAGTCGGTAATTTATATCCAAATTAAATGTCTGCCTACACTCGACTATACATATAAATTTCTGTGATTAAATATGTAAATTCACCGTGTTTCGGTGCAGAAAGAAAAACACAATCTGTAAAAATTATATACAGGATGTCCGAAAACTCTGGAAACGGTCAAATAACTCGAGAAAAATACATCGGATTGAAAAACGGCAAAATGCATGTTCAATGGCAACTTTGATATCCCTAAATAGATTTTTCAAAACTATTGAACATGCATCTCTCCGTTTTTCAATACGATGTATATTTCTCGAGTTATTCGAGCGTTTCCAGAGATTGCAATGGTAACGATTCTCGCAGCATTGCACTCGATTACAGCGCCATCTACAATGTTTCGAAGAAAATGTTTAATACAAAAGTTACGTATTTTTTCCCTTAGAATCCGAATCTGCAATAAAAAAGGGGGTCATCATTTAAGATTTCAAAATTGCCCCCCTTTTCTCCCGGGTGGCAAAGTTGGAGGGGGGGGGGCAAGTTTCATATCCCTAAATAGATTTTTCAAAAATATTGAACATGCATTTTGCCGTTTTTCAATCCGATGTACATTTCTCGAGTTGTTTGACCGTTTCCAGACTTTTCGACACCCTGTATAATAATAAATCTATGTTATCTAGATCAGATTTTCAATACTATTACAAAATTTGTGCAGTATAACTAAAATATTATACAGTTGAACTGAATTTTACGTATGAGAATTGATTTAAAATTAATATTTTATAAAATTTACATTTAATGTTTAAAATGTATCACTTTTGAAAATGTACTTCTATCATTTCTTGAAAGGTGTTAAAGAAGGGATAAAGGAAACACGTCAAACATAACACAGCACTTCTCATTTCATTGATGCATTCAACAATTAGTATACATACACTCTGGATGCGTTTCAAAACGAAATCTATTATTAATGCACCCAGCTGTGCTACCAAATATTACTTCCGAACGTGTGTTAAATTTGCTAATTACCATTTACTTAATCAAATTTCTGTATATGTGGCCTTGTTAATAATAAATTACCTGTGCAAAAATAATCAAAGGAGTTACAAATGAGTTTTAAGAAATGTTTCATTGCATTCAAAAATTTCATTGAATATACATGAGAGAAAATTGAAAATTTCCGAAACAAGTTTGGATCAAATACATTGACATTTTTCATTACGAGTTACATTATCAATACGTGTTCGTTTTCTCACTTCACGTAGCTCTTTATGCACCTAATGAACGATCAGTTCAATTATTTCCATTAGAAACGATCACTTAAAATTTTCAATTTGTTCGGTGTTAATTATAGAAATCGTTTTACACTTTTAGCACTAACGAACATCTGAACACACTGTCTTCTAAAAGATATTCTAAAAGTAAATGCATTGAGAAGAAACAGTTTTTATTTTAAGTACATGAAAATTTACTGTTATTTCTTTGAATGACGATGGTATATTAATTATCCAAGGTAATTTTAACTCCAAAATAAGGATGCCATTTCGGCCTTTATTTAACCCTCCTATTACCATTGGGGTCATATTTTACCCTATTATTTTTTGTTTTGAAGTTTTTTATGTTTCAAACCAGAAAAATATAATAATTTACATTTAATAAATAAAATTACATAACAAAATGTCTGGATGTTACCTTTGATCTAAGCTTCTAAGCCATTAAATAATAAGCCCAGTCAGATAGTGTTAAATTTGTTAGCGGCACACTAGCGCCACTTCATCTGCTGTGGAAGGAAGGCGAAACAGAAGTGCGTCGCAGAGAAACGATACGATTTATTTATATCGATATTTTATACGATTTTTATTGTTTGTATCGATGTTTTGTTTTTGCACTTCCTTTAAAAGCTTGCTAATTATTGGGATCTTTTACATTAAAGCTAAAACTATAATGAAAAAAAAAATAGGGAAATTTACTGGAATAATATTTCTATATAAATATAGTGGTGGCGAAGAAGGTGATTTATTTATTAAAAGTTAAATAAAAAGTAATGGAAATTTACATCACTATGCAATTAAGGGTTAAATTAATCTTACTTGAGAAAAAATTGATTTATATATGGTTTATTTAACCAATGTTAAATAAAGAAACAGTAAAATAAAAATAAAAAATTTGAATACGCAAAATCTAAAAACAAAACACTTACCCCGTCATTGTGTTGCCATTCCTTCACGACAAACCACCATCCGCGAATCGTTCGTTTCAGCATCCCATCCGCTAAATGGTGCTATTTTCAACTTGCGAAAAGTTTCCCATTTATCTGACTGGGCTTATTATTTAATGGCTTTGCCTTTGATAGTAGACTTACATGGAATAAACATTTTTCAAATATTAGAAGCAAAGTCGCTTGTATCTGTAAATCACTTTCAACTGTCCTCAAAAGCAATACTCTTTCTATTAAAAATAAAGTTATTCCATACAATGCATGGATTCCCTCTATCCTCATTTAAGCTTGTCCAATCTGGAGCTTTTGTAGTAACACCAATATGAAATACCTCTATAGAGCCCACAATAAAAATCGTCGAATAATCAGAAATGGCCACCTTTACCTCAGAAACACTACTATCCGCAGAGATATCTTCACCACATTTAAAAAAAACATATATGTAAACTTTCCAAAACATTTTATAAAACTATTTACAACATCCCTAACTGTATCATCGCAGAATTCCCAGACTATGAGGTCTCCGACCCCCAATAACCGTAAACGTCCTAAATATGCTTTATTAATTGATGATAAAGATTGTGTTTTCCTCTTTCTTCAATTAAACTTAACTCTCTTGTCTTTTGTATTTGTATTAAAAAAAGGAAAAAAAATCTTTAGTCTACCAAGTGGCTTTTATTTTTCCTAAATTTTATTATATTGTAACTTTTAATCTAAATGTATGGTCTCTGTAAAGAGACTTTTTTTTCTTTTATGAGATGGGTTCGACCCTCGGTATGTTTCGTCTGCCATCTTGGATCTAATGGATTTTTTTTTATCTTTCTTGTTAAACTTCTATTTTTTTATTATATTTTAAATATTTTTTATTTTATTTTTGTTTCAACTTTTTATATTTATCACTGCTCCCTATTTGCCTCACAAGTCGCTTACATTTATCCTGGAAGTTCAGTTCGTACGCAACTATTTATTTCATTCAGCTAACTACACTGTTCCATTGTTCCATTTCAAAACATACTGTAATACAATATGAAAATTACCAAAATACTGCAGTTTGGTAATTTATTGTTAATGCAGATAAAATAAGGGTAGATCAAATTAAAACGGAACAGTGGTTATAATTTGGTTTATTTTAGTATGAGTGTGATGAACTTTGTGTACAATGTAGAGTGGGTATGTAAAGAAGGCAATACCTATTGAGGAAATGAATTTGACCTAGGTAATCACGCAGAAGCTCGTAATTTGCTCTGGCGATCGGCCAACAGTTTCGTCCGTCAGGCAATCGGTTGTTTTTATTCATCTGCATCTGCAGAAGTTTGCGAGTGAAAAATAGCAACCGAGTAGTATTCGTTATTTAGTGATAGAAGAAGTTGGATTTCGTAAAGCACATCGGCAAATGAAGGCAGTGTACGAAGAACATCGAGTGCAGGACGGACACAAGCATTTACGCAAGGGAAACTGGTGAAGTTTCGGTGGACAGTCTTGAAATACCCACGGTATAGTCCGGATCTTTCCGCATGTGACTATCCAATCTTTGGTCCGCTTAAAAATGTATTGAAGGGTCGCCGTTTCTACTCGAACAGTGAAATCATGGACAATGTTCGAAACTGGTTCCGATTTAAGCCAGAGATATGAGTATTGGTATATCCTATCATATCATACGAGAATCGTAGTATTAGGGGTGGGGGAGTATGTTTGGATTGAACTTTATGTTTTCATTTTTTAACTTTCCGGTATTAACAATAATTTTTACCATCATTTTATATAAACGTATTGTTACGTTTTTCGAATACAATGTGCTAATGACAAGTTTCTGGTATGAGTCAAAAACCGTCAAACTAATTTTTATTTACAGAAAGTAATTATAACAATTAACAAATATGTTTAGTTAATTTTTTATTTCTTTCTCAATTAAAAAATATTGGTTCGTAACATTTTTTTTTAACTCAATCTCAAAAATACTTGGCATAACCTATTAGCTAAATCTACTATATAATAATACAAAAGTAGTATTGTATTTAATTCTATGCTTTTTATAGGTTTCTAAAGTAACGAAAACTGCATCTTTCTAAATTATTCTAGTATTTAAAGAAACCACTTTAAAAATAAAATTTATATACCTGTCAATTTCAATTTCTAACCGAGTTTCTAATTAATCGGCTAACTAACGAAAGCCCAAAATTTCGTCTCGTGTAAATCTAAGTGTCTGTCAAAGAAACGAAGTTTCCTAAAACTTTTGCAACATTTTAAAAATAATCAATACTTCAATGCTTTTGTTTGTGACTACGTCTGTGGTATATCGAAACTTAATGAAGCTCGATTTTTTTTCTCTGGAATGAAACATTATACGATATTGTTTTCGAGAAATCTTGCAAGATTTCTTAAAATGATCGATATTGCAATGTATTTCCTTGTAACAACGATAAAGTATCGCTAAAATAAAACTCTAGTTATGTTTCTTCCCTTATGGTGGAATATGATACAATTAATTACTCAATTTTGTAGCAGATATTATTATAAATATAAACGTAAAAAATATCTCAGTTCTGGGTAATTTGTATTATACTTGTAGTTGAATATTAGAAATAATATAATTTTATTATTCATTTTTTTTGTCACAAAAATGTTTTAAGCCTTAACGAATGACGTCATATTCACGACAACCAATTTTTATTGCACAAATGTGTTGTTTCCAATATGACAACAGTATTTTTGCACAGAAAATTTCGCCTTATCTCATCTCTAAATTTTATCAATTAAGAAATGCTTAAAAATTTGTCATAAAAAGTGGTGCCGAAGCAATAAATATTGGAAAGAACACAATTAAAATTTGGTTGTCGCAAATATGGCGACATTTGTTCGTTAAAAGTTAACATTGTGACTGTAAATTTTAGAAAAAATTAAACCCCAGATACATAAAAAATAAAAATATATTTTTAAAAACATTCATAGTGTTAAATAAAAAATATAAATATATTACCTATATATAATTTTCTTGGCATAATTTAATAATTCGATCTTTATCTCAAAACTAATATAATAGTAAGTGAAGTCACACTATGTTAAAATTAGTTAAGTTAGCAACGCTACAATTTGAGCAGTAATTGGAAAGCAAACTAACTACAGTTATGTTATGCGAGCTGAAATGTGACCATCATATTTAACCCATTCGCTGATCTCTAAATCTAAAATTACAAATTCATACCATAAATTACGAAAGAAGAATTTTTATTTCATGTAACCGCAAAATGCCTGTAATTAAATAAAGTAAATATTGATGTTAGTATTTTCTGGTGTGAATTTGAATTTTTTAAATAAAATGCAATTCGGTAATTTTAACTCGGCAGCGAATGTGTTAATGTAACCAACATTACATATTAGTATCGGTGTTGCCAGTTGGACGTGCTTGTTATTTTACCAGATTGCTTGATTGCTATTATTTTTTCGAAACGAGAGATTTAATGACAGTTTATATAAGACGAATATTACTATTTCAAAAACATAGTAGCAATCAAGCAATCGCAATGAAAAGAAATCGCCCAGCTGAGGTAGAAATGAATGCGGATCGAAAATCTTATAGTATAAACTGCTGCGCCATAGATTCAGCTCAGCTGCTGAGCTAAAGGTTTACACAAAATTATCAAAACCTGCACCTCTCCACTTTTCCCGAAATTAAAGACGTGTATTTATGACAAAGTGTTCTTTTTCATATTTATGATGTGATCTTTTATGTCAAATGAATAGATTTTGAATTTGCTTTTTGGCCGTTTGAGCGCACAATTTAAAAGTCATTCTCATATTGTCAGTGACTAACTTATTAGCTCCAAATATAAGCTAGAATCAGTGTTTTCAACGTAACCCATTTTCTTATTTGAAAAAGTTAATACCGTATAAGAGTTTGTCTATAGTAACTTCTGGTTTTTTAATAACAGACATTCCGGTATTAAATAAAGTACAAAAAATAATATGAGTTTACAATTATTCTTTTTCAAAAAGATAAAATATGATTCAATTCCTCTTTACTTTCAAAAAACAATTGCAGAAACACTTAACCTGAGAAACTTGAGTTAAACATTGGTTGTGGCCTAATAATTCATGAGAGTATGTTTCTGACTCTGTACAATGTAGATATTTATTTTTAATAAATGGTCTACGTCATTTTATTCTGAAATTAACGAAATTAACAGAAAACATTACATATCTAGAGCTTTTAACTAGAACATTTAATCTCAAATTCTATTTAATAAAAAAAAAAAACTTTCATATCGTAAACTGAAATGTTTGACAGAAACCAGAAGTACGTAATAACTATTTCTACTAGGACTTCCCTCAAAGGGATTAGTCTGAGTGATATTGCTGAGAACATAAAGTTAACGATTACGATATAAAGAAGATATCAACAAGAATCTAAGTGAATATACAGCATATGATAGACAAGAGATAGATAAAGATACAACATATGAAAAATAGCAAATTAAATGATATAATTACAAAATATCATATATAAATTCATATACTGTTATGTTTTCATATGCATTTTTTTATAACATTTGGCAAATAATCTCATTTTCTTAAGCGGGAATTGCTCAAAACTTAAAAAAAAAAAAACCGCCGGATCTTTTAAAACGATATTTTTAAAGTCACATAATCAGATTTGCAGCCAATAGCGTATTTTAGCAAGCGTAGTTTAACGCAAATTTAATTTAATTTTTGCAACATTTTCTTTGTGACAAATATCTAAATAAAATATTAAAAAATAAAATATTAAATATTGAAATATTAAATCAAATATTTAATATTTGAATTAAAAAAATTTCCTTTGTTTATTTGTATAACTATTTGAAGAAACTCGTATACTTCAAACCACATTGATAACATGCTTTGCTACAAACGTGTCTACCAGTCTAACTACTCGTATGTCTTAGCTGTGTCTCTCTCCGAACTCATCTGTCTACTGTCTCTCTACTCTTCTGTATACCCGTCTCAGTATCCGTCTGTCTTTCTACCCGACTCTTTAATCGTGTCTCTACCTGTCTCGCTTCCCGTTACACTACTCGTCTATCAACACGTCTGTCTGTCTATATACCCCTCTCTCTACCCGTCTGTCAAGTCGTCTCTGTACTCGTCTCGCTATCCACCACGCTACCCGTCTCCCTACCCATCTCACTACCCCTCTGTCAACTCTTTTTTGCACCTGCCTCGCTACCGTCTGTCTATTCGTTTCGCTACCCGTTAGCTTATCTCTGTCGCTTACCGTCTCTCTACCCGTCTGTCTACCCGTTTGTTTACACGTCTATCTATCTCTCGCCAACTCTTCCCAATATTTAAACAATTTAGTAAACGGAAGCCGTTTATCTGTTATTAAATGCACACAGGAGTAATTTATCTAAAGAGTGTAATCAGATGCAATTTTTTTTAAATACATACATAAACCAGCATAATAATTCACCAGTTTTATTTTCATAGTAGTTTATGTCATTTGACAGTAAATCTCAACTTCTTCAACCCGAACTGCGTCAAGCTTTTTAAAAAAGCCCCAAGGTCCGTATAACTGGGAAGGGGAATTGTCCTCAGGGCTATTAGATACATGTTATTAAGTTAAGTGAAAGTTTCGTAATCGGGTTCGCAGCCAATTTCTTATGTCAGAAAGGGTGGCTCCACGCCATTTTAAATTCATTTCTGTAACTTTCTTTTTCTTTTTTTGGTGGGTTGTTGGGGAGGGGGGGAGGTTTCCAAATATATACACTTAAATTCAAACTTTTGCCCCCATGTTAATATTAGTGTTGTTTGTATTATCAATTAATACTTTGTTGATCGAGCTTCATTCGAAACAAATGTAAAAGACTTCTACAGTTTTTTTTTCTAGGAGAAAGTTCCGTAATCGGGCCCTAAGCTAATCGGGGAATTTAATATCATTATTGTTTCTAACTCTTATAGAGTTAAAACAATATTGTTGCTAGCATTACTCTTGTTTGTGACCAACCTCTTCTGTGTATCTGAATAGGGAAAAGTTCCGTATCATGTACTGGTTGGTGCCAAAGGCAGTTGTAGAATCTTACAAATTTTTCTAGAGAGCGGAAAAACATGTTTTTTGAAATATTTACAAATATACGTTTATTAAACCATGTTTTTGAGCCATTTTAAAAAATTAAGTACGGTGCTAAAATAGAATTTTATTGCCATTTTCGATATTTTAATAAGAAATGGAAATACATAACAAACAAATTTAACAAAACTAAGCCATTTTTGGGTACTTCTCTATTATCCCGTCGACCACTTTTCATAACAAAAAACTATCGCCAAACTAAGATTAAACGCCAAAAATACAGTCCCATTTACTTGATGCCAGAAGCATTATACGTATTTGTTATGCCATCAAGTGGTTTTTAATTCGACATTTGCGTGTATTTTTCATTATGTTTTACTGATTTATTAGTTATTTCATTCATTAAAGTAACAATTGTGTCCTTAAATTCTTATATTTTATTTATTTTGATATTTCAATGGCAACGTTCTCCCGTTTATTTAGCGTTACAGTTTGGCGATAGTTTTTTGTTATGAAAAGTGGTCGACGGGATAATAGAGAAGTACCCATTTTTTGTGATAAATAATTGTTATTGCCAGGGGGCAAATTGTAAACAATTAATAAGCGAACTAAAAAAATTACCGGAAAAAACTTGTGAGAATCTCAAGAAAGAAATATCTGATATAAATAGCATTTAAAATCTTAAAATGGAGAAGTGGTCCGTATAAAAATGCAAAACATTATACACCTGATATAAGAATTTTTTAATTTTTTTATATTTCCGAAAGCACAGATAAAAGGGTAAAAATCCCGGCACAGATGCCATATACTCACCACGTTGGCGCGATTTTTCCCCCGCCCCTTTGGCGAACACTGTTTGTTGTGTTTGTTTACTTTTATTTTTTATTTTAATTCTATAGATTATTTTTATGTGTATATCAATATTAATTTAGGCACAGATGGCATATACGCACCAGATTGGCGCGATTTTTCCCCCGCAAATTTGGCGAAAACTTTGTTTTTGAATATTAGTTACAAATACCATACAATAATAGCATGTAATTTTTTATTTCAATATAAAAATAAAATAACGTAATAAATGAAATAGCTCCTATTATTAAAAATGGGAAATAAAAATAAATAAATGATAGTTTGATATAAATAAATATTGATATATATAATAAAAACAATTTATAGAATTAAAAAATAAAAGTTAATAAACAACAATTGAAACAAAATAACCGGGTTACCATGTGAGGCATAAAATTGCCATTTTGTTGCAATCGCGCCAATTTTGTGCGTATATGACATCCACGCCTTTATTTATATCAAACTATTATTTATTTATTTTTATTTCCTTTTTTAAAATAATAGAAGCTGTTTCATTTATTACGTTATTTTATTTTTATATTGAAATAAAAAATCACGTGTACTATTTGTCACACTATTTGTAACTAATATTCAAAAACAAAGTTTTCCCCAAGCTGGTGGAGGGGAAAATCGCGCCAACGTGGTGCGTATATGACATCTGTGCCTTGTTTCATTTCACATAGAGGTACTGCTCTATTATCCCGTCGAACACTTTTCATAACAAAAAAACTATCGCCAAACTGTTAGATTAAACGCCAAAAACGCAGTCCCATTTACTTGATATCAGAAGCATTATACGTATTTGTTACGTCATCAAGTGGTTTTTAACGCGACATTTGCGTGTATTTTTCATTATGTTTTACTGATTCATTAGTTATTTCATTCATTAAAATAACAATTGTGTCCTTAAATTCTTATATTTTATTTATTTATGTATTTTGATATTTCAATGACAACGTTCTCCCGTTTATTTGGCGATACGTAGTTTTTTGTTATGAAAAGTGGTCGACGGGATAATAGAGAAGTACCCACATATGTATTGGTACTTTTATGTTAACTTGGCGCAGTTGATAAATCGCCAAATATTTTTTTCATAACATCTTCATATTGCATTCATTTCATTTAAATATAAATCTTTCACTGATTTCATTTGAAATACATACATTAAAAATACACGTCTTTCACTCATTTAATTTAAAATACACGCCTTTCACTAATTCCATTTAAAATACTAAAAAGGAAAAGAAAATAAGAAATAATGCCACAAATCGAAACCTTTTATTTAAACATCAAAGGATTGTTCCTAACATACACACGCGAAATAAAAAAGCTGCTAATGGTGTGATTTACGCCAAATCTCTAATACTAATGCTACTCTTACTAATCTCTAATACTTTTCAAACAGAAAAAATTCCAGATTAACTTTCCATTTTTATTAAATTGAAATATATTTTATTGTGCTGAATATTAGTGCTTGCATATTTTTTTGCTCCATGTATTCCATGAACTTTTCAATTCCGATTGTCTACGAAAATCTCCCGCCGGTGAAAATGACGTACGCACAAAATTTAGTGACGTATGTACTTTAATTGTGCTTTTTTATCTATTTTTTTAATATAACTTCCAAACGGTTTGACACTTATTCTTGGTAATAAATAGACGACGTTGTCACCTTTATAGGTACCTGCTGTAAAAATTTGAACGAAATCCGTTAAATATTTTTTGAGTTAGGCTTGACGAAAGGTTTTAATATCCATCGTAGCTATATATGGGGCAAAGTAATACTGCGCTGTGTATGAGTCTTCGTTGCACTCAGACAATTATAATTGTAAATTTAACATTGTATTTAATTCTGTATAGTTCACATTTTTATGTAAAAATAACAATAAATATTCTGTTTCATTTAGTTTTGCTTTTTAAAATTCTACTTTAAAAATTAACACTTGCTGAGCTGTCATTTTGAATTTCAAATAGCCTGTCTAATAAAAGGCAAAATCCCGCTTATCTTAATTTCAAGTACCTATCAGGGATAGGAAGTACTTTAAAACTTTTGTAACGTTTGTTATCAGATTTACATCCCATCGTATTTGTTTGTGCGGCAACCGTTTTGGTTCACTTCATTTTGATGATGCTTGAATCTTCTTATAACAACAACACCTTAAAAGAATACGTCATATACGTAAGAACACGTATTTCTGCGACATTGGATGTATTTTGAAATTCACAGCATTTTTCTATAACATTCATCGCATTAAAAATAACATTAACATTAAATTTTCTTATTTAAAAACTTGAAAAGTTATCATAATTTCATGACACTTCAATGACTTATTCAAAACAATTGATATATATGCGCAACCGTTAACTGGTGTTGTGGTGACATTTAATCCATACGTATTTTTATACTCGTATCATTACTTCATCAATCAGTAAGATTCAGATAAAAATAATAAAGTATATAAGTAATATAGTTACTGATTTATTCAACTAACAAATGTAGGGATTAGTGGAGTAACTCAAAATTCAGTGATTTGAGAGACGAAGGGTTTTGTGAAACTTGTTGTATTACCATTGCATTGAGTGATCCAACTTGTTTTGCCCTCTAGTGACTCCTTAAGTGAACTATGACTTATCTGACTGGCACATTGAACAGAAATTAATATACGTTCAGTGAAAACATGATTATCTCCATTTTCAAAATTTTTGACTTACTCCACTGTCATTCTAACTCCCTCAAATACGATTATGCAAAACTGCCATTGTTTTCATAAAAAAATAATTTGATTTGATTTTTATATGTTATAATAGTTGTACGAGGACACCATAACGCCAGTTGGACACACAAATTTATCCACGACAGTTAACCTTTACAGGAACGAAGTATTCGTAAAATGCTGAAATGATTAAATGACACCAGAATGTACAAACAAATTTATTTCATAATATGCAAAAAGGTTTCTTCGCGTACATTAAAAAGAAAGGAAAATTTTCATTCCAAAATTCTGGTGCCAATGTGGCATTTAGGGATTAAAATTAAGTGGTCTAAAAATTAACCACCTCCCTTCAAGGATATAAATGTTAAATCTGAAACTAATGATAAAAGATATGACTCCTAACTTAATGGGTCTGGACAAGACTTGGCATTTGCTGCCACTGCTACGGAAATTTTCAGCTCCATGGATTTGTTATACATTTAAGTAAATGGACAAATGAAGCAAAATTCATATGACTTCTAATTCTACAAAATATGTTATTTTTTTATTCTAAATAATGAAAAATGACGTATATTACTTCAACGGCACACAAAACAATTACGTAGTTGAAACAAATAACCAAAATTTTAGTTTCAACTTCTCTAACCAAAATTAATTTATTGGAGAACTATCGGATTATATCCTGTCGTAAGAATAGAAGGCTTTCACAGACAAGCTGTACTCAGAAGTTTCTTAAAAATAAATACTCCAAAGTGTTTATTTGTAACATCGCTCTGATATATTTCAGCTTAATGCAGTTCGATTTTTTTGTCTGACAGTGACATGTTTAACAAGTACAATATATCTTTAACTTTTGTAAGAGTTGTTAAAGTAGTCAATAATGAAAAGCAACTTTTGTAACAATAAAACTCGGTTACTTAAGGGTGTATTCAAATCCAAACTGCTTATTTTGAGACACATTTTTAAATTCATTTTTGCTCTAAAATGCATCCAATTGGCAGGTTCGCTTATTCAGAAACTTTATAATGTCTGTATTGTCTCGATTTTTTAATAAAGGCAGAATATATTTCAAAAAATACTGTCAAAGTGGATATTTTGAACCGAATTTCCCGAAGCAATAGCGCTGGAAACAAAAAAAAATGATCGTACTGTGAAAATAATTGTCTGTAAATCAATTTCTAATTACCGTAATTTCCGGCGTATAAGCCGCAGCTCAAAGAGTCGTTTTTCGACCCAGAAATTTTATTCAATAATTGTAGTTAAATATTTACAGTGATCTTTTAAGTTACATTTTATAAAATAATATTTCTGGGTTGAAAAACGACTCTTTGAGCTGCGGCTTATACGCCGGAAATTACGGTAATTGAACGAAAAATAAAAACATGGGGCCCTTATAAATCTCTTCATAAATCACGCCGCCAAGTTTCATGTTGTTACTTTTAAAAATGAGTCTGAGAATGTGTCTCAAAATTTTGAGTTGTTGAGCGTGGAAAAATATTTTTTTTAATACCGCCTTAAGTTAAATGAATTCTAATTATTTATGTTTTAAAATTATTGATGAGGTACGTAATCTATGCAATATTTATTGCATTAAATGAAATGTAATATTAACACAATTTCCATGATTAACGCATGTATGTTTCCATTTCCACAAATAAAAATTAGTTAAAAAAATCTCGAATCCATACCGGAAATTTTTACAAAAGAATAATTGTTTTATATAATCATGCAACATCTCGCATAAAATAAATAAGACTAGTGCGGCCTGCTAAAGCGTGGCACCCGTCCAATACTGGACATTGCCGGCATAAAATAAATAAAACAATAAATACTACATTTTGAAATTATGGTATGAATTCGAAAATTCTGAATTAAAAACAAACTCCTGAAATGCACGCTTCGAAAGCAATTTGGTTAATACTGCTAATCATAGGCTCCGACTTAACGTGAGCAAATCACTAACAACTTAATGTCAACGTCTAACTGAATCAGAAGTTTTATGAAGTTCTGTGCGTTAGTTCTCGAGCTATAGCTATTGTGAAAGTCATGAAAAAGGTAGCATAGCACCGCCACATGTTGGGCATTGTACACCAAAACGCAATTAGCATTTATTTATGTCAAGGTCCAACAGAATCTGAAGTTTGATGACTTTTTGTGCATTCATTTTTGAGATATAGCTATCCTGAAAATCCGGGAAAACGTAGCATAGCAGCGCCACCTGTTAAACTATTTAAATCAATACATAATCGGCGTCCATTTATGCCGCGGTCTAACAGAATCTGAAGTTTGAGGAAATTCTGTGCATTGGTTTTTGAGATATAGCTTTTGTAAAATTCATGAAAAATGTACCACAGCGGCGGCAATTTTTGGGCGATTTACACCAAAAACTAGTCAGCACCAATTTATATGAAGATCTAACTGAATCTAAAATTTTATTAAATTCAGTTCATTAACTCTTGAGATAAAACACCCAAGAAAGTTTTGTCACATACAGACAGACTTTTTCTAAAATTGATCAAATCGTTTCAAAACCTTTTAAAACCAGCAGTCAAAAATTTTCATGAATCCAATACATTCTTCTTCTAAAGATAGAAAAAAGTAAAAAATTAACATTTTTTTGTGGTTGAAAGTCTCTGCAAGGAAGGAAATAAAAAAAACTAGTCTTCCAGTGGGGTGCACATTGGGCGTTTTGAAGATATAGGTGGACAAAATTCATTTTACCGGTTATCTCGGAATTTAACAAGACCGCGTATACCGGTAGCTGAATGTCTTTTTGTCGAAAAAATCTGAGGTGTCGATTAATTATGAGCGTAAAGAAGGCAGGTGGTTTGAGGGAGTTTCAATGGTTCCACTTGGTTCCTGTAAGTTCGAAAGCACACACGACTATTCTGTTTTATTTGAAAGCACGAGTTTACTGGACATATGTCGTATGTTTGTCACAAGATTTAATCAATTGTTCTTTGAAAATAAGCCCCATCTTGTTTACAATATCTTGAATTTATCTTGAATTTACACCGTATTAAGCAATATTAAGCAATAAGCATTTTCTTAAATCTGCTTTTTGAATTTGTAAAATTTAAATGTCGAGGATAATAAACAAGAACTTTGCTTTATTTAAAATAAATATCGAGTCAACAGTCCAAAGTATACATCTTTATATCGTTATTAAGTTATTAAATATAAAAATATCTATTTATTTCGGCTTTAAATACACGATTTATACAAAATGTCTATCAAACACATTGCGCTCGATGTTGTGATTACTTATGTTACACTCGACACAGAATGAAAGTATTTTATCAACGCGGATGTCTATTTTAACAAAAGTTAAAAAAAAATATTTTATATTTTAAATAAATTATAACTATATGTATAACAATATAAATAACTATTAACTAACTATTATGAATGTAACTCTATGTTTTAAAAAGTATGTAAAGGTGCTTACAATACCTTTTTTAACACATTCGCGACCGTAGACGTGAATTCATGTCGTTTGGATGCATGTAATTCCGCCTAATGGTGCTGCTTGTGTATTTTCTATGCTATTTCACAAAAATAGGCACACTATTCGCATTTATATAATCAATATAATATGAATATAAATACATCGATGAGAAGCAGTATAATTATTATATACACTCATTTCTAACAAAAACTTGAATGCATACAGTACTTTTTTAAAATAAAGCAATATTCAAGAGTAATGTCAATAGGCGAGTCCTACTATGGAAAAGACGAAAAAATGTGGTCGCAAATGTGTTATAATATTATTATAAAATACAATTTTTTATTCTTAATTTATTTTTTGTAATATTTACAATCCTCATTAAAAAGTGATAAATGAATAATGTCCCATAACATATCTTAAACTGACCAATTACTAAAATAGCTTAAGCAAGAAGCAAAAAATGTTTGCTAATTTGTGACAATTAAAATTCTACCTAGTTAAGCATTTAAATTGCAAAACACGCAATAAAGATATTAATGTTCACTGATATGCTGCAAGTTTCCTCGAAATGCTTTTAGTAATAAGCCTTTTCCTCTTAACACTTTCAGGGGGGTTTCAAGGGTAAAGCAATTATGTTGCTAAAATATTAAAATCACAGAATGTAACCAGAGAATATTTACCAACATATTGATTTGAAAATAAATGAATACTCTTTAATTCTTTTTACTCGTACATTATAAAATATGCATGTTATTTTAAAAACTTTGCTATTTAGAATTTTGGAACTAAAATTAAGTAGCATGAATAATAAGTATCCCAAGGCTCTCCAAAGGATTAAATCATTTTAGTACTTGGTCATTTTAAGCCCCAGTTGTAGAAAAAATATATAATAACTGTATTATGCATAAATTCGTTGAGCAATTTAATTGTTTAAATATTTTTTATTTCTTCAGTATTAAGATATTGATTTATATATGCCTTAATTAGAATTATAATATTTCAATTCACAGATATAAATTAATCTCTTTTATATTATATTTATTTATGTTTATGACCTTTAAATAAAAATTGTAATAATGGAATTTGTTAATGAATTTTGTTAAAATGTATTTAACGAAATTAAGACAAACATATTATTGAGGACATTTTCGAAATATCTTTCCCTAGTTCATACTGTAGACATTTCGAGATGCATTTATATTGCAGCTAGTTTTCCTTTCTCAGTCTTTTCCGTTGCTTTTTATGCAGTCCCCCCCTCCCCCCAAAAAATAAAAATAAATAAAAATAAAAGTAAAAAATATAAATAAATTATGTAAACAGTTTAACAGTTTATCAACTTCTATATCTATTATATTTATTATTTCATTTATAAATTCCAACATTTCTTAATATGTTTTAGTAATTTTTCCCTTTTCGATTCTTTAAGGACAGCAGTACGCTATTCATATGGCTTAAATTTTAATTCAAGTGCCACAATTGCCCCTGAATTTTGGGATAAAATTATATTTTTATAATGTAAGTGAATATGTCTTTTTTCAAATGAATTTGTTCGTAAATTCTGGTATCGGCTTAGATGCTTTACACTCACGCTAAAAAAAAAAAAAAAAAAAAAAAAAAAAAAAAATTATCGGTTAAAAAAAAGAAAAAAGTCGCCAAATTTAGGGGATTTTTTTCTTTAATGTCAACCTAGCCATTGTATTAAGTTATTCGTTTGGCGCAGTCTTGGAAATCGCGCCAAACAAACAGTCGCCAATCTTTTGTTTACATTTTAGCGTGATAGTAACACATCTGTTCCCTGGTATCCTTCAAACATTTTAACATTTTAGCAACATAAGAACTTTACCTTTGAAAGGGGCTTCTTTTCCTCCGTCAAGGCCCGCTAAGATACTGTTTATACCACCTAATTTTTATCACGATTTGTACCAGAATGTTTTAACAGAATTTTACCTTTTATGAGATTGGCGAAAAAAAAAAATGTTGGAAAAGTGGATGCTGTCTGAAGGGGTTCCTATTTCCGGTGAAACTTTACATCCAGGAGATATGTGTAAGCTACTTACAGAGACATTTGAAATTCTTAAGAAATTATGTTTAGCTGTAGTATAGAGCTACTTAAATAATTGAACGTGAAAAAACTCTTTCGAAAATTCTTGTGTGAATTCAAACTTATAGAAGAGCAATTACCGTGCTCCTGAAAGTGCTAAATTACAATTGATTAAATGCTTACTTATTTTTTCGGGGCAAAATAGAAAAATAATTACATTTCATCACCAATGCAGCAAAAAACACATAGTACGAGTCGAAACCAGTTGTATTTGAAATTGTTAATCATTCTTTTTTCTACCTTTAAGGAAACTCTGTAAAGGCAATACAAACCAACACTTGAAATATTATTTAAGCATTTTCCAGAATATTATTTGTGGTTTATGTTATAAAGAGATGATAAACGAGCAAGTCTTTCGAATAATAAAATTGGGTATATTAACCATTTGAAGGGCGGTGGTATGCCGTTTATTTATAAATTTTGATTTTAATTCCAATCTGCCAAATGTCACCCAGATGTTTTTAATGAAATTTTGTATTTATAATGCACACGAACAAAATTATATATTTATTTTCAAATCCGTTTGTTCGCCATTTCTTTTGATATTCAATCATTTCAACATTTTACAAAAGCAACCGAATTACTTTATCCCTGAAAAGGGTTAAAATAAAACGAATAAATAATACTCATTAACTCTAAAGCATAAACAGTACTAAAGTATACTTATATATTTATCTTTCTAAAGTATACTTATATGAGCAGCGAAACTTACCGTTAACTTCAACTTAAATTGACCAACTACTAAAATAGCTTAAGGGGAAAATAATTCCCACGGAATTTATCAATGAAAATTGGAGCCTATAAATGAACGTACGGAACAGTATTGCTTATTTTGCAATCGAAATACTTAATCAGCTGGTAAGGTTAATTCTCACAAGCTAATGAAGAGTTAGAATTCTCTTCTATTTGCTTAAATGCCAATTGACTAAGCGATTATTTTATTACATGGGGGGAAATGGAAGAATAATTATGTTTAATTTATAATTCGGTAAAAGGCCACACGTCTGTTTGGAAATGCAGTTGTTGAAGCAATTCGAATGATAAGTTTTACCAAAGTTTCGCGAGAGTGAGGAAAGTTTTAATAATATTTTTTATTACAATATTTTGTCGGCGCATAATTTAAATAATGTGATAAACATACAGATTTATTACAGTACTCTCTCACTTGTACCCGATACACGGTAATTATTTTTTAATACCAGTTTTTATTTAAAGAAATTTCCGCCTTATTCAATCACAGAATTTATAAATTGAATGTTACTATTTTAAAATAGTGGTATTAAAAATAATTACTGAACATCACGTATAAGTGAGAGGTCGCTGTATTTTAAAAGTCTTAACTGTATAAATTAGAAAATGTGTTTGTTTTTAAAATGAAAACTGATGCATTGTTGTAATATATTAGTTCATTTCAAATTCCAAATCTGATTTTGAATGAGCAAAAAAAGAAAAATAAGAATTTGAACAGTTATTTATAACATCAGCTAATACAAGATGAGTAATCTAATACGCTATCACATTTTGCTGCATATCTAGTATTCTCTTAAACTGGAGCTTAATTTCTAACATAAAAAGTACCGGAGCCCTAATATTCTGCAGTACTAATAACAGTAGCGTGCCTCTCGTCTGCCACTCCAATCTGCATGTTTATATTTAATAAATTATACGTATTTGCAAAAGTTAAAGCAATTTGTTTCTTTAGCAAAATAAAAATTTTAAATATATCTGCATTTTGATTAAATAAAGTAGGGATTGTGATTCGGAAATAGTGTTAACACAAAAAAAGAATAGTTCGCAGCTATGCATTTTTATGGAAAAAAATGAATGAAATTTTCAAAAATTAATATTTATATGCTGATTTCGCAGCCTCTTAAAACCTGGTAATGTATCCTGTTTTAAAAAGATAATGATATCACGAATGGCGACTATCTTCTGTAATCAGGTTATAATGCTTTTTCATTTAAATGGGGTAATTTTCGGTTACCATGGCCTTACCCACCGCTGTCGCGACAGCTTATGGTTGTTTTGGAGATTGATAAGTATTGATAAGAAATTATGGACTGATAAATGATTATGTCCCATATAATGGTTTGATAGAAAAGAATGCAAAAGCTTCGATATGGGGGGAAAAGGAAAGGGTAATTTAGGCTTCGGTGTTTCGGAAGCGCTTGCACTGGGCTCCGGTGAATTCCGACCAATATTTAAATATTTACTAAAAGCAGAGAAGTACCGGAGCCGGGCTCCGGTGGGCTCCGGCGCAATTTAAGCCCTGTCCTAAACTAGTTTTCCTAAACGATCTAAATGCGTATACGCATTTAGAATTAAGTCTTTGAAAGTCTCCTTGGAAAGACTTTCCAAGGAGTACGGTACCATTATTTTAGATTTGAAATTTTTTACTAATATTATTTCTTTAGATTAAAAATCTTTGTACGATTAATCGCAGAAGTTGCGATGTCATCTCCATCACAACGGGTGCAAAAAAATATTAAATCGAAAAATTCTATTATAAAATTGTGATAAAAACGTACGCACTCTCGAGATGTTTAATTGTTCTATAGGGGAATATGTTCGTGCAGTTTGCGCCAAAGCTTGCACCTAGAAACAAGTTCTTTATTTGCGCTGGTTGATATACAAATAAAGAAGAGCGAAAAATCATGCTTATGTCATAGATTATGAAACACTTTCAACGATATCGGAATATTGATAAGAAATTTAATTTTTGCTCATACAATGACATGGTACATCTGAATAAATAAATACAAAAATACAAACACAGTAAAAAATCATTTTCAGCAATTCCTGTCCATAGCCGGTAATGTGTTCAAATTATTTCGTGCAACCCTGTATACGATCTACACAACTCGTAATACAATAAAAATTCGTTAAGTTTAAAAATGCATATCATAGTTGAAAACGCACATCCAGCAGTTATAGCTCACAGCCAGACCTGTAATCAAATTACTTTGTATGTCTCTGTAAATAAAATATAAATTCTACGTATTCAGTAATCTATAGACAACATGCTGTAGGGCACCTCAGTAATGTATATTAATTTCATTTAAATAGTGTATTAACCCTCTGAGCGTCTGAGGGCTCTCCTGCATTTTCATAAAAATATTTGTAAAACTCAAAATAATTTAAATTTTCTTTCCTTGTTCGTTTCTAAAATACACTTCATATCTCTTTATTTTACATATATCTTAAAATACAATTTTGTAAAAAAAAAATTGCCTACAGCCGATTTAAGTTGTTTTTAATAAACGATAAAATACAGGCAAAACGCTTAGAACCTTCTAAGCGTTTTGCCCGTATTTTTCCGTTTCCCAAAAACAACTTAAATCTGCTGTAGGCAATTGTTTTTTACAAAACTGTATTTTACGATATATGTAAAATAAAGAGATATGAAGTGTATTTTAGAAACAAACAAGGAAAGAAAAAAATTTAAATTATTTTAAAAAATATTTTTTTTACGAAAATGCAGGAATGCAGGGAAGACCAAAATACGCTGCAAAAGATTTGTTCCCATAGCTTCGTTAATTTAATGGAATTGTTTGAGCTTCCGTGAAAACTAACTATAATTGCTACTTACTCCATACCCAATAGAGAGAACTATGGCCATCTATTTCAATGATGCATATCAAATTTATTATGTTTGAAACAATGTAACAACACTGAAAAGCGCTGAAAACGATTTTTCCCCAATAACCTTAATGTAATGTAATACTTTTGAGTGTTCCTGTAGACTAACCATACATGGTACACACTTCATTTTCCAGAATATGCCATTGGAAATATCAATAACATATACTGAACACCATTTTTTTCAAAGAAAAATCTTATTTGTGAATTTCGTATAAACTTACCTCGAAAGTCGTTTTTGTTGAAATTGTTGTAAAAATGTACCACGAAATTATTTTAAAAAAATACTAGTTTTCCAAAAAGAGACTAGTGGGAGCCCAGCATATTTCAATTACATAACAACACGATTATTTTTACACATATTAAAACCCTTGACAGTCAGCCAAATCGTGTTCATAAGCACTATTCAACTATGTTTAGAAAGTGTTATTCCAAAACACCTTACGAATTTCCCAATAAAAAGTACAGTATTTTCTTTACAAGGCGAATAACTAAGTAAATAAATGTATGCAGCTGTGCTCTGTGCTGTCGTGAAATCAATTGCAATTACCACCGTAACAAAATTATTTATTCCGAGGCGTTACATCTAAACATTTAAGTCTTTTAAGTTTGCGTATCCAAACAACAAGTATTGTAACAACATTTGAAATGCAAATGAAGGACTGTTACTTTCTTAACAAACTTCACAATTATTTCCGAAATTCTTGGAGAAAACAGGGTAAAAATT
Organism: Maratus michaelseni; assembly: GCA_963931845.1. NCBI lineage: Eukaryota > Metazoa > Arthropoda > Arachnida > Araneae > Salticidae > Maratus > Maratus michaelseni. The sequence goes on along the minus strand of OZ007600.1, from coordinate 111,649,190 downwards.
AAATTTGATTAACAAAGTAATTGGGTAAAAGTTTTAGATTTGAGAAAAAGTTAAAAGTTCGTGGCATTTATTGAATATTTTATCTGACTTTTAGAACAAACAGTTTTAAAAGTATCGCGTCCTAAGAAATGCGAACATTTCTAAAAATCGACCTTTGGTAAAAGAAAACAGCTAAGAAGTGTTTTAGAACTACTATATCATAATTAATATTTCGTAGTTACATATGAAATAGAATAGGTCAAATTTTATAAAAGATTTAATATTGTTTCGCATATTTCCCGTTTCTCCAAGCTCCAATAAGGAGGGAATTTAAACACGATGATAAAATAACAATAAAAAAATTAAATGTTGAGCTGAAATTTCTGCCTAGTACACATTTTATGCTAAAGTGTTTGGTGTGCAGTAGAAATTTAGAAAAATATGAAAATATTCGCATATTGTTAAAACCATTTTTAAAACAATGAAAAACAATTAAATTCGGACCTTAAACAAACATACTTTTAAATTAAAAAAAAAATATATTTTATAACATTTGAATAATTGAATTTTTCTCTTTATATAGTTATAACTGTTCCGTTTAGTCATTCAAGATATCTTTAGGATTATTTTTCCATAGCTGCAAGGTGGCAGAGCTTTTGCATTTTACTGTAAAAATAGTTTGTAAAAAAAATATTCTCCTTATTTAATACAAGAATCCTGCGATTAAATATACCGACAATTGAGGGGGTCGGGGCAAGAGAGTGTCAAGCCACATTTTTGAACTTGTGAGATATTTCCATTTGAAAATTTGATCAAATACTCAAATCAAGATATATAACCTAAAGTTTTTTCGCCAATGTCTTAGTAACATTTGAGATATTCTGAGTAACAATATGGCATTAATTGAATTTTATTACTATTACGTTTTTTGTAAATTAGCTATCTTCATTGGGGGCAAAAACGAAACCTGTCACATATGCTACCACCAAGTGACATTAGAAACAAATTCTATGTTGGATATTATAATATACAGTATTAAGCTACAGATTACAGTGTTAGATTGTTTTTCACCATAAATGTGGTTTGGCACTTTCTTGCCTCGATCCCCTCAATTCCCTTCAGTATAAAGTGATGCGATAAAATCGTACGAGTTGGCCGCTGTGTTTTTTGTTCATAAACGATATGCAAGCAACAACTTAAATAATTAAAATTGGAAAAAAAAGGGAGCGTTTTGACATTTAGGTGTAAAAATTATTCCGTTGAAGTTTAATTAGGTTTTCTGGTTTTTAATGTATCACCAGTAAAATACTCAAACAGTGATAAATATTAAAAACAGGTGTTCATTAGTTAATGTCTGTAAATTTACTATTTATTGTAATGATATGGTACACAGAGTGATTGATTGCCCCTGGAAAAAGATGTTAGAGGAGGGGGAGAAAAATAGAGAGAGAGAATTGAATGCCGATAGGGGGGGCTCTTCAACCAGCAGTCGTATATATAGCGAAGAAGTAGAGGTTTGAAGATTACAACTGATGATGCTCTAGCGAGAGCGAAAGTGCTTTTGTGCAATGGTGAAGGTTTTTATTTGAAACTGTTTTACATTTTTGAAAAGAGGCACGTTTTTAATGAAAAATTTTAACCATTTTTTTAGATAATGTCTGAATGTAAATTGGTAGTATAGACAATAAATAGTGATAAATATTTGGTTTATTTAATTATTTATATTATTATTTATTTAAATTATAATATTGAATTGTCAATGAAACTACATATGTATTCAAAGTTTTAGCTTAATCGGACAGTTAAAAGTTGTTTAAAATTGACTTGCAGGATTTGAACTAAACATACGTCTATTATCACATATACCGCATACATATCACATTCATATATACACTGCATGTTAATATAACACAATGATTTGCAAACTTTTGCAGAAGTTTTCTTAAGTTTCCATTATCTTAGGAATGGCACTTTGATTTCTCTATTTGTTTTGTTCAAATTATCTAAAAATATAATTTCTTCCCTTCCAGTTCATACACCAAGTTTATGTCACTGAACCAATTATCAGCAGTAACATTTTAGTTTCATTCGTAAATGAACAACGTCATTATATTTACATCATCCGTATGTCAGGGTAAGTGTTGCCAGATTGGGGATTTATTTTTAATTTAGATTGTTTGACTATCACCACTTTTTCAAAAGAGTATAATTCACCTTATTTTTCAGAATTTTTAATCTGTCATTAAATAGGCCGAATACATCTCTTTCAAAAAAGTGGTGAAAGTCAAACAATCTGAATTAAAATAAATCCCCAATCTAGCAACACTAGTCAGGGTTATCCTCCTTTATTCTTCAAACACTCCGTATTCATATCGGGAATTAGGAAACAATAAAGTTTACCTTAACACATTCGCTGCCGAGTTGTATTTTATTTAGAAAATTCAAATTATACCAATAAATAGTAACAGCAATATTTTGTTTATTTAATTACAGGCATTTTGCGATTACATGAAATAAAAATTCTTCTTTCGTAATTTCAGGTACGAATTTATAATTTTAGATTTAGAGATTCGCTGCCAATCACGCGCCAGCGAATGGGTTAAGTAAATACGAAATATCGGTTATTTAATAAAGCAAAATGTACTATTTTATTTTCTGGTATGAGTTCGGAAGATTTCAATGAAATAGGAGGACAAAATAGCAACTTTGCTATGGGTTTTTACTAGTTGTGAAAGGATACTCCTTGCTACTTTCCGGTATAAATTTTTAAATTTTATGAATAATACCTTTTAGAATCTACTAAACCATAGATATTGGGTAAATATTTATTGTGTTTTAATTACAAATATGACCTAACCGATCATGTGCCTCGAAAACCTGCCATCATTTCCTTTTATCACATATTTTCGCCGAGATTAAAGTAAACAACTTGTACGCACACAATCACAAAACATATAATATTCATTTAATATTATTATTGAAAATAATGGAATTTTTAATAGCATTATATGTTTTTCTAAGCTTTAATAATCGGTTAACCACTTCAGAGGCAAAGTACTCTTGTAGCTAAAATATTGAAATGATTCATGAGCGAATTTATTTCTAAATAAATAAAACTTTTTCTCATTTACCTTAAAAAATCAAAATTTGATTATAAAATTCTGGTGTCAATGTGGCATTTTGGGATTCAAATTAAGTGGTATATATAATATACCGGTGCTCTTCAAAGGGTTAAAATTGTAAAAAAAAATAAAAAAAAAATAAAAAAAAATAAACTTAAAATAAAATAAAATAAATCCATTTTTATAAAAGTTTTGTAATGGGGGGATAATGGCGGGAGATCATTTTTCTTATATAAACAAGAAAGAAAATCATTCGTCAAGCATAGATTAATAAACATTTTTCAACAGTTCCAATATACTGTAACGAAATTTCACTTTTCATAAGTTAAAGATTATATATAACATATAAGTAAGTAACCAACATAGAAAACGCATAACACAGGTTTAAAAACCAAATTTCAGCAGTTACTGTTAATATCAGGAAAAAAACTTAAATTATTTGGTGCATCTCGGTACACGATCTATATCTATGTATATACACTACATAGTGTGCTAAAATTTAGCTTAGGTACAAAATGCATAACGCATTCGATTATTAACCTTCATCAATTTTCACCAAAGCGGGAGAGGCACTCAAATAATTCTGCACATCCTTGTGTAATATCTACAGATTTTTATACCTCACATTAAACTAAAATTTAATTCAAGACAAAAAAAAAACACGAATGTAAAAGTACTTACAGGATTTACCATCTATAGGCGGAAATGTATGCAGTACTTTGCATAACCCTGTATATGGATCTATTTGTAATCTACAAACATCCTTTAGTATACTATTGTTGAAGTGGGAAGTTCATATTTCAATACAAAAACGACAATAAGCAATCCACGTCCATAGACAAAAATACTTCTGAATTCTTTTGTTTAGCCCTGAATATGATTTTTAGAATTTATATAAACCACGTATTATGCAAACATTTAGTTAAACTTAAAAGCGTATACCACAACTGGAAGCGCTTTTCCAGCATTTCCCTCTCTTAGACAGTACAGTAACCGAAATGTTCTCCGTGTACTAGAAAATTAAGGATGTTTTTATACACGTTATATTCTACAATAAGCATTTTGTAGTACACCTCAATAACGTATATAAATTCCATCCTGATTGAAATATTATAACATGATTAAAATACACTGGAACCGATTTCCCCCATATACATAATATAACGTATTTCTTTTAGGTGCCCTGTAAACGGACAATAAATGTTATACACTTCACTTTCAATAGCGAATCTCCTATATTAAACTTCATAACAAACATCAATTACTTGGCAATCTGTTTTTATTTAATAAAGTTACAGCACTTACAAATGACAGCGGCAGACAGACAAACGGAAGTCACAAACCTTATTCAACTATGTTGGAAAGTGTTAACCCCTTGAAGGGCACCGGTATATTATATATACCACTTAATTTTAATCCCAAAATTCCACAATGACACCAGAATTTTATAATCAAATTTTATATTTATAAGATAGATGAGGAAAAGCTTTTACTTATTTTAAAATAAATTCGTTCGTGAATCCTGGTGTCAATCAATCATTTCAATATTTTAGCTACAAAAGTTCTTTGGCCCTGAAGGGGTTAAAAGTAAACTAGACAAAAGTAGAGGTAGCTATGTCTATTTTCTCGTGGAGTAAGGCTGAATATTTAAACAGTACTCCTGTCAGATACATTGCGCCCGACGCACAGTTAATACAAAAATTGAAAATTATGAAAAATCGCTAGACTTGATCATGTGAATTAGAATACGACTGACTACATTAATCGCATTTCGCATCAATTTCCGTTGCATTTTACTGTATTAGAATTAAAATAAAATTATTCTTCTATTGTGCCCCGTCAAATTAGATGAGCATTCACATAACTGGCATTGAAACAAGTAGCAGCGAATTCTAGCACTTCATTAACTTGTGGGACATAAATTTTCTTGTTAATTAAGCATTATGATTGCCAAGCAAGCAGCAGAATTTTGAACATTCATTCGTGCTCAAATCCTTGATACATTTCGTGGGAACTACTACTTTTCCCTTAAGCCCTTTTAGTAGTTAGCCAATTTAACTTGAAGTTGTGGGAAATTTATGAAATAATTGTTTCATGCTCAAGTATGCTTTAGAACAGAGGTTCCCAAAGTGTGCTCCGCGGAGCCCTTGCGGCTCCGCCAATACTTTTCAGGGGTTCCGCGACGTTCCAGGAAAATAAACAAAACATGAAAGAAATTAGCATATTGCAAGGGAAAATTTTTCGAAAGTATGTAGGAATTTTTGTGTGTTTGTGAAAAATAACTACATCTATTACTGGGTTGAAAAATACTGTAATATATCTTTTAAATTGTATAAAAATTTGCATTTTACATGTACCTATTACCTATATAATATTTTTGGTATGAACTACTTTATTTTAGTTTTCTGCATTTATTGTGTTTTAAAAATTTGATTCAAAATAATCTACAAGAAATAGTATTCTGAATCGAATGCATAACGTTAATCGAAAGAGCAAAGGTGCTGTTTATGTTATTTGTATTAATTTTTAGTTATTTAAATTTTATATAATGTTTTTCATAGTAAAACAATGTTTGTCGCTTAAAACATGTTTTTTAGAACATCTTGTATCATTTAAAGTCCCTTATTAGATTAATTTTACATTTGTGTATATTGTGTATATATGCTTATTTTTTTGTATAACTTTAATTTCTTTAATCTGTTTATGTTATTTGTATATTTAAATTTTCTGTACTGCTTTTCATAGTAAAACAATGTTTGTCGATTAAAACGCGCTTTTTTTAACTTATTGTGTATTTAATGAACCCCTCATTAGATTCATTTAATATTTGTATACGTTGTGTATATAGTTTTCTTTTTGTAACTTTAATTCCTTTAATCTGTTTATTTTATTTTAATTAATTCTTAGTTATTTAAATTTTCTATGCTGTTTTACATAATTGTACTCCATTTTAAAGAAATGTATATTACTGAAAATGCATTTTTTAACATCTTGTATCACTTAACAACCCCTTTTTAAAATTTTGTTTTAATTGGTCTTGGCATTGGCTAAAATTATTATGTTATCATGTCACATTTTCCTATCAGAAATTTTTGTAGCAATTAAAAAAAATATATTGGTTCTTTACATTTGTCATCACACTAACAATCTAAACTTTTGCTCAGCTCCACCTCTTGCTTAGACTTTTCCTCAATGAGTACCCGCCCTGAAATAAATTTAACTCTACCCATATATCCCGTTTTGTTAGTAAAGTTTTTCTACTAGTTGCACTTTTTTTAACAAGTGTAGTTTTTAACCGTATATCTGTTTTGAGCAAAAACAAGGGTGAAAGAAAGTTTCTTTCAAAATTATAATTAATAGCTAAATACTTCAAAAAAGTGAACGATGCTTCACCTAAAATTACTGTTTATATATTTTGCCCCGCCCACTTAGACACTAAAAACAAGTTCTGCTTCTAAATGTATTTTTAAACAAGTGGGTAAGTGTGATCAACGATCGCACAAAGGGTTTAGTTTAAAGTTCCTTTCAAAACACTTTATCCTTTCTTTAATAAATCCAAATAAATTCCATTTTCAGAAAAAAAAAACATGTTTTTATAAAGTAAAAACTTACCGGTCTATTTTTTTTCGAATATCTGAAGCGGCCGATAGCGGGCAAATACCACTATTATACTCTGTCATAACATTATCTGTCATGTGGACTAAATGCGATATTTAAAAAAAATCAATTTCAAAATTAAACATGTTGTATAGAGACCTTCAAAATGTTAAAATATGCCAATATTTCTATAATTAGGATGATTCCATTATCATGATTCATTACGTTCCTCAAACTCATATATTTACTATTCTCTATTACTCATATTGATGCCCTCTTTGCATTATTCTCAAACATTTGAAAAATCCGCTAAACTTCCTATATGACGTCAGATTAATTTTCCTTTTAACTCTATAATGACGTCATATTAAGCTGCTTTTTGTATTTACACATACTCATACTCCTTGTATTATTGAGAAATGTTTGAAAATTTCCTTTTTATTACCAATATGACGTCGTATTAATCTTTTTTTCAATTGCGGGAACTATTTATTTCATTTTCATTTTTAACGTGGAAATCTTTCAATAGAAAATTAATTATTGTAGAAAGAAATTTATTGTGGTTTTTTAATTGTTGGCAACTGCTATAACATAAAATGTGTAAATTTAATAGGAAAAGGCTGTTAGATTTTTGGTATTTTATCTCTCTATATTAAAATAATACGATTTTTTCAAATTTTATGATTTTGAGCTTCATAGTAGATATTCAGCTGTAAGTACACAAAATTTCATTCTTGTAAGTTATATAGTTTTTGAGAACCGGCTCTGTGACAGATAGACAACGTAGCCGGAGCAATAGGGTTTCGTGAGATGAACGAAACCCTAAAAATGATTCAAAAGAAGAAGTTCAGAGGTGATTCGTTTTCGTTGAATGTTTAGAAGTACAATAAATGTAAAGAAGAACGAAAAAAGAATCCGTAATCGCATAATTCTGTTACGGGTGGGCAGGACTAGGGAAAACGTGTTATATAATTATTTATGGGTGACTGGGCCTACGCGTTTTCTTTATTTTCGCGAGTAGCATATTGGGAAGTCCCTCTTTGGAAATGAAACTGTACAACCTACCTTTTCTCTCTGTGTGTGTGTGGTTTTCGCCATAGATAATAATAGTTTCACGTAATCCCCAATGCAATGCATGGCCCAGACACTGTGACCATTTTGATCTTTAATTCCGAGTTCATACTGGAAATCCCTAAAGAATATTTTTTATTTAAAAAATGGATGACATTAACCCCTTAACAGTATTGCTGGAACGCCGCTCGGGTAAGAGTTTGTTTTCTTCGTTTCTAAAAGCTTTATGAAACCACAAATTTTTAACTATGTTTTTTGCTGTATGTAGCGGACATATCTCCATTATACAAAACAGATATTTTAATACAAAAAAGTGGTTTTTTGTCCTTATTTTTAATTTATTGTGTCCAATAATAGTAAATAAAACTGTTAAGGAGTTAAATAATAGAAAATTTGATTTTCAAAATTTCTAGTATGAATTAAAAATTTCTATATCAAGAAAAGAGCCAAACTGAGAACCTTGGCCACATGTTGGAAACTACTGGTTCGGACTCTTATACAGCAGATGTTTCTCTGCTCCATAGGCATAAAACACATTAATTGTAAACCATAGAGTACCGTGGGGTTAAGGGGCTCCGCCTTAGAAATTCTTCCCAAAAAGGGCTCCGCGAGCCCAAAAGTTTGGGAACCACTGCTTTAGAACATTAACAGGTGTGTAAATGCCTTTTATTCTTTGATTGATTTTAACATTCCTAATTTAATCTTTTATACTCCAAATTATGAATCAAGAAATTGCTCCACCTCAATAATTGTCTTCCTTAATGTATAAAGATATATTAGAAAATATATACAGGGTGATTCAAAACTAGAGGTACAACCTTCTAGCAGGGGTGGGTTGCACTCGGAATCACATAGCAATACAGGGTCGGAAATATTATTTTATAAAATGTAACTTAAAAGATCGCTGTAAATATTTAACTACAATTATTGAATAAAATTTCTGGGTCGAAAAACGACTCTTTGAGCTGCGGCTTATACGCCGGAAATTACGGTACCATTTCTCGTGTTTTTAAAAATAATAGTTTTTACATTATAAATTCGAGAAACTGAAAGGTCTCAATAAATTTAATTACAGCAACGGCAGCATTAGTACAGAATCCAGCGAACGAATTTCGAAACATGTCTATACTATTTTACTGTGTTAGACATTAAATACGAGGGCATTTCGAAAAGTAAAGACACACCGTACGCCGGAGGAAAAGAAAAGTTTTGGCAAGCAAGTTTGCAACACAGGTGTTAACCTTGAACCGTTAGCTTTCTCCTCGCGGTCGTTCGGCATTTCAACGTTGATTCTGGTTGGAGTAGATCGTGTTTAAAATGGTTCCGCGGATTCACAATCCCGCCAAATGCGAAGTGCGCTCCGTCATACGTTTTCTTCAAGCAAGAGGTCAGCGACCAGCGGATATTCACAAAGAAATTGTTTCTGTTTATGGGGACATTATGAATCGACAAAATGCAACGAAATGGTGTCATTTGATGACCGATGTTCATGACGAACAAAGAACAGGTCGGCCATCTGTTATCTCTGATGCCCTTCTTCAGAGAACTGAGGAAGCAATTCGTGCGAAGTGACGTCTCAAATTGAAAGAATTGCATCAGATCATACCGGAAGTGTCAATGACAATTCCACGACGATGATGAGATCAAAGATGAAGTTGAAATGTGGTTCCGACAACAGGCGGAAACCTTCTATGACTGTGGGATACAAAAGCTTGTGCCCCGACTTAACAAATGTTTGGATAACGGGGGTGATTATGTCGAAAAATAATAAATAATCCAGTTAATAAGATGTAACTTACGTTTTCTAAATAAATGTTTTTTTAAGGAATGCGAGCCATTGTATCTTTACTTTTCGAAATGCCCTCGTACAATTCTCGTTCCATGTTATCCAGTGAAAGCATTCAGTCAACTAGCATTTATTAAAACAGCATTCATTCATTGTGAGACTTAAACTTTTAAGCTAATTTGTTGTTTAGATTGAAAAATAATTAGTAGTAAAACGTTGAGATTCACTTTTATGTTCGCATTCAATATTAAAATAATTATTTTAATATTCTTTATTGAAGTACATGATATTACAATTTATACCAAAAAATTATTATATCGCTTTATAAGAGTATGGATAAATCATTCAAATTTAGAATATTCTCTTTTCATTTAAAGATCTATCAAATTAATATAAAAGACATTGACTATGACTGAAAGTAATTTATTTACTCCCTATAGAATGTTTTAAAATAAATTAAAATAGCTTTCTAGGCGAGAAGTGGGTTTATTAAAAAAATTGATAAGAAAAGCATATTTGATCACCAGCATAATAGTAAATTAAAAATAATCACAATAATATAATCAAGAAAAAATCAGAAATGGTATTTAACACGATCCTGATGGTTAACGCGAATTCGCTTATTTTAGATATGTGTAACTCCGCCCACGATCTGTAATTTTGCATTTTATATGTTATATTATATCATAAAAATAGACACAATATTTGTATTTATACAATTGATTTACTATGCATATAAGCACTCCAATTAGAAACAGTACTATGAAATATATTAATTTAAAAATAAACAAAAACACCCAAAAAATTTTTGTTAAAAAATGCCGCTACACATTGCTGGCAACTTTTTCATTATTTAAAGACTCATGGGGGTTACTCTTGTACATTTTTTTTATTTAACAAAAATATTTCTGTTGTTTGTGTATATGATCAAATTGTTTTGTATAATAACGGTACATTTCTAATCAAAGTATTTATATGCATTGTACACTAATTGTATAAATACAAATACTGTGTCTATTTTTTAATAATAATAAAATATATAATGCGAAATTACTGCCTGTGGATGGAGTTATATATATCCGAATAACGCTAATTTGCGTTATCCGTCAGCAATGTATTAAATCATATTTGAAATATCATTGACAAATCACGTTTGTTTCAGGGTTAATGTAAAATTATTGATTAACAGTTTAGAATACATCTGCTGCATACACGTTCTTTTCTAACACCCTGGGATAGATATTTAATTATTGTTCTATTTTTATTCATGAATAAGCACTTTGTCATGTGACATTTAAGCAGGTAGAAACGAATATGAACGCTTTATTAACTTGTGAGAATGAAATTTTCTAGCTTATTAATAGGGAATGCAGTCCTGCAAGCTTAGGAATCCCGCGGCCGGTACATATTTTTATTCCAATAACTTACCAGAATTTTCAAATAGTAACTTTGCTTTAGGTAATCCCGTAATGTCTGTGCTTAAATAAATCAAACATTACTATCCTAATATTTTGTTAGATTTATGGAATAAAAAAAAAACACTTCCAGTTTTTTTAATAGATTTCTTGAATAAAAGGTCTTTTATTCAAAATACCTACCAGAATTATCGAATACTAGTTTTTGTATTGTTTAATCACAGACATTACGTAAATAATATATAATATTATATTTAATTTAACTATAGAGGGAGCTATTGATTGTATATTAATTTTACTTTCAGGAATTAAAATTGGATGGAGTAATATATATTCACGGATATAAATTTGTTATAAGTGTATTAAAACCAGAATTATTTTGAGTGTTTTTGAATCATTTTGTGATTGGGTGTCATTTATGGGGTTGTGTTTTAAAAAAAGTGTGCTCTCAACTTGTCTTACAAATCATTTCTCTCAACTCGACTTAGTTAACATGTATGATGCATTGCCATGTGGATGTGAATATTATGTAGACGTTGTGACATTTTAAGGATTCTGTATAATTATTGTGAGTAAAATATTTTATCTACACTTTACGAGTTCATATTTCCAATTTTATTATTTCAAAACTGTTATCTCGTGGTAATTTAGTGAGGTGTTAATTGCAGTTTTTTGGATAATCGATGTGAGTGAAATATATTGTATTTTCTTAATGGTTTTTTATTTCCTATTTAAATGTTTCCAAATTTTGGTATTTCCAATTGTTGTCTGGTAATAATTCAGTGTACCTGGATGATTCTACTGATCTTAGCATTATGCCAGTGGAATTATGAAACACTGAATTATTATTTAAAACACATGTGGGTGCATCCAGGCTGATGAGTACATGTGCATGTGTTTTTCCATGTCCAATTCATATTTGATTCTCATGTGGTCCAATTTTCCATTGTGTATGGTTCATATTTAATTTGTTAATCCATTTGTGTTTACTTAGTTGCAACTCCAATTTATAATTTTTTTTTTTCCCCTTTCTCTCTATTTCTTTTTTCAATATTCTTTTGGTATGAGTAAAATTTGGCTAATTACCATTGAAGCATCAGCTATGGTAATATTATGTTTGCACATGGTATTTATTAGCTATGTGGTATTCTGTATACACAGTATCATTGATTATCTCTTTGGAGATTTAAGTAGAATAGAACTTGATATGTTTTTTGAAATTCATAGATATTATAATTATTTAACATTCTATAAAATTATGCTGCATTGCGCAAATTAGTATGGAATGGTTTTTACATATTCTTTTCAATATTCTTTTCAACAATAGCTAGTTAAAATATTGATTTTTATATGATACCATAATTTAGCCTAATTGGCTCACAAATCACTTTGATTAACTTCTGTTTGAAATACATAGTTATTATAGCTGCATTGCGCTTTTAATGGTGTATTTAATAATAATTTAATAATAATAATATTTTAGTATTACTATTATTTCCTGGTATCATTTGTTTATCTATTGAATTTTCAAGGGCATCTTTATAAAATCTTATTCAGGTTCTAATGATTTTTTTTTTTTTTTTTTTTTTTTTTTTTACCAACATTAATTTTGTACTGACTTATGACTGCTAGGGGTTTTTATATTGTTGTCTTTTGATGTTAGTTTGCTTAATGGGACTTTATGTATATATGTAAATAGTTTTATTATATAGCTTTATTATATTTAATCAAGTATTAAACAGTCAATCTTAATATTTTTTTTTATTTTTTTTTTTTTATGGATATTCCAGTAATATTAAGATTGATTCATAACAATTTTTTTTTTTAAATATGTTATAGATATATTTAATATGTATTTCTTGCAATTTTTATTGCTATCAAACAAATATGGCAGTTATTAGTAAAATGTTAGATACTGGCAATTTAGGCCTTGGTGGATCCAGGACTAATGCTCGGTACAGGAAGATTATTAGGGATCTTCCTGGATCGTTATCAGATAACCTATTCTATTGTCCCAAGCCTGTACTATGTTTTCGAGAGTGTGAATCTACGCGTTGTCTTACATGTCCATTAGCTGATAAGTCACAGATTTCAAATAATAACAATCTTAATTTGGTAAAATTTTGCAAAGCATACAATGTAATCTATTCATTGAAATGCAATTCGTGTAACATGGAATATATTGGACAGTCTTGTCAAAAATTACATAAGCGGCTAAATTTACATCGTTCTCATATTGATAAATATAAAAATTCTAAATTTCAAACAACTCATAATATTGAATATACTCATTTCAAAAATCATGATTTTAAAAATATTACTATTAAAATACTTAAAATACAAAAAAATTTTACTGAACGACTTTTTCTAGAATCTTAATACTACATATCCTTATGGATTAAATCAATTAGTATACAAAAAATCACATCCTGTATTTTCAGATTTAACTAAATATGAAAATTATAAAAATCTTTATTCCGGATTAAATTTTTCAAACTTAAAAAAAACTTCTAGATCTGGTAGAGGTAAACATAATAACAAAAAATTCACTGATGATATTGTGATTCAACAGGAGCTTGATAATCTTGAGGCACAATTTTGTAATGATTATTGTTGGCTTGCTATAAGAAAACATGTTTTTAGTATAAAAAAGAAATATATAAACCAATATTTCAAGGTATTTAAAAAGAATCAATATTCTCCACATTTTTGTGATATCTTTTATGATATTCTACATTATAGAGCAAACCTATTAAATACAAGTCTTTCTAATAAACCTAAATATAAAACTAATAATACACAATTAATTATAAATTTTTCCAATCATGTATTTAATAATATAAATTTACACAATATAATAAACAACATTAATAATAATTTTCCAATAAAAAATTTTACCATTCACAAGACATATAAATATAATCGCACACTTGGACGTAAAATTTTTAATTACAATTCTTTTGCAAAAAATTTGGTCTCTTCAAAGAATTACCCATGTTATTGTAATGACCCAAAATATCAAAAGTATATAAATACAACACATGGTCATATCATTACTGGTGATCTTAATATTGCAGAACAACCTATTTTACAAAACTTAATGCATAATGGCACAAAATTTCGTCTTCCATATAAGTGTAATATCAAATCCATAATATTGCAGTTTATTCAAGATATTGATTTGTTTATATATAAAATTGCTGTTGATTACAATAAACCAATCGAATATTTCAGTGAATGGAGATTTTCTGTAATTGATAAATTAAAAAATGAAATTATAAAAAATTATCATCATATTACACATGCAGCTTTTAAAAACATAAATAAACATATATCAGAATTACAAAACAAATTTATAATTACTTATGTAGATAAATCTCCAAATAATTATGCTATCATTTGTAAAGAATACTATAAAGTGTTAATTCACAATGCAATCAACACAAGTAATATTTTTAATAAAACTAAATTAAATATTGAAATAAATAACAGAAAATTATTAAATTATCACAAATTACTAAAATCAAATGTAATAATTTTAATTATCCTTATCTTGTTATAATTCCAAAATTTCATAAAAATCCTATTAAATTTCGCACTGTTACCATCGGTTGTAACACATATAATAAAAATGCAAGCAATTTACTACTTAATATTTTAAAGCAGATATATGATATAACGCTAAAACATAATAACCAACATTGCCTAAAAAATAGTTTTCAACTCATTAATAAAATACATAATATCAATCCGGTAAAATTCATAAAAACATTGGATTTTAATGATTTATTTAATAACATTGATATAAAAGATTTACATAAAACAATGTGTATATTATTTAAAGAATTTAAATCTCAATTAAAATTAAAAGAACATATTTCAGTAAATTTTTTTAAAACTTTACTAAATTTTACATTGCATAATAATTACATTATATATGACAATATTATCTATAAACAATGCCAGGGAATTCCGCAGGGCGGAACCGCATCTAGTATTCTCTCTGACCTTTACTTATATTATTATGAAAGAAATATAAGTCCGAACACTGATTATGTATTTTATCGCTATATTGATGACATTATCATATTTTATTTCAATGAAAAAAATTGCACATCACCACTCAATTTTTATCCTACTCAGCTTAAATTAAGCGAAAATGATTTAATTAATAATAATATAAACTTTCTTGACTTAAAAATTAATATTACTAATAATTATAAATTAATTTTTGATATTTATGATAAGAGATTTGATTTCCCATTTAAAGTAAATATTTTTACCAATTATGCTTCATGTTTACATAAATCTGTTTATAAAAATATAATTATCAATTATCTACATCGTATAAAATACTTATGCTCAGATATAAATAAAAACAAAAATATTAGATATATTCGAGATCAAGCAAAAATATATGGATATCCTATTTTTATGATAAATTCAATCAACTCTTTTAAATAACATTTATTATATAATTTAAATATAAACATGGTATGTAATAAATTATTGTTTTAGTGTGCGATAACATATAACAAAAGATATAGAAAATAATAATTATAACATACATTATTACAATTATAACATATTAGGAAATTTAATATTTAATATTTGTTTGAACATTATATACACTTTATGTAGAAAATTACAAATATAACATACATAATTACAATTATAACATATTAGGAAATTTAATATTTGATTGAACATTATTTATACTTTGTATAGTTGTGATTGTGCGTTGCCGATCACCTCTGTTTAAGGTATTATTGATGTGCAGTTTTCATACATTTATAAATTAACTTATACAATAACAAATTAAATTATACAATGATAACATTGGTGATTATAACTCATATATATATATCTATTTGCAATATATATAAAAATAAATATATATAGTTTTTATTTTTGTCTATGAATAATTAAAATTAACAAGTATTTTAATTACTGCATTGCATTAATTTGATTGAAAAACAGTAGTAATACTATTAATTATCAACATTATAAATTTTGAGATATTTTGAATTGTTTATGAATTATTTAATTAGATATTTAAATTAATCTATAAATATAAAATATATTTACAATGTAGTATAAATTAAACATTAATTATTTAAAAACAAGTCTAATATATATTTAAGTAGTAGTAAAAATAAAACATTAATTATTTAATAAATGTCTATAATATCAGTGGATTAACACAGCTGGAAGCAAAAATAATTTGAATTAAAATAATATCTCTTTTACATAATATATTCTTGTTAAGAATATCTGAAATGCTGTGCAAGTTGAATTAATTCTGTGTAGATTTATTCATATAGTAGTATTATATTTTTTTTGAATTTTAAGTAAAATTACAAGTTAGTATTGTTTTTTAAAGTTTATTTATATAAATAAATCTAATGAAGTGAGTATGTAACTAATAAAGTGGATATATAACTAAATATTAATTATGAACTATTATAATACCAATAGATGGCGACACTTTACCTTTCAGGTAGTTGTAGATAATATTGTTAATATTATATTTAATTTAACTATAGAGGGAGCTATTGATTGTATATTAATTTTACTTTCAGGAATTAAAATTGGATGGAGTAATATATATTCACGGATATAAATTTGTTATAAGTGTATTAAAACCAGAATTATTTTGAGTGTTTTTGAATCATTTTGTGATTGGGTGTCATTTATGGGGTTGTGTTTTAAAAAAAGTGTGCTCTCAACTTGTCTTACAAATCATTTCTCTCAACTCGACTTAGTTAACATGTATGATGCATTGCCATGTGGATGTGAATATTATGTAGACGTTGTGACATTTTAAGGATTCTGTATAATTATTGTGAGTAAAATATTTTATCTACACTTTACGAGTTCATATTTCCAATTTTATTATTTCAAAACTGTTATCTCGTGGTAATTTAGTGAGGTGTTAATTGCAGTTTTTTGGATAATCGATGTGAGTGAAATATATTGTATTTTCTTAATGGTTTTTTATTTCCTATTTAAATGTTTCCAAATTTTGGTATTTCCAATTGTTGTCTGGTAATAATTCAGTGTACCTGGATGATTCTACTGATCTTAGCATTATGCCAGTGGAATTATGAAACACTGAATTATTATTTAAAACACATGTGGGTGCATCCAGGCTGATGAGTACATGTGCATGTGTTTTTCCATGTCCAATTCATATTTGATTCTCATGTGGTCCAATTTTCCATTGTGTATGGTTCATATTTAATTTGTTAATCCATTTGTGTTTACTTAGTTGCAACTCCAATTTATAATTTTTTTTTTCCCCTTTCTCTCTATTTCTTTTTTCAATATTCTTTTGGTATGAGTAAAATTTGGCTAATTACCATTGAAGCATCAGCTATGGTAATATTATGTTTGCACATGGTATTTATTAGCTATGTGGTATTCTGTATACACAGTATCATTGATTATCTCTTTGGAGATTTAAGTAGAATAGAACTTGATATGTTTTTTGAAATTCATAGATATTATAATTAAATATATATATATATATATATATATATATATATATATATATATATATATATTACTATTTGAGAATTCTGGAAGGAGTTTGGAATAATAAAATATAGGTATCACAATCTAAGGGCTGCCACTGGCTATAATTTATAAACTGTATTCGTTCCACTATTTACAATATATTAACAAAAATAGTCGTCAGTGGCAGCATTGGCCTTCCTAATATAGTCCGACCACATATTGTGTGGAAAATTATCAACAAGAAAATAAGGACGAATCCAAATACAGCCGTCTCGCAGGGAGAAAGAAGAAATCCAATTACTGGAGAGGCAAACTTTTTTGGTATCTCCTAATAGAATTATTCGTCTTATTTTAACGGCTTATTCCTGCAGAATTTCTATCCAGAAACTTTCTTCTCCGTTTTACTGGTGGGAGTTTGCCCTTGTGGTAAACAGTATTAAGCTGTCACCCCTAATAACTAATCGATTCTTCCATTTACGCCTTTAAACCGGATGTTTACATTTTCATCTAATCGGTGGTACAACAGTATTTATGTATTTGGCAAGCAGTACTGCTTGGGGTAGAAGTTGATAGTTTGGCCTTCATTTTCAGTCTAAAATTCCGAATAGAAATTTTTCTTTGTTTAACGACCGAGTTTTCATGATTACATAAAATAAAGATTCGTCTTTCGGAATTTCCGGTACCGTATTTCTGAATAGAAAAGGACGCCAAATTGGCAACCCTGCTTGGGACATTCCCTAATATTATGAAATTTTATATCGAGATATCGACTTTAATATACTTCATTCAATTGCACGACATTTCAAATCATAGAAAAAAATCTTTTCGAATTTTTAACGACATAATAAACTTTTAAGAATAAGAATTTTTTTTTCAATTAATACCTTTAACCTTTTGCTTACGGGCTAGGACTGGCGGCTATTTTTATATAAACTCATCCCACAATTTACAAAAAAAGCCCCACTGGTGGCCGAGAGGTTCTATTGTCAAAACTGGTGCTGGGTTCGAACCCAATCGCGCTTGTCGGCCTAATCGTTCGGAGTTTTCCGTGGTTTTCTCCTAACCATGGATAACCATCCGTAAATACGGGTTAGGTTCCCTTAGAAAGACCCCCAAGGAGGGCACTTCGCTCTAGGGCCTATATCACTCATGTAGATAATCAGCCGTCAACCAAACCAACCAACCAAAAAAAAAATTTTGTTATACATTTTTCTTGAAAGTAACCTGGTACAAGTGTATGGCAGAGATTATAAAACTAACAAGAATTGCCTTCGTGCAAGAATACAGGGCTGCTGCAAGCAAGAATTTTCTAATATTCTTCCTACAACTACTTCCAAACAATAGTCTTCATACTGGAGTTGTAGTAGAAATATAACGCGAGAAATATTGCTTGGAAATAGTGATAGCCGAAATAATAATAAACAAAAATAGTCGTCTATATCAACACTACCTACTTTACATTTGTAATAATAAAATTACATTATAAAAATTTTTCAGATGCAGACGGAAAAAAGTCTTAAGAAAAAATATTCAGAAAAACATTTAAAAAAAAAGAAAACTGCCCAGTTAAACTGAGGGCATTGAGCTCACAGGCTATTCACACTAATTGTATATTATACTCTTATTTCAAAGAATTTGAAATATGCCCCTCGAAAAATAAAGAAATCAACAATATTTTAACGGGGGGTCATCCCCCGTTATCCCCCTCATAGTTAACTAATGAACCCCTTACACGAATCAGGGAAGTCTCTAATTACAATGAATATATATACAAAATTTGAAGAAAATCGGATAATTCTGCATGAAAAACCCATTTATCTAAATTAAGGGGGGATTAGCCCCCCTTTCCCCCTTTATACTTAACCAATGAACCACCAAAACTATTCAGAGAAGCGCATTATCACAATGAAACTATATACAAAATTTGAAGAAAATCGGATAATTCTGCATGAAAAACCCATTTATCTAAACTAGGGGGGGGGGGTAATCCCCCCTTTCCCCCTTTATACTTAACCAATGAACCCCCAAAACTATTGACAGAAGCGCATTATCAGAATGAACCTATATACAAAATTTGAAGAAAATGGGATAATTCAGCATGAAAAACCCATTTATCTAAATTAAGGGGGTTTTAGCCCCCCCCTTTCCCCCTTTATACTTAACCAATGTACCCCCAAAACTATTCAGAGAAGCGCATTATCACAATGAACCTATATACAAAATTTGAAGAAAATCGGATAATTCTGCATGAAAAACTCATATATCTAAATTAGGGGGGTATCCCCCTTTCCCCCTTTATACTTAACCAATGAACCCCCAAAACTATTGACAGAAGCACATTATCAAAATGAACCTATATACAAAATTTGAAGAAGATGGGAGAATTCTGCATGAAAAACCCATTTATCTAAATTATGGGGGGTTAGCCCCCCGTTTTCCCCCTTTATGCTTAACCAATGAACCTCCAAAACTAATCAGGGAAGCGCCTTATCACAAGGAACCTATAAACAAAATTTAAAGTAAAACTATTAGTTCTATCAAGAGTTATCGCGTTACGTACATACATACATACATACATACATACGTACGTACGTACATACAGAACCGGCGGGCACATAAGCTCTCAGGCTTTGATAGCCTGTGAGCTAAAAATCAACTTTTTTTACTAAAATACAAATTGGAAATAACATTCATAAATTGTATTTAAATATCGCTCACGATACACATGTTTGCTTCAACGTTGAAACAAAAATAGCGCATAACAATTCAGAATACGACCGTTGCACATCGATTCAAGAATGTGAAGTTCTATCGCACTGGGAATGAAATATCACCACTCTCCGATTTTCCTTCATAAAATTAAATAAGCACTTTGTCAACTGACACTTAAGCAAACAGCGGCGAATTTGAAATTTTCATTAAGTGGTGATAATGAAACTTTCTAGTAGATTAGGTATTTAAATTGGCAAATAAGCAGTAAAATTTCGGAATTTCACTTATATTCTCAAATTTGATACAGATTTTAATATTTTTATTCACATGCTATTCTAAGTCATAAAAATACTTAAATTATTTTATCATTTTTCGAAGGTATAATGAAGCATTTAAATTGGCAAATAAGCAATACGATTTCGGACTTTCACTTATATGCTCAAATTTTAATATTCTTCATTCACATACATGATATTCTAATTCATAAAAATACTTAAATTATTTTATCATTTTTCGAAGGTATGATGAAGCATTTAAATTGGAAAATAAGCAGTGCGATTTCGGACTTTCATTTATATTCTCACATTCGATACCGATTTTAATATTCTTCATTCACATACATGATATTCTAATTCATAAAAATACTTAAATTATTTTATAATTTTTCGAGGAAATAATGAAGCATTCAAATTAGGAGCTATCTATTTTAATTTAACATTCTATAAACTATGAGGGTATTGAATGTTTGACGCGGAAAATACGGGATGGTTATATGACAGAAAACGACAGATTTCCTACTCCAAACATTGTGCACAATAACGTCAAAGAGTGTCGTTAGGAAATTCTGCTGTTTAAAGATATCCCCCTAATATTTTTTCACACTACAAATGTTCACCTCTATTATGACTTCCAGCACAGCTGTCAGATGTTATCTATTTTGTTACCGCTTAGTTTTAACAGTAAATTTTGTCATATTTAATCGCAAATTTTGGCTAAATTTTGGCTAAATTTTGGCTAAATTTTATATTAAATTTTAGTGGTAACAAAATTTTGTAAACTTTGGCAGCTATATTTACAAACACTTTCTTCGTGCAGTACACATATACGTAATGAAATAAATTATAAAACATTATGTGGACGATAAAAATCTTCCTTTAAGCCGGTTTCGTACGCTTGTACCACAATTCTTTAATTGAAAATTTCTATTTAATATTTAAATAGAAGAAATTTTAGATACTTCGTTTAATTGCAGGATTTGTAATACTTTTCTGCATTTAAATAAGGCTAAACATTCTATTAAAAATTGTGATAAATGCCGTACGAACCCTATTAAAGAAAAAAATGGATAAGGGAGGTATATATAATCAATTTCTATTATCATATAAATAAACATAATATTTAGAAATGATATTTTAATATCTTACTGATGATTCATATGTTTGTTGGAAGGCTGGAGCAAAAATAGTGGATAACATACAACTGCTGCATATCGATCCTAACGCACTGGGAATGAAATATAATTATTCGTCGATTTTCCTCCCTGAAATTAAATAAGCACTTAGTCATCTGACATTTAAGCAAATAGCAGCAAATTTGAGCGCTTCATTAACTTGTGAGAATGAAACTTTCTGGCTGATTAAGTATTTGGATTCCCAAACAAGCAGTGCAGCTCTGAACATTCATTTGTAATTCCCGAATTTGTTTGATAAGTTTCGCAGAAGCAACTTTTGCCTTCAAGGCACTTCATGTACTCGGTCAATTTAAGCTGATGTTCAGGAAAAGATATGTAATAAATGTTGGATGCCTATGATTGCTTGAGAAATTGGACAGGTGTGTTTAATTGTGTTTTATGTCATTGATATTTAGATATTGCTTTTTTACATTTCTAGTTTAAAAGTCTGGTAGTTAATGCCATAGAAATTCTATTGTTTTGTTACTTTTTAACACTATCTAAATATATGTACCAGAAATATTCTTTAGAAAAATATTGAAGATTTATTTAGAAATAACATTTTGTTTTTATGAAGAATTATATTATATATATATATTGTGCATAATGTCGAGCCCTCAAAGTACTTATTATATTTATATTTGAAATTAAATAAAAACAGTAAGATTTTAAAGTTATTATTTTTTTTAATAATGGCAATCTCACATCATTCATCGTGTTGTTTTTCTAAATATTTAAAATAGGTTGCTTGATATTCTTATATATTGAAATATCTTAAAAGTATAGAATGAAGAGATGAAAGTTTTAAGACAAGATAATTAAGATCTTGACAAATCGTGACTTTGTAATAACGAGATAAGCAATTTTCAATCAAATTTATTTATGTTCTAATCTACCGCTGTTGAAACGAGTACTTTGATTTTTAGGATTTAATCCTTTCGCCCCAACCCGTACGCATATGTGCCAGCAACATTTTCCCAATAGCGACTATTTTTTTATTCAACTCGTACCACTTTCTATGAATATTTTTTTTAATTTTTTTGACAGCATGCACAAAAGAAATCAATCATAAATATTAATATTTGAAAACAGTGATACGAATGGGATATAAAAATAGTCGCCAGTGGCAGCCTTCTTGCAATAATAATCCTGGACGAAAGGGTTAAACATCTCTTTACTTTTTTGTACCTTTGATAAAACATAAAGGAAAAACTTTCATAAAGAAAATTAATATGAAGCGTCAATAAAATTTAACATGGTCTCTCTGTTGTTTAAGGTGGCAATCCTTATCCCAATGCAAGATAAAATACCAGTATTACCAACTCACCCACTTTTTTATAAAACAAAGCACCATCCTATCAAAATTGTTGTATAATTAGTTTTGTTTTGTTTAACGATATACATTCCATGTTTAAATAAAACAAACATCACTTTACAGAAATTCCCGTAGGTTTCTTTGAATTAAAAAGGTGGCTATGTTAGCAACACTAGAAAATACAACTTTCAAAGGCGTTACTAACGTGTAGCAGGAAACGTGAACAGGCGCATGAATCATAAGTTATTGGTATAGGAATTGTACAAAACATGTTTATTCGTTTCAAGGATCATATGCAGTACGACTATATACTATATACAAATGGTCGATATGGGTTCAAGTAATCTGTATATAGATGTATATAAGAACCTATCATCCCATTCAACCACAGAATGTTAGTGGTGTTCCTAATAGCACTTCTTATATACATTTACAGTTTTTAGATACTTAAAAGAAATGGTGGAACAAAAAAAAACTTCTTTTACATAAACACACACGAAATAATGTGCATTTACCTTTCAAATTTTTCTTTTAAAACAAATTTTCGCAAATATTTTCTGGTTGTGATTACGATTTTCTTATATGTGACTGAACGTTATCGGAATATTGTCCATTTAGAAGATCTTAAAAAATACAATTTTCGCTTATATCTTGAAACATAATGATTAGAAAGGACTGCAAAATTACACAACCGTCAATTATTTTCTTTGACGATATCCATACTACAAATAATATAAGAAAATCTATATATTTAAAACGAAAATCGCATTCTGTCAAATTTCCACACGAATATCGTCTCTTTACGCATGCGTCAACGTTTTTTTTTATATAAAGCTTCTCCCCTCGAAACGGGAAACTTGATTGATTGACCTGTTTAGCCGAGGGGGTTGAAAAGGCTTAATTGAAAGACTTTCTAATATATTTTTGCTCTGAGGTTGAAAGCAAAAGCTCTTTTTTAAAGAGCTCATCTTTTCACTACTAAATATGTAAATTTTTTCGCAAAATTTTAAAGAGAGCTTGGAGACAGTTATATTTATAACCGATTGAAATGTCAGAGAGTTCGGAAGATGAGAACTATTTTTTGGTTGCTATGTTAAAGGAGCCGACGCGAAAACAAACAAACAAAAAAGCGAGAAGAAAACATTTCTTTTACAACTACATAACAATATTTTTTTCACAAAATTTTACACGGGCTGTAAAACCGTTTTATTTATTATCAATAAATATTTCAAATAGTTCGGACAAAAAGAATTTTTTATTTTAAAACTATGAAACGACCCAACGTAAAATATACAAAAAAAATGAGCGCTTTTATCACTTAATACCAATATTTTTTCGGGAATTTTTCATTTTAAAATATAATTTTATAAAAAAATTTAAAGAGAGCTTGGATACAGTTATATTTATAACCGATTGAAATATCAGATAGTTTCGAAGATGAGAGCTATTTTTTATTGCTGTGTTAAAGGAGCCGATGCGAAAACAAACAAACAAACAAAAAAGCGAGAAGAAAACATTTTTTGACAACTGGATAACAATATTTTTTCACGAAATTTTTACAGGCTGTGAAACCGTTTTATTTATCACCAAAAAAGATTTTAAAGAGTTCGGACAAAAAAAAACTTTTTATTTTAAAACTATGAAACGACTCTATGTAAAAAAACAAGAAAATGAGTGCTTTTATCACTAAATATCAATATTTTTTTCGCGAATCTTAAAATATAATTTCATACAAAATCGGTTAAAGATATTAAAGAATAAAAACTTGTTTTTTTTTTTTTTAATTATTACCACGGGCCCGGGCAATGCCGGGCAGGAGTAAGCTAGTTGGTTGTTAAAGTTAAACTAAAGATGTAATTAATGCCTAAAGGGATACAAACATTACACAAAAAAGCATAAAATAACTTTTAATATAAACATGATGTTGATTTACAAATTAAAAAAGCAATATGTAAAATAACAATTTTCCCATTTACAGTTTACCCACTTTAAGCATCTGCGTGTTCTCGTGCTTTTCATTTCTAAAACTTTACGAAAATAGTTTATCATTTTCGAGCTTGAAGATGTCGCCGTTTGAGTGTACGAAACATGTCATCTTTATATAAAAATGTATTTAAAGTCTTTTTGTGTAATGTTTTTACTACTTTAAGCATTAATTACATGTTTAGTTATCCATTCTACTGGTGTAAAATAAAAATTATTCCTTTGCTTAACACAAATAGCGTGGAATATTTTTGGTTCTAATCAATGTATCTCACATTAGATAAAAGTTTATACACCACCCCCTGATACTAGGCCTGTGCGCTCACAAAAATGGCGGCTGTCGCAGGCGGATTTTTTTGTCAGCGTTTGAACGGTCCCTCGAACTTTAACATCAATAATTTCTAAAAGTTTTCTTCGCCTAATTTTTCTGAGATCAAATAAGTCAAAGAAAACTTTTAGATATTATTGATGTTGATGCACAAACACAAACACTGAAAAAAAATCCACCTGCGACAGCCGCCATTTTTGTCAGGGCGCAGGCTAGTACTCAGGGGGCGGTGGTTTATAACCAGATGACGTTTTAAGAAGATATAAATTAAAGCTTGTCATGTGAATTTAAAGTTAGCATCCTCAAAATTTGAACTCGTCTAAAATCGATGAAGATTTAACAAAGATACATAAACTATATACTTTATTTGTGCGTATTTTTAGCTAAAAGACTTAAAGTATCAAAAGAGGGCGTTACTATTTAAAAAAACGATGTTGTTGCAATTTTTAAAATGTAGACGAATTCCATTTCAACAAGTTCACTTATATTCTGAAAATAAATACAATCTTCCGAGTCTAATAACACTTTTGATGTTATTGTATCGTAAACGATTTGGGAATAAAGGCAGGTGTATCTTTTATCATTATATTACAAGGGTAATTTGTAACAAAGTGTTTAGCGCTCTTTTAATTAAAAATATCCAATATAATTTCTGAAAGTAATATTTGTTTTATTTAATCATGGAAAGCCTTTCATTAAATAAATATAAGATGGCTATAAGGAAATCATAGTAATTTTTTTATACAAAAGATGCTGGCTCGTGGCTTGCCAGATTGCAATCTCGACTTGCAATAGATTTGCTAATAAAAGAAATTTCAGTAATTCTCCTATGTAATATATAACACTGTAGTTATAAAATAAATTATAATTATATCAATTTTTTATATCAGTGCTTCAAAATCTAGAAAATATTGTAGAAATTTAGAGCTTCGCGGTTTTAAAAACAGATATATAAGCAATTATTACCCTAAGATGAATTATAATGAACAATAATATAAACATTGTTATGTTGAGAATAATTTTTGTTCGAAAAATTTTAAGCATGACACTATTATAAAATAAAATATCTACATAATGGATATGAAGCACACACGTGATGTATGTTTAATGTGAAAAAGGTATATCAAATATGTTTATTCTACATATAAAATTCGGCAAATGTAAACTTACATAATTTTATTATATATTTTGAAATATATATATTTAATTATCTATTAGTGATTTTAAATAATAATATTTGTTAGAAACATTTGGAAAAACTATAAAATCTTAAGCTTTAATACATAGTGCTATTGAAAATATCGCTGTATTCTGTATAAGCGATGGAAAATAACTTTATGCTTGACTTAAGTTCTAAATGTTTTGGTGTTTAAAGTAGTTATTCGATTTTTGAGTTTTAAAGTTTTTGTGAAAAATAGATTTATTTTCTTTTGAACCTTTGATAGAAAATATGAAAGTTTGATGAAAAAACCGTAATGGGAAGCGCAATAAAAATTATAATATGTATCCTCAACTTCTTAAGATATTAGAAATTAGAGCTAACTCTATATGACAGAAACGGATATTCGATTATTAAATTATTTTTATTCTACGCAAAAAATTTTGCAAATGCAAAATTACATCATTTCATCATATGAATTTCTTAAAAGTTTCAGTTGTTGGTGCTTTTAAATAATAACATTTGTTTGAAATATTTAACAAAAGATTTAAATTTTAAGTCTCAATAATATATTAATAGTGAAACTCTCACTATATTTTCTAAAAGCTAGAGCAGAAAACTTCATTGTGCTTGATTTATTTATGTTCTATGTCTATTGCTTTTCAAAGTACTTCTTTGATCTCTGAGTTTTAAAGTTCTTTTGAAAAATATATTTATTTTCTTTTGAGCCTTTCATAGAAAATATGAAATATTTCAAAAAGAAACCTTAATGAGAACCGCAAACAAAGTTTATCTGTATATTCTCTTATCTTCAACATATCAATTCTAACCTGATATGAGAGAAACGATTATTTGAGGATTTCTACTCAAGTTTCCGCTTTATTTATTTATTTATTGAAATACGGATGCTTGAGGCATGACATGGAATACATGACATATATTAGAAGTATGTTACAAGTTTACTTACTTACGTCAATGCCGAACATAAAACGGACATTTTTGTAAGAATGTTACAAGCATTGCGCATAAGAAGTTACACTGTTATAAAGTTATAACACATGGGCTGATAAGTTCCCGGTCTAATAAAAAACACAACTTTTTAAAATAACTTTATAACTTTATAACTTTAATAAATAACATAACTTTAATAATAAATAATAATTTAATAATAATAATAATAATAATAATAATAATAATAATAATTTAATAATAATAATTTAATAAATAAATAATAATAATTTAATAATAAATAACATAATTTTATAACGAAAAAGCTCCAAACAGTGCTCAGAATCATCGAATCCTTGTTGTTTTGGGTTAAAAGTCAACATGCGCGGCACCCACTTTGACAACAGCTTTTTCATAGACAAATGTTCATTCAAAATAAAACCTACACGTTCCTTGGATATCTTCAGAGTCTGAGCTATCTCCTGCAACTACACTTAGCGGTACCCAAAACGATTTTGTGGACTTTTTTTTTAATGTTTTCCGGAGTATTCACCTCTTTTGCGTGGTGCATCACTGGTGTCAGTACGAACACGTTTAAATTCAGCAAACCAGTCAATAATGCTGGTGCAGTGTCCGGATAACGCTTATCAAGCCAAGCTTTTGTTTGAACGGTGTTTTTTCCATCAAATAACAATTCTTGAAATTCTTGTTTATCCATTTTTTTTGTTTATCAACAAAGTCGTCCAACTAAAACCACTCTAACGTTTTATCCACACGTCGAATCGTCATAACATTTTTTCTGCTACCTTTTATAGGTTAGTATTTACTAAAAAAACATCGGTTCGGCGATTGCAACGCCATCTGTGCGCCATACCGGGAACTTTTCAGCCCATGTGTTACAAGCGGGATCTATATAAGAGAAAGTTTAAGAATAACAATAATCTAAGCTTAAATATATCTGATTTTTTAATTTGTCTTATATAATTTAAGTTTAAAGTGGAAAAAAGCTTATAAATAATTAAGAATTACTTAGAAATATCTTATAATATCTTATAAATATATAAATATATAATATCTTATAAATCTATAAATAAAGAAATATATGAACGGTTCATCTTATTCATTTTTCTGGCATACTGTTGGAATATTTTCGCACAGAAAATAATTAATTACAACGTTCAAATTTTATATAATTAATGAATTATAGTAAAGTCTATCTTGTGAAATCAGTTCATCGTTCCATAATTATACTATTGAAAACAGTTGATAGAGGTATTTTTATAGAAATAATACAACATAATAAATGTATACATTTTTTTGAACAGTAAAGATTACATATATATATTAGCTTTAGACCTTATATTCTGGGATGATTAAATGAAAAATTTAATGATACCTTATTTAGTTCTGATTTCATTATATTATTTGGAAAGTAATTTCTGATTTTGAAATGTCTAAAACCCGTTTCTGGAACGTATGACTGAAAGTGTTCAAATATTTCATAATACAATGTAATGAGAATCATGAGCTAAGCTTAATATCATTCCTCCTCTGTTGAATACATCTATGTTATTCCAATATAAATGGAAAGGGCATTGTTCTATTTGTGCATTTATATTGTTTATTTTCGTATTTCTTATCCAAAATTGGGACTAAGATATGACATGAAGTTTAAGAAAAATATTTGATATGTTTCCATATAATCACGTTTTTATAAGAATATTAAAAGAAAAAGTTTTTGAAGAAGGTACAGTAAATACATAGAGAAAGAATTTTAAAATTATACAATTGTCTAATAATGGGTAAGATAAGCGGATATTTTAAAACTAAGATAATATATTTATTAAAAGTTTTCCCCCTTGCAGTATAAAACTATAACTTGGTGATAGAGGTTATAAAATGTCATATACGTTACATCTTTCTATAGCGTCATACATGTCATATAACTTGGCGATACATCTCGGTCGCTTGACGATTAATCCTTGGAAGCTGCTATAACAAGCAAGTACCCATTTTAAAAAATTCCAATTATTTAATAAATATTTTTATTACTGTCTTTTTAAGTGTAGATTTGATTTTCATGAAATTTGAAATGACTCGACAAAATTCTGCAACCATTATATATATTAAATTTCGAAACATTCGTTTGGGTAGTTTTTGCACCGTTATATTCTGACAGACGGACACACAGACGAACCCACCAGACAACGACTATAGGTGCCTATATACTTACGAACGCAACTAAAAAGATTATTCATTACAGATATTAGTAATAAATACGTTTTTATTACGTCACTATTTTCTAAAGATTAAATATGATTATAAATTCTAGTTAAGTTTGATTAGATATTAAAACACTGTATTTTCTAAAAGTTCATGTCATCCTAAATGCTTTTTGTGTTCAGGTAATTATAAATTAAAAGACAGTATTTTTCCATGGCGGCACTCAAGCGGGAGTTATATTTATCAGTGCGTGACGTCATGAAAGTAGTTTTGGTATTTACTTTCCTTTAACCCCCAGTAACTTTTTATTTTAGCGAGATACGTGAGACTAAAATGTAAAAAAAATCTTATGTTTTGTCAAACGATGTACGACAGCACGCTCGCTGAAAGGTTAAAATATTTATATTACATGCCTTTATTTCTCTTTTGATGCAAACAGTTTTTAGTCCTTAATATGGGTGTCGAAATAGAAGAAGTTTATTAATATGAACAAATTGTACTATATGAAAAAAAAAATGTATTTTTATTAAACGTACATCACTATTTTCTAAAGATTAAATATTATTGTAAATTCTACTTAGATTTGATGACTTAAGCAAGCTGTATAACAAAAATTTTTGTATTGTGAGGAATTGTCTTCCCTTTACCTGTGTATCAGTAATATTAGAAGGGACCTTAATATCCCTCTCTTAAGAAAAGGATTATCTGTCTCTCTAAAAATATTTCATGACAAGATCTTCGTTTGATTGAGCATTTCAACTCATTTTGCGGAGTCGAGTCTGAATCGACTAATTTGCTTGATGAATCGACACAGTGAGTCGACTCACCACTTACTCTGAGGAAGTTGGGTTGGTTGGAAAGTAATTCAAAATAACATTTATGATGGAGTAGTATTTATTGCAACTAATAAAAACTAGCAAGCATATAATCTGGCGACAGAGATTAAAGGTACAACCATAAAAATTTGCTTTATGTTAATTCTATTAAGGGAACTTCAATGAAAGGTGATTGGTTGATAATGTCAATGTTATCACATAGTCCAATGAGATTAACCTTCGCTACAGAAAAATATGCAAATTTTTGAGCTCGTTCTTTCGGCACGTGGGTGATTTGAAGTTTAATTTAAGGAATTGTACGTGTAGTTGGATAAAATTTTTGCTTGTAGTAGGTGGAATGTGTCATCCAGAAGACATTTGACCAATTATGATAAATGACGTGCAATAGGGAGAATGAAAGCAGGACAGACACTGACAGGGGTCTGTAAAGACTTTAAAATAGCCAAAAGCGTCATGTCAAGAATCTGAAAACGGTTTGAAGACACTGGTAATGTGCCAGGTCAAGGCCAAAAACGTGCCCCAACAGACCTTAAGGACCGATATTTTCAGAGGCGTAGCGTCAAAGAGGCCAGGATCAATTTCCTACCAGTATTTTTATATACTATATTTGGCCTTATTTAATTCATACCGTTCAAAGATTAAAAAAGGCCAAATGTAGTATATAGTTATACTGTTAGTAAAATGATCGTGCCCCCCCCCCCCTCCTGACGCTGCGTCATGGTTATTTGGCAAAGATTGCTAAAAGGAACAGGCAACTGACATCAGTTCAGATTGCAAGGGAGTTCGCTGCAGCAACATAAACTTGACTATCCAGATTTACTAAGAGTGACAGGCTACATAAATGAGGGCTGTATGCAAAGAAACCTATCATTTGTATTCGACTAACTCTAGAAACGGAATGCGCCCAGTTAAAATGGTGCAAAGATCATTGTCATTAGAGTACCACTGACTAGAGCCGTATTATCTTTACCGATGAATACCGATTTTGTTTGTAGAGTGATTCCAGACGTGTAACCATATGAGAGAGACAAACACACGCAATAAGGCTGCCAACATTCGTGAAAGGCATCGATACAAAGGTCCTTGAATCATGGTATGGGCGGGCATAATTTTGAATGGCCACACTGACCTACACATTTTTACCAGTGCAACTATGAATGCTGAAATATACAGAAATGAGGTCCTTGATCCTCCAGTCAAGTTGTTTAGAGATGTAATCGGTAATAAATTTCTTTTAATGCATGATAATGCGCGACCTCATCGTGCTGCGCTAGTGACTGATTATCTTGAGGGCGAAGGAATCCAGCGAACGGAGTGGTCTGCATATTCTCCGGATTTAAATTCGATAGAACATGTGGGGGCACTAGGACGCCGATTTGCATCTCGGCAACCCCCACCTAACATTCCCCAGGATTTGCAAAGTGCTACTCATCTTGACTACACTTTGTTACTGTAAGCACTTCTGGATAAGCTAATCCACAGTATGGAAAATCGCTGTAAAGCTTGCATTTCGTTCAAGGGTAATACATACCTTATTGTCGCATACCTTATTGCTTTTACCTGTGTGTCTCTAAAATGTTGTAACAGTACAATTTCCTTATTCCGTCTTATATCACATGTCTTTGTTTTTATGTAAATATTTTTTTTGCAGAAATAGGCAGTTCTGCATTTTTAATATATGTCAGGCATCACAAAGTAAAGATGTTTTATAAATTTCACGTTCTTATCTCGAACAATCCGAACAGTAGAGCATCGGTTGTGGGCTTACTAGTTTCAATCAATTTAACGCCCAGTCAGTGGCGTAGCCAGGGAGGAGGGTCCAAATGCTCTAGATACCATTAATAATGTAAAGTTTTCTTCACATTGATTATCGCAGAAAGTTTTCCGATTAGATAAGTCAAAGAAAACTTCACAAAATTAGTGGTGTTCAGAGCATCTGTACCCGCACCCTTGCTACGCCACTGTGCCCAGTCTAGTGATATTGAGCCAATAGGAAAAAGATGAACTGTAGTTTTAAAACTACAAGGAAGGGATAGAATAATGGTTAAAATTTAAAAATAGAGAAGGTAGATAAATTTGGAATATAAATAGTAAAAAAGGTTAATCGCTACAAACTAGCATGATAATTAAGTTAATAATAAAAAAATATGGTATAGCTGTAGCTGTAGAAACTACTGCGGAGAAAAAAGAATAAAAGAAAATTAGGAACATGTTCATACCTAACAATTGTAAATGCCTAGCAGTTAATAAAGCAGATGGTTTAACCAAAATAAAAGACACACTACAGAGCCATATATATATTTTTTTCAATATAAGAGAAAATTAAAAGGGAACTGGAAAAAAACATGATGGTGAACACTAATTCTCAGGGTCCATAATGCTGGAATAATTTGGTCTCTTACGATGGCGACGATCGAAGGCGTCATAGTCTGGTAATTTGGCAATAATTTCATTAGGAAGATCGTAGATCTTGTCATAAAATGTTTTAGAAAGGTGGAAAATTCTTTTCTTAAGACTAGGGGTATTAAGGTCCCTTCTAATAGTACTGTTACGCAGGTAACGGGAGGCATTTCTAACAATACGTACATTTTTGTTGTGAAGCTTGCGTAAGTTCTCCATTGAGATCCATTGTTCTTATCTGCAGAATTATTCAAGTTTGATGAATTTTTACAGTTTTTCCTTTAATGTTTCTCGCCAGTGTACTTTAGCAACAGCTTTTCTCACATTTAACATAAATAAATTCAATACAGATCATGCTATTTTAAAACAGTGATTCGGAAATAAAGCTGGATAGGGAGGACTTTTTGTAGGGTTGTAGTGGGTGGCTGGCCAGGTACCCACCGGTCTTTTTAACACTTTCCAACCTAGTTGAAAAGTGTTTATGACTTCGGTTTGTCGGGCCGTCTGTCCGTGCTCTAACTCCCGTAAATATGCTCGGATTGCCCTGCAATTTTTATATGTTATAATCGCTATCTATAGCATGTTCCCTATTTCAACGGTAGTGTGTAGCACTTATAGTTTTTTTACAGGGACACTCAAAAGAATTCCGTTACATTGCGATCTATGGGGAAAATCATTTGCGGTTTATTTAAGTAATGTGTCACTATTTTAAACGCATTGAAATTTATATATATCACTAAGGTGCATTAGAAGAAGCTTAATATGGAATAGGGTGTGCATAGCACTTATACTTACTTTACAGGGACAGTCAAAAGAATTCCGTTACATTACGTCTATGGAGAAAAATCGTCTGCGGTTTATTTAAATAATGTTTCCCTATTTTAAACTCATTGAAATTTATATAAGGTTCATTACAAGAGACTTACTACAGAATATTGTGTGTATAGCAGTCATCGTTCATTTACAGGGACACACAAAAGAATTCTCTACTGTATGTTAACAATAATTCCTGGAAGTGCGCTTTAAGTTACTGAACGCGATTTTAATTTTAAATCGCTTTTTGTCTATTACGTGGTGTGTATAAATTCTGTAGATCCTATACAGGGAAGCACAAAAGTTCGGGAACACATTTCCGTATTATTTAACTCCAGACGGAGAATTTTAAACTGTACTACGTGTTTCCTAACTGAACTAAAATTTAGCATCCTATGTAGTATATATACAAATCTATAGATCCTATACAGGGCTGAATAAAAGTATTCGGATTACTTAGATGTTATCTTTTAGCTTATTAAAGAGTATGATTCGTAAAATTATTTTGGAAGCGTTGGAAAGTGTTACATAATCTATGCTTGACGCATGATTTTTCGTTCTTGTTTTTAAAAAAAACCTGGGTTTTTTACAACCCTGGTCTTTTGTGGCATTCCATAAATGGAACTAAAATGTGTTCTAAATAAAAAAAAAAATAGAAAGAAAAAAATCCCCTGATCGTCATTGTGAATTTTTCTGACACGTTTGCATGATGAATTTCTTTTCCACATTCGATAAAATTTCAAATATTATCAGTGCAGCAATACAAATTCTAATAATATATTTTATTTTCTAATAAACGTAATATATATTTCATTTTTGTCGATTGTTTTTCGGTGACCATTTTGTTGTTATTAACAATTTCCTTGAGAAAAGAAATAGCCAAACGGTACCATACCAAATTAAAACCAAATTTTCTAAAATATCATTTTAATATTAAACAATAACCTTATAAAGATATTTTTCTTATACCAGTAAAATTATGTTCTAATTATAATATGAAAAAAAAAAGTTTTGTAATACCATCAGGGTGTTGAAAGTCGACATTGCTTGAAATAACGAGTGAGCGCCTGCATGACATTAAGTCCTCCACGTTGCATTTTCACATAAGGGTGGAATGTTGGACAGGCATTAGGAATGGGTTTATTTCGACACACTTTGCGGAATGGAG
Organism: Maratus michaelseni; assembly: GCA_963931845.1. Lineage (NCBI taxonomy): Eukaryota > Metazoa > Arthropoda > Arachnida > Araneae > Salticidae > Maratus > Maratus michaelseni. The sequence continues at coordinate 111,614,366 of OZ007600.1, read as the reverse complement.
TCTTAATGACTTACCTGGAGTAGTAGGGTTGATTGGTTAGAAAGTAATTCAAAATAATATATCATGGAGTAACATTTATCGCAACTAATAAAAACTAGCAAACATATACTTTTTTTTATCAGCAACAATTTTTCTCACATTTAACATAAATAAATTCTATACAGATAATATTCTTTTAAAACAGTGATTCACAAATAAATCTACATAGGAAGGACTCTTGAGTCATTCCATAAATGGAATTAAAATATAGTCTAAAAAAAAAAAGGAAAGAAAAGAAATAAAACTAAAAGGTTCTCTGACCGTCATTGCGGATTTTTCTGACACGTTTGCAGAATAAATTTATTTCTCAAATTCGATAAAATTTCAAATATTCTGAGGGCAGCGATAAAAATTCTAATAATAATATTTGACTTTCTAATAGATGTAATATATATTTCATTTTTATCCATTGTCTTCTGGTGATCACTTTGTTGTTATTGTCATGAACTGAAAATTAGAATTAAACATTAATTGGTGACTGTCTTTTATTTTTTATTTTTTACTTTATTATTTAGATGTATTGTTTTTACGGAAAAATGAAAAACGTTGTTTCATTTGCTAAATAAAATATCTGCATGTATGAATGAATGTAAGTTAATAAATACTTAAAAATGTAAGACAGAAACTGTAAATGATTAAAATAAAAATTGAAAAAAAGGTTGCCCCTTATTAAAAAAATTTGTCCCCCCCCCGTGGGTTTACAATCACCTCACGGTACCCCGTGGCTCGTACACTTTGGTAGAAAGAAAACCACTTTCACATTTTGCAAAAAGTTAGTATCTTGCGGATGGACAGTACACTGATCTAGACCTGCCAAGTCTCCGGCTTTTTGGATACCAGTAATTTAGTACAGAAAATGTTGTTTTGTTGAATCGGAGCATTTTGCGATTTAAAAGGACAACATTTTCTCAAAAAAATTACTGGTGTTCAAAAAGCCGGAGACTTGGCAACTCTGCCCATAAAGGGCAAAATTTTATGTTTTGTTTTTTTTCATTTCTTTATCAAATTTTTTGAACCACTCAGTAAAACTTTCTGTAGTCATCCAACTTTGGTACTAGCCTCATAGCATAGTGGCAATGTTTTAAAGATTTTAAAGCATCTTGGCTTCAGTAACTTTCTACTCAGACTAAAGGAATCCTCTTATCACTACCATCAGCGTTTGCACAAAGTAAAACAGTGAGGTGATCTTTAGAATGCTTTCCACCATGACAGTTGTCACCTTTAAATGCGAGAGTTCTTGCAGGCATGATATTATAAAAGAGGCCCCATTCGTCAACATCGTGAATGTCTCTTTGCTTGTGTATCCATCAATTTCACTCGGCAATTTTTTGAGCCGTTCATCAACTTCAGATGTCACATTTTTCGACTCTCCACTTATCAGTTGGTTTGAAATTCCATGTCACACTTTGAACTTATGAAGCCATCCAGTTGAAAAACATGTATCTCTTACATTGAATTTCAATGAAATTTATTTAGCTTTTTCCATAAGCAATTGTCCGCTCAAGGGGATATTTGACGCACGACAATGAGTGAAAAACTTCATTAAAATGTCTTCCACCTCAGGAAATTTGTCTTCTTGTATACCCCAATTTCTTCGAAGCGGAGTTTCCGCAAGCACCTGCCCTGTTCTCGATTTTCTTTCTGTTATACACAATTGTTTTCAGTGTTGAAACTGGGATATCCAAGCGTTTTACAAATTCTACTTTTGTTATTCCTGTGCTCTTGTCAAATTCTTTTAAAATTTCAATTTTGTCTTTTAATGAAAGTGCTTTACGCTTTCGAGACACTTTAGTTTTTAAAAAACAAATTTAACCATTATTCAATCTCTTCCTTGTAGTTTTAAAACTACAGTTGATCTTTTCCCATTGGCTCAATTTTATAAGCAAGACATCTTATCATTAGACTGGCCGTTAAATTGATTGCAATTAGGAAGCCCCTGAACCGAAGCTCTACTGTTCAGACCGTTCGGATCAAATACGAGTAAATTAACTCCCCCTTCGTTTCGCAATGAAAAGACACTGTATCATTGAAAATTTCATGTCATCCCGAATACTGTGTGTGTTCAGGTAATTATTAAATTAAAATACGGTGTCTTTTCATGGCGACACGAAGGGGAAGTTAATTTTTATCAATGCATTGCGTCATGAAAATAGTTTTATTTACTTTTGTTTAATCCCTAGTACATTTTTATTTTATCGATATACGTGAGACTAAAATGTAAAAAAAAAAAAAAAAAAAATCTTATGTTTTGTTGAAAGATTTACGACAGCGCGTTCACTGAAAGGTTAAACTATTTTTATTAAATGCTTTTACTTTACTTAACTTGGTTAATTTACGTAAAGTTGAAATTTTGTAATTGATTTTTCACTCACTTTTTGAGGTACTAGAGTTCTAGAAATTATGTAAAGTTGTGAGTTCCCGATGAAATACAGTATTTTCATACTTTCAGATCCCAATTTTCAATTAAGATTAATTTTTAAAACATTTTGTTTATACGCTGAGAAAACCATTTAGAAATTCTTTAAAAAACTTTCAGATATGATTTTTTTTACATCTATTACCATGTGACTCAACAATAAAAACTTGCTTTTACAATAATTTAAAGTAGCATTTTCAGTAAAATAAAAATGTTTTTCTTTTCTTGCTTACTAACATATCTTAAAAAGAAATTCAGCAAAAATTAAAAGTTATTTATAAAAACTTATTAATTTTTTATATGTAATGTATAGTTTTTACATGGAAATTCGAAATAATATAAATAACCTTAACTTTATTTATGACAGGATTCGTTCGACTGTACCACAATATTTTAATAGAATTTGTCGACTTATTTAAATGCAGAAAAGTATTACAAATCCTGCAATTAAGCGAGGCGTCTACAATTTCTGCTATTTAAATATTAAATAGAAATTTTCTCTTAAAAACTTGTGCTTTAAGCGTACGAACCCTGGAAAATCAATTAATTTTAAATTCGTTGCAGGGTTAACTTCGATAATTAAATACCATCCATTCTTAAATGCGTGTTTTTTTTGTGTTTTTATTTAGGGAGGGGTAGGGCAGGGAAGTTATTCAACCATTTGTAATAGTTGTTTGCGCAATTATAATAATTTTGTCCGTATTTTTTTTTTAATGCTTTGAAAATATTCTGTTTCATATGCTTGTCAAAACTTTTTTCAAGACATATGCCAATTATTTGTTTAAAATAATTATTGCACATATTTGAATATTAAAAATATCACATTTAATCGGACATAAAAGTTAACACTAGAACGACCATGAGCAGTCATTTTGGCCGCTAAAAAATTAATGTATTCCGATTCAAACCAGAAACTTCTTTTTAAAATAAATTAAATATAAAACTCTCAGAAATATGTTAAATGAATAAGTTAAATAGTTTTAAATAAAAATTCTAGTGTGAATTAGTTTTATAAAACTTGAGTTAAATTTACAGTCGTTCTAGTGTTAAAAACACTTAAATATAGAATTAAAAATTCAAGCAGACATTTCAGGCTACGTTTGAGCCCCTCATCAGTGACATGAAATACGTTGACTGATGAAAGGCTAAAACTAGCCTGAAACGTCTGCTTGAATATTTAATTGTATATTTAAGCGTTTTTAACTTTTCAGTCTGATTAAATGTGATATTTTTATTGTTTACCCTTATTATAGCAAACGTTGAAAATGTGTTAGTTATTTTAGTATTGAAAATATTACTTATCATTCATTTCCAATAGCTAATCAAAATTTTGAAATTGCTAATATTATTTTTTTTTCTTTCTGAAAACCTATTGATTTTTAATGGAAATTATTTTTTGATTATTGATTTTTTTTATTGACAATAAAAACATCACATTTCATCAAAGATAAAATTTAAAAAAACTTAAATATAGAATTGAAAATTGAAGCAGACATTTCAGGCTACATTTTAGCCTCTCATCAGTGCCATGAAATACGTTGACTGATATGGGAGTACAATTACATTGATGAGGGACTAAAACGTAGCATGAAACGTCTGCTTGAATATTTAATAGTATATTTAAGCGTTTTTAACTTTTATGTCTGATTAAATGGAATATTTTTTATTATTTAAATTTTATATATTAGACGTTAAAAAAATGTTTAGTTCTTTTAGTATTGCAAATACTACTTAACATTAATTTCCAATATTTAATCAAAATTTCGAAATTGTTAATGTTATTATTTTTTTTTCCGAAAATCTATTGATTTTTTTTCTTCAGACAAGAGCAAAAAATTTTGTGATATATCTATTTGTATTGTATGTCTATCGGTTTTTTAAGTAGTACTTTGATCTCTGAGATTTAAAGTACTCGAAATATATATTTATTTTGTTTTCCATCTTTGAGAGAAAATATAAAAGTTTCCATAAGGGAAAGTAATAACAATCGTGAACAAAGTTTAATATACTTTTCTATTGCTCAATACTTCGATACTAACGCAGAAGTAGGAAAAAAATATTTTATTACTACTACTCGAACTTTTATTTTTATTTGTTTGCTAGAAGGATGCTTGATGCATATATCTTTTATGGAAAATATAGAAGTTTTAAACCAGAAAAAAAATTTAATAAATTTTATTTTGTTGTTTTATTGTCCTTATATTGTTTATTTATTAAAACCGTTAAATTGACAAAATGCTAAAAATCTGCTAGTGTGTTGGCAGGCATGCCGGATAAAACATAACATCAAACATTTTAAAATTTATTTTTCTCTTTAATCAATTTCTTACGTCCACGACATCCTTACTACCTGTATGAACTGTTCAATAAGGATTTCACCCAAGAGAAATTTTGTTGGCAATAAAACTATAGGTTGTCGACGATTGACAGCGCCAATACGTGTCAAGATCAAATTATGATTAGAAAGCATACCTTTTTTCTGTACACACTAGCATACCAGCCAACTTTCAACTAAACTTCCGTACAATGTGAGTTATTTTAATCAGGTTAAAGACGTTTCTAATCAAAAAATATATCTAAACAGATAATATATACTGAGTTTCATGTTTTTAAGTGCAATTTATTAACCCTTTCAGGGGCAAGCAATGTTGTTCCCGTAACGTCGAACTCACACCGGTATTTACGAAGGAATTTAGTTCAAAATAAGGAAAAGCAATTTTTCAACGTTTCGTCCAAGTTAAAAAAGTAAAATATAATTAAAAGTTTCTGGTTGGAATCGGATTAAAATTAGGTGGTATGTAATATATACCACCGCCCCTCAAAGGGTTAATTGAATTTCTTTAAAAAATTTCTGGTTTGAAACTGGATTAACCAATATTGTACGGAGGTTTAGTGCGATGTTGGCTGGTATGCACTAGCATACGTGCCAACTTTCAACTAAACTTCCGTACAATGCAAGTTAATTTGATCCAGATTAAAGACGTTTCTAAACAGAAAATATATCTGAAAAAATAATATATATTTAGTTTCATGTTTTTACGTGAAATCTATTTGAATGCATTTCTTAAAACAAATACTGCTGTTTCGTGTGAAACGTGTTCATTTAACCTTAGTTAAATGAAACTACATTGTATGGAAGTTCAGTGCGTTGTTGGCAGGTATGCACTAGTGTCTGGCGGTCACGTGACTTACTTTCATTCCTGCCTTTAGATCACAGATTTGCATACTCATTTTAATGTTGTGTTGCTGTTTGGTTGTGTGCTAGGTGGTTGAATGGTTAGAGCGATGCGTTTGAATCTAGATAGCATGAGTTCGAATCACATGTCTTGTTTTTATTCTAGATCTTTATTTAAAAATGTTTTATCGGTTAAAATATTCTATTTCAGGTTTGTTTGTTTGTTTTTTACTATTTTATTTATAAATGTTTTATCTGTGAAAAATATTCTATTTCAGTTTTAATTTCAACTTTTTTACTTAAAATCTTTTATCGGTTGCTTTATATTTTTCATGATAAATGGAAAATTTTTAGTAAAAGGAAATTTTGATGTTAATAACAATTAATAATTTATTTTTATTTTTAAAATAAAATACTCACTTAAATATTCTATTTCAGAATTTTTTTTTCTGCTTTTTGATTTTAGAATTTTATGTATGGAATATTTTAATAAAAGTTAATTTTGAGATTAATAACAATTAGAATTATTTCTATTAAGAAAATAAAATAATTAAATACCATATATAATGTGCTTAAAGTTTTGTATTAAAGCACCTTTTAATATTTAAAGTTTCATTTCAGTACAATATTATCAAATAAGTTTTTATTACCTTCAAGCAAAGCATATTTAAAGATGTAAATGGGCAGGAATCTAAATATGGTCACGTAATGTCTGTCGCAAGACACTTGTCCTGAATATTAGGCCTACGAACTGATACACAAATGGCGCACGCCCTAGGCGTAGGGGAAGGCCGGGCAAAGTGGTCACCCTAAGGATTTGTGATTTTTTGTTACCCCTTAAAATACATATATATAACTGACAATTTGCATAGAACTAGAGTGACTACTTAGAAGTGTAAGGGTATTTATAATTTTTACGAAATAATAAAGTGGAAGTAAAAATTTGTTTTTTTCCAAAAAAGGTCAAAATGATCAATTTGCCCGTCTACGTCGGGCAAAGTGGTTTCTCCATGGCCACTTTGACTTTACTGGTGTAAAAAGATTCAAATCACTATTTAAATGATTAGAAGATTTTTATTGTCCTAACAAATTGTATGAAACATAATGAAAGATTGAAAATGGTATGAAAATCCAATAAGAGCTTGACAAACCCAAATAAAAAATTATAAATCAGAATCAAACACTGCATTTTTCGCAAATGAACTCCAAGTCATCTTTTTCGCGAAGTGAACAGGCCTCATGAGCCCAGAGGTAACAAACATTGCTTCTGATCCAACCTTCATCACTTGATCCAATCAAACGGCCACTACCCTGATTTTTGAATTAAAAAAAGGCTAACCTGGCAACCTTGCCTGACCACTTTGCCCGTTTTGGAGCCATGACAGAAAATACGTTCTACAGTGGAAACTAATGAACAGTCAGCGACTACTCACTTACCAATGTGAAGCTGAAAACATGCTCTTTCCTTACACATTCAATAAGTAAATGCAAGTACAACAGGTTATTGTTAATTTTATGTTATATAAGTCAGTTACCTTAGATCACAAACTTCAAAAACTGGAAAACCCGCTCTAAAATTATAAACCATGGAACCGCCTTGTTTAACGATTCTCTGGTTACTCACTGCCGTCAAACGAAATAGTTTGACCACAAACCACGTAATGCCACCGCTCTGGTGACATCATTATATTGGGTGACCACTTTGCAGGGCCTTCCCCTATTTTATTCAGCGTTTGCATGGTCCCTTGAATTTGAATACCAGTATTTCAAGAAGTTTCTTCGCCTTCTCCTTAAGTAAGTCACTCAATACTTTTACAAGTACTAATATTAACATTTAATGGATTGAACAAACGCTGAAAATAATTCGTCCACGACAGCCGCCATTATGCATGTCTCAACACGTAGTCGCAGTATTCAGATGTCTATATTAGAAAGATTGTATGATTCGATAGTGTGACATAGTAGCTATACATTCAATAGTGTGGCATATTTGATAGTGTGACATAGTAGCTATACATTCAATAGTGTGGCACATTCGATAGTGTGACATAGTAGCGACGATATTAACACAATCAAGGCTGTCACTGGCGACTATTTTTATATTCTAATCGCACCACTATTTAAAAATAAATAAATTTTGTAGTATATTTTTCTTGTACATGTGAAAAAAATTTGTTTTGAGAAAGTGGTGCGAGATTGAATTATAGTCGCCAGTGGTAGCCCTGCACAATGTTGACTGCAACCGCGAAATCGCATTTTTTGGATATGTGTAGTTCCCCCCATGGACGGTAGTTTTACATTTTATATGTTACATTATTCCTCAAAAATTGATATAATATTTATGCAATTAGTGTACTGTGCATATGAATACTACGATTAGAAGCAATGCCATTAGTATTACATTAATTTGAATATAAGCAAGAACACAGGAAATATTTTTTTATAAAAAACGGAACATGCAAGAAACCTTGCGCCCATGGGCGAGTCTTCCAGTTTAAAAGACGAAAACCAGCCATCAGCAATGTGTTAAGATTCTCTTATATTTCATACATAAAACATCATAAATACTATATAGAAATAATTTGATTAGAAAATGGAAATTCAGTAATCTCTCACTTATATGCGCCTCTTTTATGCGTCTCTCTAAGTTGAACGTCGATTTTCTGTAGTCCCGGATTTTGATATAGAGATCCCATGTTATTTTTTTCGTTTAAGCGTCGCAATGTGAAATGTATCCAGAGGTGCGACACTCTCACTAATCTCCCGTAATATGAGTGTTAATTTGACCTAGGTTTAATACGTTTCGCACCAAAATATTTTTAAAATATGGGATTAAATATATTTCATGTAGAAATATCAAATTCAATAAATAAAGATTTATCAAATACATTTTCTGGTTTGAAACGTTGTTAAGCTGGTCAAATTAATCCACCTATTACGGAAGATTAGTGGGATATTGGCATCTCTGAATGTATCTTTCATATATGTGCCGAAGAAATTTCAAGTTTCCCTTGACATATCCTGTCCTGTAACCTTCCTATTCTACACAGGTCATTTCCAAAAATACTCACATCAACTTTTGAAGGGGAAGTTCTTTTTAATATTCAGTGAATACAAGGTTCGTACGGGTACCGTTACTTTTCCAGGTGACATACCAGTATATTTTTCTAAAAAAAAATACATCAAGTTCAAACGTGCGAAATTTCACCTTATTTAAGAAGAGATTATCTATAAGAAAATACTGGTACCGAATATTTTCCTGGTCTTAAAATTCCAGGACCCGTACGAACCCTGGAATATGAATTGTTCTAACGCATTTTGCATTGTGATTTAGACTTAAAATTAAATAATGAAATAACAAATAGAAATAAATACAATTAAATAAAAAGAATATGGAAATATTCTCACTTATACGTTGCCTCTTTAATGCGTCTCTCTCAGTTGTACGTCGATTTTTTGCAGTTCAGGATAAAGATATAGCAATTCCATGTTATTATTGTTTTTGTTTATGCGTCGCAACATGAAGTGTATCTCTCACTTATGAGTCGAAGAAATTTCAAGTTTTCCTTGACATATCCTGTCTTGTAACCTTCCTATTCTACACAGGTCATTTCCAAAAAAAAAAATCACATCAGCTTGTGAAGGGGAAGGGGAAGTTTTCTTTACTATTCAATGAATAATAATTTTTCTAACGCATTTTGCATTGTGATTTAGACTTAAAATTAAGTAATGGAATAACAAATAGAAATAAATACAATTAAATAAAAATAAAATGGAACTATTCTCACTTATACGTTGCCTCTTTAATGCGTCTCTCTCAGTTGTACGTCGATTTTTTGCAGTTCAGGATAAAGATATAGCGATCCCATGTTATTATTGTTTTTTTGTTTATGAGTCGCAACATGAAATGTATCTCTCACTTATGAGTCGAAGAAATTTCAAGTTTTACTTGACATATCTTCCTATTCTACACAGGTCCTTTCCAAAAAAATTTCACATCAGCATGTAAAGTAATTGTTCAAATTAAATAATGGAATAATAAATAGAAATAAATAGAATTAAATAGAATTAAATAAAAAGAAAATGCAAATATTCTCACTTATACGTCGCCTCTTTAATGCGTCTCTCTCAGTTGTACGTCGATTTTCTGTAGTTCCGGATAAATATATAGCGATCCCATATTATTATTGTTATTATTATTTTATTTTGTTTTGTTTATGCATCGCAACATGAAATGTATCTCTCACTTATGAGTCGAAGAAATTTCAAGTTTTCCTTGACATATCCTGTCTTGTAACCTTCCTATTCTACACAGGTCATTTCCAAAAAAAAAATCACATCAGCTTGTGAAGGGGAAGGGGAAGTTTTCTTTACTATTCAATGAATAAGAATTTTTCTAACGCATTTTGCATTGTGATTTAGACTTAAAATTAAGTAATGGAATAACAAATAGAAATAAATACAATTAAATAAAAATAAAATGGAACTATTCTCACTTATACGTTGCCTCTTTAATGCGTCTCTCTCAGTTGTACGTCGATTTTTTGCAGTTCAGGATAAAGATATAGCGATCCCATGTTATTATTGTTTTTTTGTTTATGAGTCGCAACATGAAATGTATCTCTCACTTATGAGTCGAAGAAATTTCAAGTTTTACTTGACATATCTTCCTATTCTACACAGGTCCTTTCCAAAAAAATTTCACATCAGCATGTAAAGGGAAAGTAATTGTTCAAATTAAATAATGGAATAATAAATAGAAATAAATAGAATTAAATAGAATTAAATAAAAAGAAAATGGAAATATTCTCACTTATACGTCGCCTCTTTAATGCGTCTCTCTCAGTTGTACGTCGATTTTCTGTAGTTCCGGATAAATATATAGCGATCCCATATTATTATTGTTATTATTATTTTATTTTGTTTTGTTTATGCATCGCAACATGAAATGTATCTCTCACTTATGAGTCGAAGAAATTTCAAGTTTCTCATGACATATCTTCCTATTCTACACATGTCCTTTCCAAAACATTTTCACATTAGCTTGTGAAGGGGTGAGTCAATTTGTTGTCTTTTGTTTTCTGTACAGTATTGGAAGCTGCATTCCTAGGTCACACACCTTCGCAAGAGCTATTTCTTGGAGGAAATGTTTTCTAAGAAGTGAAGCAATGGAAGTCTGTTTGGTAAGCCTACGCATATGGAACCTCTTTTATTTAAAATTTCTGCCCTTCCTCGTTTCAACATATTCATATTTCAATGAACTTGAAAAAGCTATTTTTAGAGACAGACTCACACTCATATGTAAACTTCAATTTTAGACTAAAAAAATAAGGTATGTAATTAAAATTTTTAAATGTACATGTTTCAGATTCGAATTAGTAAACGTTTAACAACATAAGTAAATCGTATATGTTTTTAAAATTATTTTGCACGTTATTTAACCATTTAAAGATTAATATTTTCTATTTAAAATTAAATTTATACTTGAATTTCATTTATGAGTCTCTCTCGTTTATGCGTCTCTTGAACCGACGTGTAAGTGACAGATTACTGTATTTCGCAATAAATATTCAGATTTAACCACCGTGTGTCGTTTTATTTATTTATTTTATTAAATAGGAAAGCTTTAAGTAGGACGTAAGTATTAACTAAAGGAGAATATGTAACTTTGTTTGTTTTATTAAAAAAATGGCATGAACTTAATGAATATGTAATAATATTTTTCGAAAACCCGACAATAATTTATGGATTCTTTGTATTTTGATCTCAACGATTTAACGTTCGCATGAAAACAAAATATTTTTTAAATGTATTCTAAAAAAAATACGAAAACTTTTATAAAAAGGACGGAAGGAGATTCAGGAAATAAATTTGATATATTTTCACTGCTGTTTAATTCATCAATGACAGCTCGATATGAAAGAAAAATATATTTTAGGATTTCTGCTCGAACTCGCACTTTATTTATTTTCTAGCTTAAAGAAGGATTTTTCAATCGTATTATAAAAATCACGAAAAGCTTTAGATGTATTTATTCCAGTTAATATTTTCTTACATAAATATATATTTTAGAGAAACATAGCATTTGTCAAATAGATGACATTACATAATCGTGATTTCCATTAATGAAATATTATTCTTATGTAATAACGTTAATTATGAATATTGAAAAAAAATAAAAAACTGCATATACCGGTGTTTCACTGGGTAGTTACATACAGTTCATATGGTTCTTAAATTTAAGTAGTGTGATTAATGAGAAGACATAAAGTGCAATGTCTATCAGTTGCAAATAAAGTAATGGAAGATGTAGTCACGAGATGGTGGGTATTGTTTATTTCATTTGAGCAGCTCCTGATTAACCAGGAAGAAAACTGTTACCCGTAAAAACGAATAGAAATTTTTGCTTTATTGCATTTTTGTTTGTTTACATTGGATCAACAGGACCTGGTTACCGCCAGTGAAAGTTCTACAAGTAAATTGGATTAGAAATTTCCTTCTTATTTAAACCCCTTAGTTTCGCAAAATCTCTGTTATAAATAAAACAAATTTCTCTGTTAATTGTTATTGGTGGAAATTTGCCCCAGCAGGATTATAATCTGTTTTTCTGTAATGACAGAAGGGTTGTTTATGTTGTCACAAAAGGCGGAGCCGCAGGGCCTAACTACCACTGGGGAAAACTTCCACCAGTAAAGACGAACATATATCTTTGCTTTAATTGTGACAGAAATTCTGCACGAGTAAGGTGTTTAAACATAGGAGTGATGTTGCCAAAAGGAAAAAAATAGAGTTCAGAGATTTACTAAAAATTTATTAGCGAAAAGACAAGACTACGTGTTTACAGCGACGACAGCGATAATGACAAAAAATGAAAAAAAAAGAGCTTCATGGAGCAAACACCTTACTGATTATTAAGGCATAAGTTGCTAAATATGCCCTCCGCCTTGTTCCGCTACTAATTGGAAGCGCAAAACGGCATGCTCCACAACAGATCGGAGGGTATCTGTACTAATGCAATGGGTGTGTTGTGTGATGCTTGCCTTCAAGTCGGCTAGATTCTGAATCCGCCCGCTATAAACAACATTCTTCAGGTACCCCCAAAGCCAGAAATCACACGGGTTTAAGTCGGGGGAACGTGGCGGCCACGTTGTTGGAAAATGGCGGTTTATGATCCTATCATCTCCGAAATTATCACTCAGTAGCTGCTTCACAGTAGTAGCAATGTGCGGAGGAGCGCCATCTTGCATGAATATTATGCGATCCACACACTGACGCTGTTGAAGTGCCGGAAGAACATGGTTACGCAAAAGTGCTTCATACCGCTTGCCAGTAACTGTGCAGGTAACGGGACCCGCAGGTGTGATCTCCTCGAAGAAAAATGGACCGACGATAAACGCTGCCGTTATTCCGCGCCACACAGTGACCTTTTCAGACTGAAGAGATAATGGCTGTAGCTGGGACGGATTCTCGGTCGCCCATATCCTGCAATTTTGCGTATTTACAGAACCTTGCAAATGAAAGTGGGCTTCGTCAGACCACAGAATGTTCCATGGCCATCCGTTGTCCACTTCCATCCGACCAAGAAATTGTAGTGCAAAAGATTGACGTGCTTCCAGGTCAGCAGGTAGCAACTCCTGCACATGAGTTATCTTGTACGGATAGCAGCGTAAGACGTTCCGTAGGACTTTACGCACCGTGCTGTTCGGCATATCCAGCATTCGGCCAGTCCCCCTTGCACTGCTGATTCCAGCATCACTGTCAGTATGTTCCTGTAATGCTGCAGTCACATCTTCCACTGCCGCAGCTGAAACTGGTTTCCTTCCTCTACCCCGTTTAACGTCAAATGAACCGGTCTCTTCGAATTTAGCAATCATTTTTTGCAGACCATTTGTTGTTATTGGACCTTTTTTTATGGATTTTAATGTCCGAAACTTACTAATAGCTGTAAGTGCACAGTCATCGTTCTTATAAAAAAGCTTCAAGAGCAGAGCGCGATCCTTCATAGTCAGAGTCATGATGAAGCATTCAGCAAAGAGCTGCTGCTCTGCATTTTTATGGTTGCTATGTTTGCGGTGCGCATGTCACGTATTAGTAATTTGCATATCTTCAGACAATGTGAACCCAGACAGCGCCATCTATGGGCACATTTTGAAACTTTTTTTTCCTTCGCCAAACAAAATTCCAATGCCTCACGATTGTTCTGCTAAAATATCAAGTCAATCTGACCAGTAGTTTTAATTAAAATTATCGATTTTTGAAATCGTAACTTTCATTATAATCACCCGGTATTTAATTAAAATTTTCCTTTCATTAAGAACCAGAAAAATAAGCAAGTTTCTTTTTACTAATGGATTCGTTTGTAAATTCCGGTGTCAGTCTATTATTTCATCATTTTGCAAACAAATTTACTCCGCGCCGGAAAGGTTCAAGAATACATTTTTGGTCTTTCCCCTGACATTACCCTGACAACGCCATCTATCGGCACAATTTGGAACTATTTTTTTCCTTCGCCAAACAAAATTCCATTGCCTCACGATTGTTCTGCTAAAATATCAAGTCATTCTGACCAGTAGTTTTAAAATTATCGATTTTTGAAATCGTAACTTTAATTATAATCACCCGGTATACTTTAAATATTTGCTTCTGAAATGCTAGTAGCAAAAGTTTAAAACGGAAAAATTGTTTGTGACGACCTTTCTCGGTTCTCGTCCGAGAGACAAACTTAAAAGAATAAATAGCCATAGATAGAAGCTTCGGGACCACTATAGTGTGTACCGTTGGTGACAAATGCAGCTATACGGGACATATTTTAAACAACATAGATCCAAGATCTTAGATATCATGTAGTACCTTTTAATGCAGGCATTAGAGATTACTATCTTTAAATGCATGATGACGGCAGACCTCATACAACTCAACGTGTGTAGAACATTATTAAAACGAAAGCAATACAGTGAAATGGGTAGCCAGAATGCTCTCCTGATTGAAATCTGATCGAGCAGGTATTGGACACACACAGACCACGCATTTCAGCGTGAACAATAACTTCGTTGAATGCCTGAATCTTGGGAACTGCATTTCTCGAAGAATGGAATAGAATTCCCAAAGACCTACTGAAAACCTCATCACACCCAGTGGAAAACAGGTAGGGAACAGTCTTGTATGTTCGAAGAGACCACATACTGCATTAAAAATCCTCGCGTTCTTCAAAAAATACTTTTTTGTCATTTACAAGTATCCAAGTTTGTGCCTTGGAGTGTCTCTTAATGTTATTGGCATTAAGTAAAAGAATTAAATTCCTATCATCTCCGAAATTATCACTCAGTAGCTGCTTCACAGTAGTAGCAATGTGCGGAGGAGCGCCTTCATTAAATTTACTATACATGATGTTTTGGTGTATTACGCTTTAATATACGTGAACCTTTAAATTTAACGCCTATGCATGGTTACCTTGCATGGCTGTCTCCACGTTTTGGCTTGTTACCTTATTGTTTTGAGCATTGCATTAACGGGCTCTAAATATTATTGACTTTTTAATATACTAGAGAAGAAAATTTATTTATGTAATTTAAAATTTGCTTATCGACTTTAAACGTAATAGTTTGATCTTAGCGATTTAAAGATTTCTAGAAAAAATATTTATTTTTTCTAGTCTTTGAAAGAAAATATGAAGAACTTTATAAAGAAAAATAAAAGAAGTGAGAATCAAAAAAACAATTGATTGTATTTGCAGTGCTGTTCAATATATCAATGCCAAGCAGAAAAGAAAGAAAAGGATAGTCTAGGATTTCTGTTTGAGAGGTCACTTTACTTACTTGCTAAAGAAGAATTTTTGAAAAGTGTCAAATTCATCAAAGGTTTATGAAATATTTCATTTTCTATTTTTCTATGTTGTTAAATATTTTTGTATAATATAGTATACCACCTAATAAAATACAGAATCATAAATTTATCATGAAGTAGAACGAAAATTTTTATGATTGAGTACATTTAGTATCAAGATGTTTCTTTTTCGACTCATTTATTTTGAAGATATATTTTTGAAAGAAAATTTATAATAATTTATAATAATTAATTAATAAAGAATTTATTGAAATTTAAGAACTAATGTTTATGCATTTAGATTTATGATGACATGAAAGTAAATGTATGAAAGTAGATGAAATTAAATGATACATATTATGATTACTGCTCGAGCTCACGCTTTATTTATTTACTATGTGCTTAAAGAAGGATTCCAAAGCTATAATACGTGTTTCAAATAATACGCAGATTTTCAGCGATGGGAATAAATTCGTGGATTTTAGGGAATAAACACAGAACTTTGGAAAATATTGGGAATTTTCAGAGTAAACAATAGCTGTCATTTTAAAATTTGAAGTTATGACTAATTCATAGAATACTACAAACATTTTATAAATAGGTATTCCATAAAATACTTTTAATAGCAGCTTTTATGTTCCTGTTAGTCGCCACCATTCATATTAAGAAATACATTTTTGGAAAGCGAATAATTTGGCGCATTTACAGTAATTTGGCCCTTTTTTTATCATTTACCCATTTTCTAGCAAAACAATTGATTTTAAACTTTTTAAAATCTATGCATGTTTTATTTTATACTGAGATCTATCAGTTTTTTAAATAAAATTAATTGATTAATTAAAATTTAAAGAAAAATAATTTTTAAACTATAATTAAATAATTTTCCAACCAGTATTAAGTTTAATTGATATACTTCACTTAAAACAAAATAAACTTGAGCTATGAAACAACACTCATTTGAATCAATATTCACCTTTGTACTATATTTATTATTTAAAACAACACAAATGTCACAAAACACCTTAAGTAAAGTTTTATTAAATGATGCATATGAGTTTTATGACATTTGTGTTGTTTTAAATAATAATTACACTTCACTTTATTGTAATGATATTGTATGCAAGTACAACATGCAAATAAACGATGCAAATCCAATATAAAAGAAAAATATATTCTAGGATAACTGCTCAAACTACTCTCACTTGCTTAAAGGGAGGTGGACTTTAAATGAACAAAAATCCTCTAATATACTTTTGCATACATCAATGCAAATCCGGTACAAAAGGAATGCATATTCTAGGATTTCTGCCCACACTTTCAATGCTCATTAATGCATATCCGATATAAAAGAAAAGTATATTCTAGGATTTCTGCTCAAACTCCCACTTGCTTAACCCTACAGTGCATAGTGTAGCCAATTGGCAACATTTTCTATTTAATTTTTAATAAATAAATTAATTTATTTGCAACCACTAAATTTATATAGAAATATTAATGCTGTAAAAATAACTTTAATAAGCTACTAAATGAACTTAGAAATCTAACTTAAAATTTCTGGTGTCGAATTCTTAATATAAGTATAAAAAACACAATTCTAAAATAAAAATTCATGAACTGTAGGGTTAAAGGGAGATGAACTTTAAAATAAGCAAAATTGTAGAATAGAATTCAGAGCTACCACCTTCCCAATTGTCTTGCAGGAAGGGGATTCCGCCTGTTCCTCCGCGAGTAACGGCGGTAGGACTTCTGGTGGACTGTAAAATGTACAAATATCGACTATAAATAAGAGTTAGTTATCTTGTTTTATTAACTTCTTAAAATCTAAAAATTATATTACCATACATGTGATAGAAAATGTGTTTTCATATTTCTTAAAGGTACATTGGAAATAATATATCATAAAGTGATATATTACCAAGGTACACAGGTTCGAGACCTAGCCGGACATTTTTCGCTATGTTGGATTAAACCTCAGCTATGATACTGCAACCACTGAACATGATTTACCTAGGTGAAAAAAAGAAGAAAAACTTCCATCTGTTCATTATGACCTAATTACAAGTTTCCATGTTATCTGACACTTTAATCATGTGAATACTATATTTATAGCTCGGATAAATGAAACTAGTGCTTCAATTGGCTGCCATGTCCAACAAATAAGTGCATATTATTGCAGCCAGGATATCGTTCGGGTTACTCAATAGGAAGAGCATTGGCACGACCAAGACTCCCTTATCATAGATCAGACTTGACAATCCGGAGAAAGTCTATGGGAGAAAATGTCCGCGGTAATTGCCAACTTCTTAATTGACTTTCTCCGGAAAGTATCGCCGCCTGGTGGATACTGCCGCACAGTTGCCATGTTTCGGGCCTTTTGGACACCAGTATATTTTTAGAGAAAATGTTGTTCTTTTAAATTCCAGAATTCTCCGATCAAACAAAACAAAATTGTCTCTACTAAAAAACTGGTATCCAAAAATATAATAGAAAAATCTATAGAAAAATCTAGCTGGTCTGCTACCGCATAGCTGCCAACTCTTACGCTTTTTTCTTACCACTAAAATTTAATAGAATTTTTTTCGTCATGTAATCACACGATCTTGTCAATTTAATAAGATAAAATTTACTATAAAATTTTAGTGGTAGGAAAACTACTAGTTCATAAGCAAATGCATAGAACAAATGGAGCTGTGAAAAAATTTCGTGTGATTTCGTGTCGTAAATACTATTACTGACGATTGATGGCGCTAGTAGCAGGACAAGTATAGCGGTCAAAGGCAACTTGCTGATTGAGAGGTCTGATACTATGATAAGGAGGTCTTGGGCACGACAAGCAATGATATACAAGCTCAAGTTCTGGCCCAGGCATTTTTCGCTCTGTTGGAATAAACCTCAACTATGATAATCCAACCACTGAACATGATTTACCTAGTGGAAAAAAAGAAGAAAAACTTATTCATTATTAACATTAAAAACTCTTCATTATTTTCTAATTTCATGGTATACAGGGGTTTCCATGTTATATCACGTATTAAACATGTAAAATGCTATAGTTATAGCTCGGATTAATGAAACCAGTGCTGCAATTCGTAGTCATGTCCAACAAATAAGACTGAATTACATCAGCCAGGATATCGTTCGGATAGCTCCATAGGAAGAGTATTGGTACGGGAAACCAAGGTACACAAGTTCTAGTTCAGGCCCGATCATTTTTCAATCTGTAGGAATAAACCTCAATCATGAACACTCCAACGACTGAACATGATTTACCTAGTCGAATAAAAGAAGAAAAACTTTCATCTGTTCATTATGATATAATTACATGGTATACAGGATTTTCCATGTTATATCATACTTTAATCATCTAAATGCTATAGTTATAGCTCGCATGAATGAAACTAGTGCTGCAGCTCGCAACCATGTCCAAAAAATAAGAGTGAATTATACCAACCAGGATATCGGTCGGGTAACTCAGTAGGATGAGCACTAGCACGGTAAGCCAAAATACCCGGGTTCGAGTCCTGGTCCCGGACATTTTTCGCTATGTTAGAAAAAATCTCAAATATGATACTCCAACCATTGAATATCATAAAGTGTTTCAAATGCATTTTTCTCAGAGCAAATTTCCCATAGTCTATACATCTTTAAAATTCCCCATGCGTTGTAATTGTTAATCTAAATTTTTCATATCGCTAAGGGACGTTCTTCATACACGATAGAACTAATTTCTGATAAGGTTTTCGAATGCTGGTTTATTAAGGTCCTCAAATCGGTAACAAAGTATATTAATAAGTGCCAATTTTTTCTGTTTTTTCCCCTCGAAATAACAATTAAAAAAAATAAATAAATAAGTCACCATTATTTTAATAAGCAACTTTAAGTAATAAGATGAAGAAATGAAGAAAATATTTTAAAAATTAAAACGCATGAAGCATTCAATAAATAATAATAAAAAAACTAGTTACGTAATAAATTCTTAATTTTCTAATACCGTATAATCCGGTACATAACGCACAATTTTGATACAAGAAAAATAAATGATCAAAATTTAGAGGTAATGGTGTGTAATGATGTATGTAATGTAAAAATAACTTATAAAAAATTAAAAAAAAAGGTTAACACAAGAACTGTGATTTCTACATTTATAAACCTCATATTTATATTACATTTTCTAAAAATTTTCTTTTTGTAATTTACTATATATATATATATATATATTATGTATCGTGAATTTTATCTCTCATTTACAGACTATTTTTGCATTTCCAGTTGAATATTTATGTATGCCGTCGACAGTGGTTTTACTTGATAGAATAATAATAATAAAAAATTCAAATGCCAGCAATGTATTCAAATGTAATTTTTTATCTGTGCAAATTAAAGTAGTCGTTGGGGGCCACCATAATACTTACCCATCATGGATATGCATAATATAAAATATGAAAATAAAACATGTGTAAACTACTTATAAAATGCATTGCAATTCGAATAAAATCGTGGCTTGATGACGTCATAAACGTTAAATGCTCTATTACCGAATTGCGTAAAAGAAACATCCTTTTAACTCCAAAATTGATAATCATATTAACTAACGATTTACTGCGTCGGATTAAGCGTCTCATTTCCAATTAAAATATATATTTGAATTGAAATTTGGATGAAATACAGGGTCAAGAAAAATTGAAGAGTGTAGAAAATATGATTACAAATATCTCGGCAACAAATTATCCGATCGACTTCATTCTTTATGCAAAATTTATGTTTTTTATTGTATTTTATATTCACTCCTTAAAATAAACAATTTCGAAAATTTTTATATACCTTTTATCAGAACGAATATTTCGAGTCCAAAAAAAAAAATAGTTCCGTATAATCGAGGTTTCTCAAATTCAATAAGTTTCTTCCCATTATTACATACTAAGTACATACCAAATTTCAAGTCTCTATCTCAATTTGTTCGGGAGATAGAGCGTTTACAGACACACAGACAGACGGACAGCAATTTTTTTTCTAAAAATATGTTTTCGGAATCTCCAGTGTCTGAAACGTGTAAATCCGACATTTTTTTTTTTCGATTTTCAAAACGATTACAAGACTTACCCTATACTACGTATGATGGGTAAGTAATAATTGGTGACCACTGCTATAAGGGTTCGCGCAATTGTACAACAAATTTTCAACTTTTTTTTTTTTTCGCCTTATTCAACTACAGAAAATTAATGTAAATTCTGAGAAAAAACAAGGCGATTGCGAATTCGTGTTTAAACTTATAAATATAAATTTTCTTATCATTAATAGAATTGCCAGATTCCTTGGAAATGCAAAGGAGTGTGCGAACCTTACACATTTTAGCCTCAAGAATACCAAATGCTTTCTAAAAGTGTTGCTATTTTTATTCATTTTTATGTTATCTTAATAGATGTTTTCTTTTGTTTTATGTTTTACGCAATTTTTTATATATTTTGTTATCCACTTTCTTAATCTTTTTCAAACTATTGAGTCAGATAAAAAGCCTATTCTTTAGGCTCAAAAAGTTATCTTTCAATAAATATATAAGCTTGTTTTGAAACTTTTTAAACATATCAAATGATCAGTATTTGTTAAAAAATATTTTAGTTCTCGAAAATGATATACTTTAGCTCATATTGCTTACATTCTTTGAACTAGTCTTTTGCTAATATAAGGGTATTATGTTTACTTTAGTTTGTTCTTTTTATGATTCTTTGATTTTGATTTTTATTTTTATTTTAATTTTTTTACTTTTCAGACAAATGTATTGGATTTTTATTTCTTTACTCGAAGGAAAAATTGTTGAACATAATACACCTTCAAAGAAAATTTAAATTTGTATATTTTTCTAATTTATTGGTTTTGAAAAATATAAAACCAATTTTCACTTTGAAACAGAAAAATAAATATTTTCTTAGTCAATTTTTCTAATTTCCTTTAAAAAGAAAAACTCATGTAAAATAATTTAGGCTTTCTCATTGTCTATGAAAATAAAATGTTGAATAAAAATTTAATGAAATGACAAGGTGATTAAATTTGAATGATTAATTATTAAATTTTAATCTAAGTGTTACATGCTTTGAAATTGTGTGATGCATTTGCTTCTAAACACGTTGACGGACACTTGCGGCTATATCCATCAAAGCGAAGTTCACTATGTGGCATGAAGGCAATATCTGCCCAAAACTACGGCTATAGCAGCACAAAAGTGCGTTTACCGGTAGCATTTACCAAGTAGAAGCCAATGTCATGTTTTGAAAACAATTTTTTAGGTTGAATTTCGTTTTCCACCTATTATACGAGTTGCAGCTTCAGTATGCACCAAGGAAAAATACAGTAAAAAATAACAATTATCAGTATATTCTTATAGAAAAATTCAAATTGATTATTTGATCAAATAATCAACATAAATTTTTCTATAAGAATATACTGGTGTTTATCATTTTTTTACTGTATTTTTCTCTGACCATTAGCCACCCTGACGTGGTTGTGAAAAGAATAGTGCAACTTAATTAATGGTGCTGAATTAATAAAAATTAAGTTTATTTAAGCAGAAAGAGTAAAACTATACTTCTAATATTCTAAAAATTACAAAAACAGATAGTGTCATTTTTCGAACTTCACTTGTTTCTACTGTCCGTCAATGTGTTAAATTAATAATTGAAAAAAAAGAGTAAAAGAAGATGTTATGTAAGCAGAACTCGCAGCGTTCGTAAATATTTGTATATTTGCTACCGGTATTTTAAAGCAAAAATCTTCGCTGCATACTCTTTTAACATCTGTAAAAGAAATATACCACAAATTTGGCTGTTGCATAATAGTTGTAGCAAAGATAGAAAGATTTGGGAACGCTGCGAGACATGTGCAAAATAAATTAGATTTAGAGAAATTGAAGTAAAATACTTTTGGTTGCAATATTTTAAAATTATTTTTCCTTGCTTTTAAAATGTTAATGCAAATATATTTAAATTTTCTTATAAAAAAATATTAACATATATTTTTTATATAATATTAATTATTAATATTATTTAAAATATTTAATATAAAAAGATTAAATAATAAAAAAATAATATTTTGGGTTTTCTAAGATATTAAAATCTTAGTACTTTATCCTTACCATATACTAGAGTACCTCATATCACGTTTATCCATAAAATAAAACAAAGTTTCGAGAGAAAGATAGCTTAACACTAGAACCGCGAGGACAGGTCATTTTGAACCGTACCAAATGAATAGATATCGATTCGAACTAGAAATATTTTCGTAAAATAAGTTAAGTACGTGCTGCCCCAAAATAATTTAAATTAATAAGTAAAATAGTTTGAAATAAAAATTCTGGTGTCAAATATATTTTATAAAACTTGAATAAAATTTCCCGTGGTTCTAGTGTTAACACTTTAGTCTACCCCTGCGTTTATTTTTATGTAATTAAAAAATATACCTACGGATTGAAAATCTTTCCAAACAGTTTAGTTTTAAAATTTCACGTAAGGTTATAAAAATTGTAAAATTCGAAAATAATTATATTTTTCACGAATACAATAAATATACATTTAATATGTTCACTAATTTTTTTTTATTATTATTATTGTAATTGAATCGGTCGTTTCAATACTACATGTCTATATTTTTTCGAAATACACATATCTGTTGCATGAGTGAATTTGAATGTAGGCTGGTATGTGTGGACAAAAATATAATAGTGTTATTCATCCGTGACCACTCAAAATGCACTGTAAAATTGTCGTTCCTTACTAAAGCGACTTTAGTCAATGACTTACGTAGTTTTTGCATGCACTCAAAACCAGCGCAACACTAGTTACCGGGCTTGCTCATTCATTATCATGACGTCCCAAATGGTGGCTGGCCACGTTCAAAGACATACAGCGATTGGCACAAAACGATGGGCACGCCATTTTCTACCAACCCCTGGTCACGGCCAGCCACTATTTGTGACGTAGCAAGCCCGGTATCTAGTGTTGCTCTGTCAAAACTGTAGCGCTTGGTGTCGACGAAATGGGGAATATGACTTCGTGTCTCACTTCCAAACTCAAAGATGCAGACGTCAATGTCTTTTATCTATTTTGTAAAATATATTATGTGAATGTAATAATATAATTTTTTGTATTATTTGTTGTGTACTAAATCTCATATTTAGCAAAATCAAAATATCCATTTTTTATTACCATTTTTATTATTACAAAAACTTTACTGATAACTACTGTTTGTCGATCAGAAGAATAGCTCTCGTCAAGAAGTCTGTACCTGTCTGTTGCCGTGGAAACAAGACTCGCTCCATTTTCGACAGGGGAAACCAGAAGATAGGCATTCACATTGGTTTATTGAGCGCCTTGAGGGTGTGTTGGCGATGTTTTTATTATTATTACCGTTTTATTATTATTATTTTAATCGATTCATCAAGTGAAAGAAAACTATTTCATATATTATTTATATGATAATATTTAAATTTTACAAATGAAAATAAAATATGAATTAGTCATTTTATTTATTTCAGTAAAAATGAAATTAATTTAACTTAAATAATTGCTTCAAAATTAATATTTTCATAGCCATTAATAATTATCAATTACTTTAAATTATTAATACAATGACCGAACTTCAGTGATTATTATAGATTTCAGTATGAATTTTGAAACAATTTGCAAGGACGGGATTTTTTTTTTTTATCAATTAAAATATAAAAATAATAATACCTTCTAAACTTTTAGAATTTTATTCAAGCATGTGAAAGTCCTCTGAATCACTCTCAACCGTCTCAGTTTCTTCTGAATCAGAATCGTCGGTATTAATGTTAAATGACAGTTCGTCCAATAAATTATCTAACAGTCCATCTTTTTCCCGGTAATTATTTCCAACGTTTTCCACGTGTTTGCAATGCGCTGTCCATTCTGCCGAAGTATCCTCAGAGATAGCAGTTTGAAGTAGAGATTTTAGATTGTCCAAACTTGAATCACCAGTAACATTTTGTTCTTTCACTTTTCTTTTCACAGAAGACCATACAAATTCTCATTTCTCTCAAATATTTGTGTCTCCAAAAAACAATATCTGGCCTTTCCATGAGAACTTTTCTTTTATTCACGCGCTTTTTCCATCGAAAATTCATTGAATGTAAGTCTTTCCACAATGTGTCTCTTTTCCATGAAAATCCAATTTTTTCTTTCAACGCGGGTAATAATTTTCTGAGAGATGGTACTTTTCTTTCTCTTATATAAAAGTCTTGAATCGTTTGACGTATTACGCACTTGTCATAATAACCATACTGATATTTACACAGATGGTTCCAAGAATGGGAATATAGTTGGTTGTGGGGTTTTTATAGATAACACAAAATTCAGTTATCGGCTTCACTCTTCAATTTCGGTCTTTACGGCAGAGTTGATTGCGATAGAGAGAGCCATGTTGCACATATCTCATCATCATAAAACATCCTTTATCATATATACTGACTCAAATAGTTCTATTGACGCAATCAAATCTTTTAAAAAGCATCCTTATGTCTCAGCCATCCTGGATTTTTATTATAAATTGACTACACGGGGTTATAATATTTTATTTTGCTGGGTACCTGGACACATGGGTATTCCTGGCAATGAAAAAGCAGATGAGGCGGCAAAACTTGCTCTTAATCCATTACACCATAAAATTCCATTCTCAGACGTTAAACTATTTATAAAACACTTTGCTTATAATAAATGGCAAGAAAGTTGGGATTTGGAATACAATAATAAGCTGCACCATATCAAACCCACAATCATGACCTGGCCTCTGATTTATCCAAGAAAAACAGATGTTCTTCTGACTCGTCTGAGAATTGGACATTCAAGGATCACTCATAAACACCTCTTACTTCGGGAGGATGCACCCATGTGTCCACATTGTCATTTTGATCACCTGACCATTTATCATGTTTTAACCGACTGTCCGGACCTCATTGGGGAAACACCTCATGGGGCACTCTTTCACTTTTTAAAACATTCTGGGTTTTATTTTGAGATATAGTTTTATACATCCTTCATGTTTTAGCTATAACAATGTTAATTTATACTTGTTTAACTTGACATCTGGATGGGGTAACCCCATCCAGATAGTATTTCTTAGTATATTACTTTTATACTTTACTTTTTTAAGAACTCATAATATTTGTTTTAAACATTGACTATATCTGGATGGGTGACCCCATCCAGATGTTTTGCCCATTATGCTTTGTATCTCTTTTGTAGACTAGTCTTTTCTTAACTTTTACTTTGGCGCAGCTTGTCCCCAATGGGACCTTGCGCCATTAAACCTTATACAACCAACCAACCAACCATAACGCACTTGTCAAAGTCATCTATTTCGCAGTTTCGCTTACTAAGTCTTTTACGATGTTTACCAGGTGATTATAAAACTATCGATGAGCACAATGCAGAAACTTTCTCTTATTTTTTTTATTGTAGCTTCAGAAACTCCACTTGCTCGGGAAGCCCGTTTCAGAGCTTGTGGGAGCGAAATTAATACATGTTTAGATGAAGCTTCACTGGAACAAAATTCCGCAACATTATATACGATTTTACATGCTTGTGATTTCAAGACTTCACCTTTTCTAAACTGAAATGGCATCTTTCCAGTTTAACAACTTAGCAAAATTATTTTAATAAATGAGAACAAATAATTTTAAAAGCAAAAGGAAATTTAAATCAAAAATAAGATAACGCAATTACTGTAGATCATAGAAGAAGAATGACGGAGGTAACCTTTTATTCAACCAATTCCTCACACGCGTATTCCCCATTCGAAATGAACAGGTCTTGTTACTATAACGACCGCCACTAACCAGACTTCTTGGCGTGAGCTATTCTTGTGGTCGACAAACAGTAACTGCACCAGAGTGCCCAGCTACCAGTAACTGTAGTTGTATAGTAGCTAGATAGCGCGGTAGTAGTTGGATTCAGTGGATATGAAA
Source organism: Maratus michaelseni (assembly GCA_963931845.1). NCBI lineage: Eukaryota > Metazoa > Arthropoda > Arachnida > Araneae > Salticidae > Maratus > Maratus michaelseni. Next base: position 111,587,942 of record OZ007600.1, on the reverse strand, counting down.
CGCATTCTGCCTTCAGGTATAGGAGTTCTCTTGAAATTGAGCCACCTTTACACTCAACTTAAAACAGGACGGACCAAACGACGACTATAGGTGCTACGTATTTATATAATTAGGAACACACCTAAAAACAATGTAGTTACTGATCCGCTAAACTAATCTCTCCAAAATATGCCAATTAGGTGCAGAACTGCTACAACGAAATATTTTAAACTTTAAAAAGTAGAAAGTATAAATAAAAAAAAATTAATAACTAAAAAAAGTTTATTTTTTCTTATCGTTTAATAGTTTAATATTAATTATATTAGAATTATATGTTGAGAAAACAACTTAGAAATACTGAATAGATTTCCTGTTGCTTAAAAAAAAAAAAAAAAAAAAAAAAAAAAAAAAAAAAAAACAGAGCACAGATTATAATATTTTTTTTAATAAATTCATCAGTTTGTGCTTTCTAACAATATAAATCAAAGCGGTGAATTTGCATTATTTGGTGGCCCACGCTAAATTAACGTATTGTAACTGAATGTTTCTATTATTTTGGAACTACATGAATTGAAGTAGTGGAATTAGTCATAATAAAAAAAAATAAAAATAAAACATTAAATGCTTTTAAAAGAGTGTTTAAAAAATGTTTTTACTTTTATTACCTACTGTAATTTTTTAATATGCTATATGTAATGTATTAGGTTCAATTATTCTCTAAGAATATAAAATTAATTAACAGATCATAAGGGCGATTCTCCAATAAGTGTGTAATTTGTTCCCTCTGGGTTATATGCTGTTTTTTGTCATTTATACGGATTTTTTTTTAGCATAAAATGTATCTTTCAATGTCTTTCTACAATTTCAAAAGGTATTTTCAAGAAAATAACTGTCAATTTTACTCCAATAGTATTTTAAATATTCAAATTGTCACTGCTTTCCCTTGTCCTCACATCATGCAACCATCTTCTGGAATAATTTTCAATATAATGACATACTTTTTTTAGAACTTTTTTTTATCCAAAATAAAAATTTGTATTCTAAACTTCAAAGGGTTTTTTATTCAAAATTAAAAGTAACTGTATAATATTCTGCGCCAAAGAATGTTGTCCCCTACTTTTTATGTCACTACTGTCCCTTTCTAAAAAACTGCTCCTGTGACCCCCAGGAGGGCAAATAAAATTTAGGGGACAGCTGCATTTAGTAGAAATAGCAATCTGGATTGCTGAAAAAAATCACAGGTTTTAATTTTCTGAACTTGCCGTTCTTTGCATAAGTTTTTCTTTTACAATTGTGTTTTTTTATACATACATTAAATATTAGACACCAGAAATTTTAAGATAGATTTTTAACTTTGTTCAGCAACATAGTTCACGGGAAATTTACTAGATTAATATTTCTATATAAATACAGTGGTGGAAGTTGATTTATTTATTAAAAGTTAAATAAAAAGTGATGGAAATTTACATCTCTATGCAATTAAGGGTTAAAAGAAGCTATAAGCTACAATATGGATAGAAATATAAGAATATTTTCATTACTTGTCACTACTATCCCCTACTTAATGTTGCTTATTTTATTATTATTTATTTATGATTTTGTCATGATATAAATTACTTTTGCTTAGTTCAAACTGTCATATTACAGTTTTACTGAGATTAACGTACTGTGTGCACAAAAGCAAATTTCCTAATTTTGACACTACTGTTCCCTTTTTAATGAAATTACACCAGCTCTCTTGGAATAAATTTGAAAATGGTAAGTTTCAACTGCGTTACTTAAACTATTTCACACGTGACAATATGAAATACCTTTAAAATGTGAAATAGCTTCAATTTTTTCTTTAAAAAAATATTTTATCTTATGATGGAAATTTACATATCTATGCAATTAAGGGTTAAAAGAAGCTACAAGCTACAATATGGATAGAAATATAAGAATATTTTCATTACTTGTCACTACTATCCCCTACTTAATGTTGCTTATTTTATTATTATTTATTTATGATTTTGTCATGATATAAATTACTTTTGCTTAGTTCAAACTGTCATATTACAGTCTTACTGAGATTAACGTACTGTGTGCACAAAAGCAAATTTCCTAATTTTGACACTACTGTTCCCTTTTTAATGAAATTACACCAGCTCTCTTGGAATAAATTTGAAAATGGTAAGTTTCAACTGCGTTACTTAAACTATTTCACACGTGACAATATGAAATACCTTTAAAATGTGAAATAGCTTCAATTTTTTCTTTAAAAAAATATTTTATACAGGGTGGCTATCATAGATCAGGGAAAAACACAGTTTATAAAAAAGGTTGCACACCAGTATTTTCTTCTTAATCGTGTTATTTATTTGAGCGAAGACGCTCTACTCACAATAGACTGGACGTTAAGTTGTTTGCAATTCGGAAGCCCCTTAACCGACATCAGCTGTTTGGCAACTTTTAAGTCCAATTTTTTAGAACAAAATACTGGTGTATAAATTTTTTTTTCGACTATGCTTTTCCCTGGTCTATAGACACCAGGTCCCGATTACCAACGGGCAAACTTCCACCAGTAAAAAGGAAAAAGGAAATTTTTCCTTATTCATGACAGTAATCTTTCAGAAATAAAACGTTTAAATAACACGAAAATTTCTATTAAAATTTACTGGTGGAAGTTTACCCCGTTGGTAATCAGGCCCTGGTAGACACCCTGCATAAAATAATGTTTTTGAAGTTAAATACTGTTTAATGTGTATGTCAGAATATTGTATATTACTCACCAGCCTATACCTTATCTATTTGTAATGGAAAATTGTTTAAAATGTAATTTTTATTTTTCGCTAAATCACAGAGTGAAACTGCCCACTTACTGGAGAATCGCCCATAAGAAATATAGAACTAAATTATTTTATAATAAAATTAATAATTAATATAAGAGTTAATAATAAATTAATAATAAAAATAGAGATCCATTATTTTATTTATTCTCCAAAACCTCTACTAATAATTTGGAGATTTCAATAAAAGATTTAAATTATAATATTCGATGCTTAAAGTAACAAGCACAGAAAATAACATATCAAGAGCTGTCACTTTCAACTCTAAAGCAAATCGTCTAATTAACCGCATAACCCCTCAATTCCCCCACTATAAATTCAAGAGTCGTCAAGAGGTATGAAGCACTACAAAACTTTTACTATACTTGTTAAAATAATCAATATCTCAATTACATTTATTAAAAGCCAAGATTTGGCATTCTTCAATTTATTAAAGCTGAATGTAATGATTTTTTCATTTTGTTTTATCATTGCAGTGTTATTAAAAATACTTAATTAAGTTTTTATTGGACTCTTTCTACAAATATACAATTAAATTTTAACAATGCCATCTGATGTATAGTCTTTTGCTAATTTCTAAACAGTGTAACATTAAAAATCACAAAATCACACGTTATTATATATATATTTTTCAAATACTAGACTATTTATAATAACTTATTTTTGTGATTTTATATAAAGATTAATAAATGTTAATTGTTAGTTATTGTTATAGAATGTAATATAATATATAATAATTATTAATAAAAATTAATAATTAATATATATTTAAATACATGTTAAATTATTTAATATTAAAAATCGGGATAAAGTAATTATTTTTATTTTTCATAATCTTTACAAATAATTTGCAGAATCAAATAAAAGATTTAAATTACAAAATTCCATGCTTAAAGTAACAAGAACAGAAAATAACATATCAAGAGCTGTCACTTTTAACTCTAGAGTAAAACTTCTAATTAACCGGATAACTCCTTAATTCCTCATCTACAAATTCAAGAGTCGTAAAGAGATATGAAGCACTAGAAACCTTTTACTATAGTTGTTAAAATAATCAATATCACAATTACATTTACTTGCAGCCAAAATTTGGCATTCCTCAATTTAATAAAGCTGAATTTAGTAATTTTTTTATTTTGTTTTATCCTTGCAGTGTTATTAAAAATATGTAATTTTGTTTTTAATGAACGCTTTCTCCAAATATACAATTAATTTGTAACAATGTCATCTGAAATTTAATATGGCATTTATATTCTTTTCCTAATTTCTAAACAGTGTAATATTGAAAATCACAAAAACAGACGTTAATTTTTTTGTCAAATACTAGGTTATTTAAAATAACTTATTTTTGCGACTTATATAACAATTAATAATTGTTAATTGTTAGTTATTGTTATAGTATGTAATATAGTATATAATAATTATTAATTAAAATTAATAATTAATATATATTTAAATACATGTTACATAATTTAATACTAAAAATCGGGATACAGTAATTACAAATAACTTGGAGATTCCAATAAAATATTTAAATTTCTAAATTCGATGTATAAAGTAACAAGTACAGAAAATAACATATCAATAGCTGTCACTTTCAACTCTAGAGTAAAACTTCTAATTAACCGCGTAACTCCTTAATTCCTCTTCTATAAATTCTAGAGTTGCCAAGAGGTATGAAGCACTATACAACTTTTACGATACTTCTTAAAATAATCAATATCTCAAACACATTTATTTGCAGTCAAAATTTGGCATGCCTGAATTTTATAAAGCTGAATTTAATGATTTATTTCATTTTATTTTATCCTTGTTGTGTTATTGAAAATACGTAGCTGAAATATAGAAATGGAGAAGTGTTATATGAACTCTTTCTCCAAATATATAATTAAGATTTAACAATGTCATCTGAGATTCAATATCATATGTATATAATTTCGTTTATGTCTAAAGAGTGTAATATAAAAAAAATCTAATGTAAAAGTGTAATATAAAAATTTAATATAAAAATGTAACATAAAAAATCTAATATCAAAGTTTAATATAAAAAATCTAATATAAAAGTCCAATATAAAAAATCTATATAAAAGTATATATATATATATATATATATAATGATACGTATATTCTTTCATTTATGTCTAAAACGTGTAATATAAAAAGTGTAATATAAAAAATCTAATATAAAAGTCTAATATAAATAATCACAAAAACACGTTACTTTTTTGCTCAAATACTAGATTATTTTTTTAAAAAAACTTGATTTTTTTGTTGTTTTATATAAAAATTAATAATCATTAAATGTCTAGTTATTATTATAATATATAATAATTATTTATTAAAATTAATCAGTAATATATATTTAAATATATGTTAAATAATTTAATATTAAAAATCGAGATCCATTATTCTTTTTTATTATTCACTATAATCGGAGTAAAATATAATAATTCGGAGATTTCAATAAAATATTTAAATGACAAAATGCGATGCCTAAAGTAACAAGTACAGAAAATAACATATCAAGAGCTGTCACTTTCAACTCTAGAGTAAAACTTCTAATTAACCGCGTAACTCCTTAATTCCTCCTCTATAAATTCTAGAATCGTCAAGAGGTGTGAATCACTGTAAAATTTTTACGATACTTGTTAAAATAATCAATGCCTCAATTACATTTATCTGCAGTCTAGCTTTGGAATTCCACAATTTGATAAAGCTGAGTTTAATGATATATTTTTTTTTCATTTTGTCTTATCCTTGCAGTGTTATTAAAATATGTAATAAAGTTTTTAATGAACTCTTTCTTCAAATTAAAATTAATTTTTAACAATGTCATCTGAGATTCAATATGGCAAATATCTAATATAAAAATGTTCTTTCGCTAATTTCTAAAATGTGTAATATAAAAAAACACAAGAACACACGTTACATTTTTTTTTTTAAATACTAGGTTATTAAAAAAAAAAAAAAAAAAAAAAAACTTTTCTTAGTTGTTTTACATAACAATTAATAATTATCGATTTTTAGTTAATATTATAGTATATAATGCAGCATATAATATAGCATATAATAATTATTAATTAAAATTAATCATTAATCTGTAATTAAATACATGTTAAATAATTTAATATTAAAAATACTAGGTTATTTAAAGTAACTTATTCTTGTGATTTTATATAAAAATTAATAATTGTTAATTGTGAGTTATTGTTATAGTATGTAATATAGTATATAATAATTCTCAATTAAAATTAATAATTAATATATATTTAAATACACGTTAAATAATTTAATATTAAAAATCGGGATCCGGTTTTATTTTTATTTTCCATAATCTGTACAAATAATTTGAAGATTCAGTAAAAGATTTAAATTACAAAATTCGATGCTTAAAGTAACAAGTACAGAAAATAACATATCGAAAGCTGTCACTTTTAACTTTAGAGTAAAAATTCTAATTAACCGCATAACTCCTTAATTCCTCCACTATAAATTCAAGAGTCGTCAAGAGGTATGAAGCACTATAAAACTTTTAGGATACTTGTTAAAAATAATCAATATCTTAATTTCATTTATTTGCTTTATCACATTATCAAGCATTCTCCCATTTAATAAACTCAATTAAATGATTTTTTCATTTTGTTTTATCCTTGCAATGTTATTAAAAATATTTAATTAAGTTTTAATGAACTATTTCTCTGATTATACAACTAAGTGATCTCTTTGTGATCTCTTACAATCTGGTCCATATGTTAAATTACACCGGGATCCATCTAACAGTTATCTTCTGAGTACTAGAAAACTCATTAAAACTTCTCCATGTATTGATGAAAATACTATAAATTCTTTAACTCCTTCCATAGCTAACTGCAGTCGTTTTTATGCTCTTCCAAAAGTACACAAAATTGGTGTCCCCCTCCGTCCTATTGTATCAAATATTGGTACTGCTTCTTACCCACTCGCTAAATATTTGGTTAAACGGTTTCCTTTTCTTTCAATTTCCAATTTATATACTATTCATAATTCAAGTGCTTTTGTGAACCGTATTAGGAACTTCCCCCCCTCCCCCTCAATACGCATGGTGTCCTTTGATGTTATTTCACTGTTTACCCATGTTCCTGTCCAAGGGGCACTTCAATGTCTCACTTTAAGATTAAAAGAATTCCATTACCCAGATTATGAGATAAACCACATTATTGAGTTATTCAATATTTGTTTAACGCAAAATGCATTCCAGTTTTTAAATCAATTTTATTCTATGTCAGATGGTTTAGCGATGGGTAATCCTTTAAGTCCTTTCCTAGCAGATTTGTATATGCATTATTTTGAGGATAAATTATTTAATTTTATAAATTTTCCATTTTATTGCAGATATGTTGATGATTCTTTTGCACTCTTGGACCTGTCTATTTCATCCATTGATAACGTCTTAACTATTCTAAACTCAATAGATCCTGTTATTCAGTTTACATATGAAGTTGAAGTTGAAAATAAATTGTCCTTTCTTGATGTGTTAGTCACACGTCAGCCTAATACATTTGATACCTGTGTATACCGGAAACCTTTTGCAGTCTCACTCCCCCCTCATTTTAATTCGTGTCACCCCCCTTCTCAGAAAGCCTCGGCTTTTCATTTCTTTATTAATAGAGCAATTTCCATTTGTTCTGATAATGTTTCCCTTGGTACAGAATTGAATTATATTAGATCTGTTGCTATTAATCGTGGTTTTAGTTTGACTTATATCAACCGTTTAATTTTTCGTTGTCTAAATAAAAATAGTAATCTTGTTCCTTCTGATGTCCCAGAATCTTTTTCTAACCTCATTATTTTACCATTTCACAATAGTATTAGCTATAAAATAGCTAATATTTTAAGGCAATATGATTTTAAGGTTGTTTTTAAGCCAGTTAATAAACTAAATTTTTCACAGTTAAAGGATAAAATTTCACATCAAAACTTTTGGGGCATTTACAATATCCAATGTCAATGTGGTTTGTCCTATATAGGACAGACTAAACGACAACTCCGTTTCAGACTCAATGAACACAGAAATTACATTAAGAAAAAAGAATTACAAAAGTCCTCTATTGCCTGTCACTGTTGGAGTGAGGGACATAATTTTAACTTCGACTCAGCCACTATTATTAAGAAATGTAACACTCCATTAGATTTAGACTTCTTTGAGGCAGTTTATATTCATAAATTTGGTAACTCCCTGGTTAATGATTTTTCAAGTGTACCGTACATCTCACCTTTCTGGGTTGAGTTACTTTGTCATAGTGAATCCTCTACAACCAACCAACCGACTTAATCAGATTGGAGGAGTTTCTCGGTGTTTTGTTGTTTTTCATTTGGGTTTTTAGATTCATTTTCATGTCTTTGGGGGGATACAATAGGGTTTAAGTTTATTTACACTGAGGAAATGAGTCCAGGATACTCATGAAACGTGCGTCTGTTTATTACACGATGTTATTGTGTGTCAAACGTTGATATTTTTAGTATACAACTAAGCTTTAATAATGTCATCAGAGGTTAAGTACGACATATATATTATTTCGCTAGTTTCTAAAAAGTGTAATCTAACATCACAAAAACACACTATCATTATTTTTTTTCAAATACTAGATTATTTGAGAAAACTTGTTTCTATTGTGTTATGTAACACCTTTTAGAAATTAGCGAAAAAATATTGAATATGGGTATTTCGATCATTTTAGTACATTTATAGTTAAGTTTGCCTTTGTGGTAATAACTTTTAGTATCCATAAAAGTTTTATTCCAATTTTGCCCATTTATTAACTTTTTATATTTTTTATAAATAAAATAAGCAGGTTTCACACGCAATAAAATTTTGCATAGATCCCAGACTCCTCCGTATGTCTACCACAATTTCCCAGCAAGTTTCATTTCGAAAAGCTTTATCCTTCTTCGTCAGGTAAAAAAAAAGCGTTCTTATATTTAAAACCTTGCTCCTGCCTCCAAACATTAAAGTGTCATTTTACAACTGAAGAAGATATATTAAATCTCTCGAAACACTGTATAGTTTACTTAAAAGTCATTTTTATTACGTTAATTATTTTTTTAATACTAGGGGGCTCAGCCCCCTACTCGCTAACGTTTCGCCAACCCCCCGTGAATTGAGAAGCAATTCACATTGAGACCGCTTCGCGGTCCCAGCTCGCTTCGCTCGCTCGCCCCTTTTTATTTTTGCAGTACTTCTACCATAAATTATTTGAACATATGAAATTGACAATTTTTTTTAATGTAAAAAAATAATTGAACTCCGTTGAAAACACAACTAAAAATGCATTTAGTTGGAGCTACTAATGAGCATATAAATCATTTAGATACTATGAATAAAGGATCTTGGAAACATAATTTGTTTAAAACTTATTGTACCTATAATATTGTACAGCACGGCTTATTCATTAAAAAAAAAAAAAAAAAACACTACGTAATAGGAAGATCATCAATGATTGTTTAAATTTCGTTCGACATTTTACTATTCTAATTGATTATAGATTTCTGCAACAGATGGCAGCAGGTGAAACCTAGACAGTTGATATTTTTTTGTGATTTTTCATGTGAGTGAAATTCATAAATAAATTCTAAATAAGAGTTAAGAATTCATTTGAAATTAGCAATATAACTCATAATTAAAATGTGGAATAATCTCAGACGCTTTGGATTACGTACATGTTATTTTATTTTTAATATTTGCTAGCTTGATTTTCACTGCTCTGACACTGACCGCCATATTGGAGGCGGAGCTGATCTTTCTAACAGTCTATTAGTCTTTTTATTGATCTGAGATCTGGAAACTACGGTTGTTGCCAACAATAAGCTAGAAATTCAGCCCTATTTCCGCGCCACGCAAGACAAATATATATATAGATTATCAAATTAAATAGTGAAAATTCTTTTATAATAAAATACTTATTTCATATATATTTAAAATTGTATTAAATAACTTAAATTAAAAAGCGAGATAATATTTTTGCTTTTCAAATTTTTGCTGATAATTTAGCATCTGTAAGCTTTACATTACAATAGTTGGTACTTAATGCAACACACATACACACAAACTTACCAAGCGCTGTCTTTTTAAATTATCGATCAAAATTTCTAATTAACCCGGGAAGATAGATATAAATATTATAGAATGCAGAAGATTATTATAATCCTCCACTGTAAATTCAAGAATCGTCAAGAGGTATGAAGCACTATAAAGTGTTTACGATATATGTTAACATACCAGTGTAGCGCAAAAATATCAGCGAATATCTAAATATAATGCTGGCAAACATTAAATGATTCCCTTCTAAGGGATAATCTTTTTTTATATTTGGCAATATTGGCCGATATTTCCAACATCTGTGAATATAACTTTTCGACATTCAGTCATATATTTTTACAAGCTTTTATTTAATTTGGTTTGTCTGTCCGTTCAGTTCGAACTTTGCAATACAATTTGAAAATACTTCCTCTGTTACAACTGACCTAATATTTGGTAATGTGACGTATTTCGGATGACAATACAATATTCTGTAACAGGATTCGTACGCTTTTACCATAATTTTTAGTATAAGTTTTCGTCTAATTTAAATGTAGAAAAGTATTAGAAATACTGCAATTAAACGAGGCGTCTACGATTTCTGCTACTTAAATATTAAATAGAAAAAATCTATTAAAAATTGTTGTAAAAGCGTATGAATCTTTGTAAAATAAAAATATATAAAAATTTCTCCGTCACTCTTCAGGGGCCAAAAAAAATTTGTCCAATAAGATTACAAAAATGTCATCGAGTACGTTATGATGTAAATATTATTCATTGCTTCAGAAATAAGCTGATATTCTTCGACTGAACTCTAGCAGGGTTGTTAAAGGCCCCATCTTTGAGTTCCTCCCAGTTCAGGAATGGATGTGGGTTCGATTCCAAGAATGAAGTTGATCAATTTGTTTTTTGCAAAGAAGCTGGATTTCAAATTGTATTTCTATTTAATTAAACAAAACACTGATAAACCTAAGACACATCGCTAGGCGTACTTCACCGCCGTTCCCAGGTTCACAGAACCCGTGCGAGGGAGGCAGGTGGGTCCGGTTGATACGGGGAATCACATAGGCACACTCTATGGGCGATAGGACACCGCCACCGGCGTATCACTGCCCTGCCCCCAATCTTTGACGACAATAGTCGCTGCGATTTTCGGCAGAGGCTAAATAACACTACCGCATAAGACTTGGGGACCCACCAGAGTCCCCGGAAGCTTCGGGAACCCAAAACTCATAAGGGCATCGGGCACTAGGCCTTACACTATGTTTCTTCGGCCTTCAACTACTGTATAACGCCTTCGGACGTGAAACTCTTACAAAGGATACCACTAGCCTCTAAGTTTTTGTGGAAACCTACGTTCTTCTCTTGCATGGAAGGGTGCAGAAAAATTCCTTCATGAACGCATAGACACGGCCCTGTTTAGCCTGTGGGTTGAAGGGTCGGGACCTCTCGGCCCCAGCCCACGAACGTCAACACACCTTACATCCCAAAGACGTGATCCATGAGCACCGAAGTGCTCTCTAACCGTGCAAGGCCGTGCAATTCTGTGGGAATCAAGGAGAATAATAGAGCCGCTAGCTTCCCCGGAGCACCGCGAAAACTTTCCAGTCAAGCCTAATAGTAGTGCCTTGCTAAGGAGTGAGTAAAAGGAAGGTTAATTTTATGATCGACTGATAATCCGACCCTTGGACACAGAAAGATCCGACTAAGCACAGACACGCTGTACTGGTTTTCGATCCGGTGTCTGCTTTTGGTCTAGACACCGTAACTTGACTGACGAGCGTCTGGCCCGGTTCCTTTTGATCGTCCGATCAGCGTGTGGGATTCAACCCCATAGACCTAACCCATGAACTCCAACTATCTTGTGTCAAACGGGGCACAACTCCCGTCTCGACCGAACCTCGAGTGCGGCTCACAAATACTCCGGCTATATAGGCACCGCAAAGGAGTTATGGTGAGCCAGTCGTGAGGTCGTGAGCCTACGACAAGGTACGACTTCGGGCCCCGCCGACGAGCCGAGAGCCGGGCCAAATGGGCGATGCCAATGAACTAGCTAAGCCCCTGCCTGCCAGTTCTCAGGATTGCATCACGCCTCCTCACGCACTGACCAGACGACATTATGGAGCCACAAGCGCTCCTTGTTCTTCAGAGTCCGTCTTCGCCTCCATCTCGTCCCAGATAATTGTAGATGTGGTCCTATCACATGAGCTAGCCTTTGCCACTCATGTTATCTTCCTGACATAAACCGGGCACGATTGTTCGGTGTATGTGTCATTTACCACCGCGGGGTCGTCTGTCCCGCCTTCAGCCCATCACAACCGAGTAGCTGAGAATCGTCCGAACCGGGAAGTGGCACAGAAAATCGCGGCCACCGGCTACTCAATAACCTCTTCCCCACCGGGCACTAACTGGGGGTTGTGGTTCGTCGACATACCCGCCACCGTTGTGTCGACACACAGCTCCCAGTGACAGGCTCCCGGTCTTTTTTTTCTCTTAAGAGGCCGAGTAGGGACCACCTGGAGGAGCATCCGGTAAACACAGTGATAATAAATAATAACACGCAATCTATATATTTAAAACGCTAAGCGATTTCTTTCGACAATCCGTGAGAACAAACTACTGCATCAAATTACATCATTCTTTTTTTTAATGAAAGATATTTGGTCACAGATTTGTTATCGTGCATTCGTTTGGTCGAAAATTTAATTAATTAACCATAATTTTCAATTAAACTTTTACTTCTGCTAATGACGTCATAATCGGATAACGCCTACTGTTGCGAAGCACAGAGTTTATTCTCTAAACTCTGTGGTTGAATAAAAGAAAAATAATAAATATTAAAAGCACGCGGTTTTAAGGCCGAATTTGCTAATTTGCAAGTTAAATTTCGGTAAAAATACTTATCCGCGTGTTTTATAAGCGAATAAAAATTCATATTTATTGTGACGTCACGGGAATATTGTCCATTGGGTTTATTTTATCATTATGCATCAAAGCCATTAAATAATGGCTTTGTTATGCATTATAACTTTGTTGATGCCATTTTTTTCATTACAATTAAATACAAAATATCTTTATATTTGTGTGCATGGTGTTTAAGGATTAATGTAAGGTATATGAAGTACGTGTGAAAAGTTTGCGCCGATGAAAATGACGTTATGCTTAGCTTGAAGTGCATTTTAACATTGATAAAACTAAAAAGAAAAATGTATATGATTGTGTTAACGTGACATAATTTTACTGATTTTTGTATTCATAATTATAAAGATTAGAATTGGAGCCGTCATTGATTTCTTCATCTTTGCATACCTTGATTACATGTTACCAATTGCTTTTTTTAAATTATAGGATAGAAGATTTCCTTTTTTAATAAAAAAAATCACAAAAGTAAAGGATTTCAGGAAATTTAAAGTTATTAAAAATAGTGTTATGGCAGAAAAAAAAAATCTTGAAATAATGATTGTATTTTTAGCTAGAATAAACAATGTAAGACTAATATTTCATAGGAATTATTTTGGTAGATTTATTATAAGTTCATTTAACAGTTCCTTATTAGCGCAAAGTCCCATTTCTTTCACTGTGAATTTCTCTTTCGATGTCAAAAAATGTTTTCTCACTTTTGGACGCCAGCCAAAATATAGTGGCAATTTTTAGAAATGTACAACAGTTGTGACAACAAAGGCGCTATCGCTTTAGCTTTCATCGCGCTTACATCACTTCGAAATGCTACAATTTTCTATTTTTTACTACATGTTACAATTTCAATTCTTACATCATCAATTAGAAAAAAAAATTAGCTTTCGATTGAAATTTCTTTGAAAACTGCCGATTAATTTTACGACTTTTTAAATAATTTTCAAGCATGAAAAGTTTTTCAATTCTATCTTATCAATGACCACCAGTTTACTTCAATAATGTAAAATAGCCCCTGGGAAAGTTGCCACAATTGAAAATAGATTTCCCTAACCATCATAAAAAGTGAATAATAATTTTAAAAAAAGAAAAAAGAAAAGAAAAGAAAAAAAAGGGATAAATCATAAGATCAGATTATCCATAAGATAGAACATTTTGGCGCTAAACAAAAATCTGTCAGTGAAAAAAAAAAAAAAAAAAAAAAAAGAAAAACGAAAAAAGAAAAAAAAAGACTATTTTTAGTTTATGTTGAACATAAAATTGATATGTTGAATTCGCAAATGAATCATCCTGATTATGTCAAGGAACCGAAGAAACCATACAAATAAATTACACTTGAAAACATTAAAAATCTCCCTCATCTGCAGATAGATTTATTACTGTAAAAAACTTCTTAATCTTTGCATAAAAATTGATTAGCTTAAAACAATGGATGCGTTTTAGAAGATATGGATTTGAAACGAACAATGATTAAAGAGGACATTTTAAAACTTTTAATTTAATCATTTTAAAACTTTTTTAACTTCGAATTTAGACGGTGCTTTTGGGCAGATGCAATGCACATGCGCATAGGAGCTCATTCGGTTGCATTATCACAAGGGGGGGGGGGGGGGAGAGAGATGTGTGCTTTATTTACTATGTTCTGTTATTTACTGAATATGATATGAATGTAGGAATATACTATTTGTATATACTTCAAAGGTCCATGAATTTTTTTTTCTTGCCGTGGGGAATATGGTGGTAATGTCAAACTGATTTGCATTACACAGTTATTTACGGATTGTTTGTTTGGAGTTTGCATCGGAAATAGTACTGTATTTGACTAAGGAAAAAAATTAAAATAAAATATTTGAAAGACTGTTTTATACGCACCCCTTCATAAATAATAAAGAAGCTTATTTTACTGATATTGTTACAGTATTTTTTTTTTTTTTTTTTTTTTTTTTTTTTATCTTTTGCATCAAGTTTTGACGGGTTCCATCTAGTTTAATTTATTTCTTTTAAAAAAGGTATTTTTTTCAATCAATTGTCTTTCAACATTTTTTTTCCTTTTTAATACATTATAATAATAGCTTGTCTTTATTTTTTTATTTATAATTTATTCCCTCATACCTTTATAGCCTTTTACAGCCCTTTTAACTTTCCCATCTGCTGAACAGGAAATCGTTTTTTTTCTCCTCTTCTTCGCACTTAGGTGCAAGTAAACAATCAACAGTAAATATTAGGTCTTCTTTCTTTACTTTTAGCAGAGGGTATCTGTACAATGTGGATGTGGTGAAGAGATTAGGTTACCCTCACTGGACAAGGGTAATAGAGCGGAATGAGAGAGAAAGCATTATGCCGAAAGAAAAAAAAATCTGTTTTTATTGAATGCAGGAAGGAGGAAACGGTTTTTTAGATATTTTAATCAAGTTAGGACAATAGATACAACAGGTTGGAGCGCGACAACATCTATTGTACAGACCTTTTAAAGAAACAGATACCTTCGGAGTCCACACATTTATTTTTAGCGAAAAAGACAATTTTACTTGTTGAGTATTTACGAATCAAATCAACGACTAATTTTTTTTTTATTTGTTTGAGAATTCAACAATTAATTTTCTTTCATGGGACCCAGCAAGGGAATGAGGGGCAATTTTTCCTCGGTGGATTTTAAAATTTAATTAACTAAATGTTCTTTATCGCAGATGACTTTGAAAATAAAAATATTAAAATTTATTCTACTTTATGACTTACAATAATTGAACAGTAAGAGGGAAAATAACTAAGAATTTTCTATGAGGGAAGGGAGGGAGGCAGAGGATATGTAAGAAAAAAATTAAACAAATCAACTTTAAAATATAGTATTAATATTTGTCTTGCACGGAATCGCGGAAGGGAGATCAGGGTACGAAAAAATTATTGATGATCCCTCACAAAAAAAGAAAAAAGACAGAAAATCTGTCTTAATTCCACATTTGGAAAAACGCTGTTTTAAACCGATTTTTGAATATTTAAAGTTTTTGATTTTTTTAATTTTCTGTATTGGTTTTTATGATGATACATTTAAAAATTGTTTTGCAAGGGGCTTTCAGACAAAATAATTTTGTTTTGTCATCTTTCATGTTTGTAATCTCTAATAAAAAAAAGGGTCTAAGAGAGTTTTGAAGTGATCTCCATTTAGATAAACGAGGTTTCTCTTGATTTCAGCTTGATGATCGATTTCTGATTTGGCATGTTGATAAAAAATCACTATGCCTAGGATGTGACCTAACATTCATTTCTTCCACAATATTGACTCTCTGTCGATTTCGTTCTCCAGCGTCCATGTTTACTTTTGAGATCCACCCCCTTTCCTCCCGCCTCACATAACTTTTGTTTGTAAAAGGACTTTTGCAAAGTTAGAATACGACAGGAGATGGGAAGAAAACTGCCATTGTAACGTGGCGCTGGAAGTAGTGGAAGAGCGCTGTCATTGATACATCAGCGTGATCTCTGACTCAGTAAGCATCCAGGTGTGACAGTGTGAGCCCCGTTCTTTCGACCATTTGCTTATTATAATCTCAAAACATGAGTACTGCAATAGAACATCCTGCCAAACGCAAAGCTCGCGCTGTAATAAGATTTCTTTGAGCACAAAACGTTTCAGAAAGAGACATTCATCGTCAATTCAACTCATCTTTTTCATTGTCATGACAACGCTCGTCTTCACAGTGCTCGAAAAACTCAAGAACTTTTGAATACTTCAAATGGTAAGTTTTTGGTCATCCACCTTACATCCCGGACATGGCTCCCACTGATTTTCATCTCTTCACTTACATAAGCAGCACTTCGATGGCGATGACGAACTTCAAGGCTGGCTGCATACCCAGATCGCTGAATTTTATAAAAAATGAATCTGTAAATTAGTGAAACGCTATGACAAATGTTCAAATTTAAAATGTGACTATGTTGAAAAATATTGAAATGCTGTAATTTTAAGATGTACATAATAAAATATTTTTTCTATGCAGGTTTCTTATTTATAGCCAAACGGGGGTTACTTTCCGAACTCTCCTCGTATCTATACTGAGTACCCTAGAAAGAAAATATTGTTTTTAGTTTTCGAGTTACTCAAATAAACAAAACTTCTTTTTAGATTTTTCACGAGCTTACAAAATTGGCCATAGCAATTCTGGAATCTTAGGTGAATATTAAGTGTGTATGCTTATCAAATTCTCGTATTAAGATTTACTGTCATTTGATTCGCTGTCATTACATGCTTTCAAAACGAATGCAGTTATAACACAGTATCCTCTCCTTATATTTAATATACCGATAGACAGGGGAAAAGCCCGATATATCCGAATTTGCGTCATAACCGAACGCATTTAATAATTAAGAAAGATGATAAAAAACATAAAATTATTTCATATTTATCTCCATAGTATTCCTTTATATGAAAATAATTTTTTCTTAATAAAAAATGGTTAATGATTACTTTTTTGAAGGCAATTATTTATAAATAAATTAAAATGTGTGGTTAATGTAGAACTTAATATTTTTCGGAAGACGCAAAAAAAAAGCGAGATATCTGAATAAGCGATGTAACGAAATACTATATAACGAGGAACTACTGTACTTTATGCAGATAAGATAAAAGCTACTTATAAGAGATTTCCATCTAATGCTGAAAACTACCTGGTCTTGGCTAAAAGAGTACGATATAATTTGTAAAGACAATGCACCTTCATAGACGGAACCCTGTCTAAAAGTAACTTTTTCCCGCCCGGTCTATCTCGTCTTAACACATTTTACTGTATTTAAATATATGTTAAGCAAATTAATATTATAAACTGAGATCTGTCTAATTTATTTTCCCAATAGTATATAAAGATCCCAGTAATATATAAATATGTATAGAAACTGTAGTAAATATATTCGTTTCAAAATGTAATACTTACTACAACAAGCACATAAAATAATTTCAAAAACTATCACTTTCAACTCTGTATCAGAACAGCTAATTAACCACATAACTTCAGAATATACTCAAGCAAATCCTTCACGACAAAATCAAAAGTCATCAAGCGATATGAAGTATTATACAACTTTTACAATACTTGTTAAGTTAATAAGTACCTACATTAAATTTATTTACAAAGTAACTTTGACATACCTCAATTAAATAAAATTTTATTGAGGGAGTAACATCCCTTTGACGCTCTGCAATGTAAAGATATTTCGAAATTTTTTTTAAAGAAATTTGAAGTGCTTATAAAAATTCATTTTCACTAAATTATTATAATTAAATACATTAAAGCAAAAAAAAACTGCATTTTCTTTTAGTTGATATATTAGAAAATGGCGGCATGAGAGCTGATGGACGAAGCACTTCAGAAAAAAAGGTTCCAGCGGTGGACACAATAACTCATCGTAGGCTTTACCTAGAACATAGTTGCCAACCTCCCAATGTTTTTTCATACCAATATTTTTATGCAAAAATATTTCTTTTATTTCATTTTACAATTTCTGCAATTTAATAAAGCTAAAATTCACTTTTGAAAAGATTTCACTGGTATTAAAAAATTCGGGTGGTTGTCAACTATGCCTAGAAGAATTCGAAAAAAATAATTAGTTTTTTTTTTGTCGAAAAGCTTGTGAAATACGTAGCCGTTTTAAAAAATATGCATTTTTAGTGAAATGGCACCATTGTAAAGTAAAATATGCAAAGTGTAAAATGCCAAGTGCATATTTTGAACAAACAAGTTAGTTAATAAAAATTACACAGAATAGCGAGATATCAATATTTCAAAACAAATCTTTGTATTTCACTAGGACAATATGTGCCGATTAATTTTCATTGATTGATCTTATGAATTTTTTGATTGATTTGAGATAGAGTGTCCATCAATTTTAGAAATGCTGTTCCGAGAAAACCGTTTAAAGTCCTCGTTACTGCACCGTGTTTACAATTACGAAATGACCCTTTTCAGGGTTCGTACGGGTACCGTTACTTTTCCAGGTGGCAAACCAGTAAATTTTTCTAAAAAACTACATCAAGTTCAAACGTGCGAAATGTCATCTTATTTAAGAAGAGATTATCTATAATAAAATTCTGGTACCGAATAATTTCCTTGTCTTAAAATTCCAGGACCCGTACGAACCCTGCTTTTGCTTTTGATATAGATTTCTAACTGATAAAATATGATTTTCATGTATATAATGTATAAAGCGACAAAATAAAATCGGAAACTTGGACAGATGTTAATGGGTTTATTTATTTTTAGTTTTGTCGTTGCGATGACATTTAAAACAGTAATTACTTATGCTGTTTAAGGTTTTATTTCAGTAAAGATACAATTAATGTTTAGCAATGCGATCGGAGACTCGATAGATATGTATAAAAAACTTTGTCGTTCTGAAGTTCTGTAGTTTTGGTGTTAATAAAATTTTCAGATGTGTTTTCAAATCTACTAAATATTTTATTCAGAAATTCCGAATTCTCAGGAGAAAGTTTGAATAGTTATTTTTGTTGTTTATAAAAATAAAAGTTTATGAATAAAATAAAATAAAAATGACTGTTCAAAATTTTTTGGTATGAATTTGGAATTTCAGAATACCAAATTCGCCAGATTTGACAACAGTGGTTTTACGTGCCATAAGGTTTAGTAGGAATTGCAACGTCTATCTTTTCTCTAATACTATTAAAAAAAACTTTTTAGTACATTATTTCAGAAATCAACCATGAAGATTGTTGTTATGAAATGCTAATAGAATGAAAGGGAAGAAACTTGAGACCCATTATGTATTTATCAGGGTTCGTACTCTTTTAGCACAATTTTTAATAGAATTTTTCGCCGTATTTAAATTTAGGAAAGTATTACAAATCTTACAATTAAACGAGGTGTCTACAATTTCTTCTATTTAAATATTAAATAGAAGAATTCTATTAAAATTGTGGTAAAAGCGTATAAACCCTGTTTATGGAGAGATAAAAAGAACATAGAAAGAAACACTTAATTTGTAAGGATAAATTTTTTATAATTGTCAGTACTTTTACATTTGTCGCGTAATTTTGAAATATTTTTACAGTTCAGATGAACATTTACTACAGCCTATTTTATAAGCAATGGTAATACTTTGCTTTATTTAATCTCGAAAAATGAAGGAAAATAATTTTTTAAAAAAATATTGATATTAAAATGTTAAGAATCATACCAACAACGAAAAAAATCTATCTACGATAGCCGCCATTTTTGTATCAGCGCATAGGCCTATTACTCAGGGAGCGGTATAAAATGACAAAAACAGTACATAACTAGTCGGATGTGCCAATCTCAAAACTTTCTTCTATCTTATACATGTTAATACTTCAAAAAGCGTATTTTTTTTTTAATTAAGCATTTTAGAATGGAAAAAAGCAATATAGCAGCGCCACCTGTTATATGATTTACACAAAACTAATCAGCACCAACTTATGTCAAGGTCTAACAGTGTATGAATTTTAATGAAAATCCTTGCATTAGTTCTTGTGATAGAGCTATTGTTGCAATCATGAAAAGTGCATTATAGCAACGCCACGTGTTTGGCAATTTACACCTAAAACGAGTCAGCACCAATATGTATCAAGGTCTAACTGAATCTAAAGTTTTATTATAATCCGTGAATTATTTCTCTTTTAAATTGTGTAAACCCTGAAAAAAGCATATCCGCGCCATCTGTCGTGCGATTTGCACCAAAAAACTAATCAGTACCAACTTACATCAAGGTCTAACTGAATCTAACATTTTATTATATTCTGAACAGTAGTTCTTGAGATAGTGTGCCAAAAAATATTTGTCACAGACAGACAGACACACAGACAGACATTTTCTAAAAACAGTCAAATCGTGTTCAAGACTTTCTAAAACGTATAGTATACATCCGTCAAAATCGGAAATCGAAATTTCTCACGAATACAATATTTTTTCTTGTAAAGATAGAATAAAGTATAAGAAACAATGAATTTGTAAAGTAACAACCGCAGTTCCTTTACTTAATAGGAAACATATTTTGATGATATTTACAGAATAGTTAAACAGGGTGGGCACGGGTGAGGGGATTTTTCACGGAATATACCAGTATTTTCTTATAGAAAAATTCGCCTTCTTTAATAGCACGACCATTTTTCCTATAGGAAATAACTGTATTTTTCTTGAAAATTTTGTTGACATTTGGCCACCCTGATAACAATTTACTTTTTTAATTTTTCGCAAGAAATAGTAGGACTTTTGTAACAAGAAAATGTAGGCAATATTTTCTTGTGTAATTGGCACTACATGTTTTTTTTTATATGATATTATATCTTTGTAAGGTTATAATAATTTTTCCTACTCATAAAAAAGTTGAAAAAGTGTACTTTATATTTTTATTTTTCGTACAGATAGCAGATAAACAAAATTAGTTACTAGATGATACTTATAAATATAATATGCTTCTATCTTGTGCTCAGCAGCGAAAAAGTTTTTCTTAATGAAATAAAGGCAGTGCACTTGAAAAATTTCGTAAAATTTGAAAAAAAAAACGTAAAACGTAGAGGCAGCAAGTTGCCGAAACACCTTTGTATTTAAAAGAGTTTTTTCTGATATTTGAAGAAATGTCTTTCTTTGTACTGGAGAATTTAAGGAAATTTTGAGCTCAGGTTGGAGAATCTTTCGGGTTTTGTAGGGAAAAAATCAAACGTTTTTAATTTTATACGAAAAAGTACTCCATAGAATGATTGTCGGAGCACCTCTCTGCATTTATTCTCCTTTTATTTACAAGGGAACCACTTATGGTGCAGCTCGCACCTAGCATTGATACATGGTGCATTTTAAAGCCCTATATTACTAAGTTTGAGAATCGATGAAATTTTTCTGTTAAAATTAAATATTTTGATTTTACAGCAGCATAACTTTCTGACAATACACTGTTCGAGACCACTTATCGCCCTATTAACATAAAAGTTTTTCTGAAGAAAAAAAAAAACCCTTAAAAGTACAAATTAGTTAATAGTAAGAATAAAATATTGAAAATAGTTTAAAAATTTCTTTAAAAACCTTTGAATTTCATTTTGAAAAAATACAACATTATAATTGCATTTTTAAAGGTGCAAGAATGGCTATATTCATTACCGTAGAATTTTTCCGTAGAATGTCATTATCTTCTGCTGTGTGTGAGTGAGAAGTAGTTTGAATTGGGTAGTACCCTCTTTGGAGACTTGACTCATTTTTGTCGTGAAATTAACAATTAAAAATCCAATCATAAAAATTTAAAAATTTAAACAATATATAAAATATGATTTTAACAAAGAAATTTTATAGTTTCTCTAGCTTTTATGTATAGGGCTACTAAATGCACCAGATCTCTATGCTAGTTGCGAGCTGCACCAAAAGTGGTTCCCTTGTTAGTAATGAGAAATTTCATTACCGTCAGTTTTCATTAAAAGCAAAGTTGAAATAGTATATGTTTTCCTACAACTTTCAAAATTGAACTGTTTTGACCCTAAATTGACTAAAAGGGTGCATTCGTATCCTGTAGGTTCTAAGTGTAAATTTGCGACGCGCTGCAAAAACAAGGTCCTTCGTATTAAGAATAACGGAACATTTGCCAAATAATTCTGGAAATTGCCCCCAAAATATGAGTAAGCTTCCTGTAAAATATACGAAATATTTATGTTGACAATCGGAATGTTCAGTACGTGTCAATAAGCTTCCTGTAAAATTAACCCTTTGGTTACGGAGATATTTTGAAAAAAAAAACATACAGAACAGACTCACCAGAAATTTGGAATAGTGTTTTTTTCTGTATTTGTTGACAGATATTCCCTGATTAAAAAGATGCGAGAAGTACTGTTTCAATTTTCTGCTGTAAATTCGACATTTCTGAATTAAAAAAATAAAATCCGTTGACAAGACTGATGACGAGTCTCAGTCGTCAAATGATCCCAAGGGGTTAATAGGAAAGTCCTGATGTTTCACAGGAACCTTACTGATATTTCATTGGAACGTATTGAATAAATTTTCAGTTACTTATAAGAAACTTCCCTCGGAAATAACCGGAAACGTAGCTGCCCATTATTTCCAAGGAACGTTTCTGGATTTATTTTTTACAGTGTAATAAAAGATGGAAGATTTTAGTGAAATTGAAAACAAATTAAACGCGGCTTTAAAATTTCGAAAAAGTGAAAGTTTCATCAAAGTTGTGAAATGTTATATATTTTTTACAAAATTAATTTTTCTTTACACAAAATCATTATTTTTAATATTATAGTAGTATTAGTTTCTTTTTTTTTAACGCAATGATATTTTTTCAGCTATTGTGCTTCTAAGTTACTAAATATTTCAAATAGCCGATCAAGAAAACATATTTTGAATGCAATTTTTTTTTACATAAATAAACACCGAATGCAAACCTTTGTGTTTTTATTCAAAATAAAGTCTTGAATAGTATGCATTCGTACCTTTAATTGCATACCTTTCGTATTGAAAATATTTAAACATTTAAATTTCATAAAATCAATATAATCAATTTCATATCGTCGCTACCATGTCGAACTATCGAATGTGAAAAAATGCATTTTATAATCTTTGTAAAAATGGGCCGATTATCACCATTAAATTTTATTTAAATTTTTCGGCTGGAAAGGATACTAATAAAATCTGTATGATGAACAGGGTTGCCAGTTTGGCTTTCTTATTTATTCAGCGATTCCGAATTCATACCGGAAATTTTGAGAGTAAATTTTTTACTTTAAATAATCACGAAATCTCTGTCACTCAAAAAAGCAAAATTTTCTGTTCGAAATTTCTGATTTGAATTTGGAATTTCTGAATGAAAAAGGGGAAGCCAAAACTGGCAACCCCGGTGAAGAATACTATAAAAATTTAGTGGTTACAATCGGCCCATTTTTAAAAGTAATGAAAAATGCATTTTCTCATATTCGATAGTTTGACATGGTAGCGACGATATCGTCGGTACCATGTCAAACTATCGAATATGAAAAAATGCATTTTTCATTGCTTTTAAAAATGGGCCGTTTGTCACCACTAAATTTTAATAGTATTCTTCACCAGGGTTGCCAGTTCGGCATCCTATTCCATTCAGAAATTCAAAATTCAAACCAGAAATTTCGAACAGAAGTTTTTTCTTTATTCAGTGACAGACATTTCGTGATTATTTAAAGTAAATTTTTTTCTCGCAAAATTTCCGGTATGAATTCGGAATCGCTGAATGAATAAGAATACCAAACTGGCAACTCTGTTCTTTACACAAATTTTATTAGTATTCATTCTAGGCGAAGAATTCTGATAAAATTTAGTGGTGACAATCGGCCCATTTTTAAAAGTAATGAAAAATGCATTTTTTCACATTCGATAGTTCGATATGGTAGCGACGATATAGTCAATTACATAAAATCAGATCAGAAAATTTCTTCCCTTCATAAATTTTACTAATAAATTATAGACTGCAGTAGAAGGTGTTCGTTATAAAATTCGATGCTTAATGTAACAAGCACAGAAAATAACTTATCAAGATTTATCACGTTCATCTCCAGAGGAACATTTCTAATTAACCGCGAAACTTAAGAATATACGGACAAAATACTCCATTATAAATTCAAGAGGAGTCAAGAGATATGAAGCACTATAAAATTTCTTAAAATATTCAATATTTTAGTAACTTTGTTTTGGCTTACTTCACTTTAATGAAGTTTTATTTCTTATGATGTGTCCTTATGGTGATTTTAAACATAAATTCTTACCCGTATTCACATTTTTTAATGAAATATTTCATTAAATATCCAATTAATGCTTTACAGTGCTACCTTATATTGTATGTGATACATATAATCATATCGATACGAATAATAATATTCATATTATCGAAAATACTGAATCTTTACAATAAAAAAGGAGATTTATTAAATACAGTGCAATCAACTAATATTTTCAATTATGTTATATTTTATATTGCCATTTGGATTCTTCTAAAGACCAGGAAATCGGCACCCTACAAGTTAGCCTCTTAACCCTTTGCAGACCCTGCAATTTTTCTAACTACGATAATTTGATTTGTTTAAAAAGAAGAAAAAAATTCAAATGTAGAAACTTAATAACGATTTGAAGATAAAGTATTAAACATTAAAAGAGGTTTTAATTTAATGAAATATCACTTTCCTCTTATCCCTAGCCACATCCTCAACCGAAATATTAAAAAAAAAGAACTACGAATGAACAATTTTGTGTAATTTGAACCATTTTGTGGAATCGTAACCAAATATTTAAGTTTCCGAAAACATTTAAGTTTTCTGGATATTAATTTTAAATATGACGACATTTTCACCAGCGGAAACTTTAAAGTATATGATACACAAAAGCAAATACACGCGATCTGTTGAATATGGTGTAACTTTCATATATAAACAATGTATATATAATATGCAAAAATAATGTTTTGATATCAAAATATATTTACTCTTGCTTGTTTTTTTCTTTTTTTCCCTTTTCTTTTTCTTTCATTTATTTATTTATTTATTTATTTATTTTTGAAATACGGCAACAAGAAAATGAAATAATTAATTCTATTAATAATAAAATTTTTAAAAAAGTTTGAAATAATTTTTAAAAACAAAAGTAGATAAATTAATAAATCTTTGTTGGTAGTCGTGACGTAGTTGTTGATTTAAAATTTTCCTTTATGTACTGCTATCCTCGCTCCATAAGTCATACAAAAATGCTGCGCATGCGCACGCGTGGTACATACAACTTCACTATCGTGTTTGTTTCACGAAAATACATTGAAAACTGTTCGCATGCGACGCTTCGAATCACTTTCATTTGAACACGCCTCATAAAAGATAAATTTTTTCATGACTTTTGTAAGATAAATAACAAAATTCATAACTAGAAAAAATTCTTTTTATGCTTCAAACCCTGAAACTTGCACTTTTCCTTAGTATTTTTCTATTGGAAAATGCATATGATTTACATTCCAAGTAATATCAACCTAATAACAAGCCAAATTTTCGGTATTATATGTTTCATAATTTTGTTTGTTTTAAATCATTTCAATGGAAAATTCATATTTTACTTTAAAGTAACAAACAACTTATGGTCTTCATAAAATGTTAGACCAATGGTAAACAACTATAAAAGTTGCTGGAGTGAGTGTATGAGATTGACACAAAACTGGTGTTGGTCGACCAATCCACTGTGATGTCGAAATTCAGCTCTTAGACATTATGTGTAAGCGAATGTTGAGTAAATATGGTATATCAATAAAGTACAAATAAAAGAATATTTGTAAAACAATTTTTTTAATAATGTAAAGAAAGAAAAATGAGAAAAAATGAACTACAGAAAAAAAAAATAAAGAAAGAAACAAACAAAAATTAGAAACAAAAATGTACAAAAAATGTAAAAAAAAAAATGAGTACATTTGATTCAAAATAAATAAATACATTTTTTAAGAGTATTAAATTAAATTGCGAGTATTATAATTTTTATCATATTGTTTAATAAAATGGATATACAATTTTAAATTGAACTCCCTAACAAAATCAACGTCTTCCTGGGGATCGAACCCACATCCTTTCATTCCCTGCGAGGAATTTAAAGATGGCTCTTTTACCACTCATGCCATGATTCAATTGTAGACCATCAGCTTATGTATGAAGCAATCATTGACATATACATTATCACATACGTGATGACATTTATGTACCCTTATAATACAAATGTTTTTCTGGGTGGCTAGTGGTCAGGGAAAAATACAGTAAAAAAATGATAGTTACCAGTATATTCTTATAGAAAAATTCAAATTGATTATTTGATCGAACAATCAACATAAATTTTTCTATAAGAATATACTGGTGCTTATCACTTTTTTTGACTGTATTTTACCCTGACCACTAGCCACCCTGTTTTTGTCCCCTAAGGTGTAACGTAAGGACATTTCAATTTTGTTTTTCAGATTACTGTATTGTCACCGGACATTACATCATATTTCCAAACATTAGATCAATTGTAGCAGAGGAAGTGTTTTCAAATTGGATTGCAAGATTTGAACTGCACGGACAGACAAACCAAGTTAAATAAAAGCTTGTAAAAATGATGCCTGCATGTAACTGCTTGTGTTTTTTTAGGTAATTTATTTTATGCTGTAACATAAATTTTGTATTTAGCAAAATCCAATTTGTTTCAGCTAGCTTTGAATCTAAATGTGCAGTTACCGATGATCAATTTCAATAAAATATATTTACCTTGCAGAGTATTAAATACTGTAGTTTTGCCAAAAACGACGCTGCAAAATGTTGGCTAATTGCTTTTAGAGCGAATCTTGAGTGGAATATTACTTTTTAGTGTATTCATTTTCTCTTCAGGATTTTATTAATTAAAAAATAAATGAAATCCAAATTTTAAAAAAATGTTTGCATCACAATCTTTACTAATAATTTTGAGACTGCATAATATATATCGTCATAAGGTTATGTATAATGTAATAACCACAGAAAATAACTTGAGTTCACATTTGTAACTCTAAATGAAAACTTCTAACTAACCACATTACTGAATAATATACTAACCAAATCCAGCGTTGTAAATTCAAGAGTCGTCAAGAGATATGAAGCACTATATAACTTTTAGGATACTTGCTAAAATAATCAATATCATAATTACATTTATTTTCAACATACTTTTGTCATATCTCAGTTTAATGAAAGACCATTTATTTTATTTTACACGTGCAGAATTATGAAAAATGATTAATTACTTATTTTATTTAATGAACTCTTTCATTAAGAATGATTAATAATGTCACCTGCTATTAAAAATAACATGCATAATAATTTTCATCGTATAATATTACGTATAACGTGTAGTATCGATAAAATCATATAGTGCACTAGGATTTTTTTTTTTCAATTTTTAGACTTTTGCGAGTGAGAGATTTATATGCATATATGTATATATATATATATATATATATATATATAATGAATTTATAAAAGATAAAATGTGCAGATTTCGTTTTCATTTATGACATGACTTTGGAATAATTTTACGTTGCTGATAAAAAAAAAAAAAAATATCTACTTACAGAAAATAGTAACACATTTGGAATAAGTAAATTCAACAAAGAATACTTGACTTTGTGAGATTAAAATATTTTTTTTTTTTGAATTAATTACGGCATTGGAGACGTAAGAGTGCGATCTTTCAGAACATGCATTTCGTTTTTACACAAACCAAACGGTTTATTCGATAGAATTTAAAACAGAATTGCGATTTTTCATATAAGTAGTTCTTCATTCTCGTGCAATGTGATAAATCGGGTTCTGGGCATTAGCGAGTTCTGAAAGCCGGCTCGCAAAAAGAGATGCGTTATTGATCAGTTTTTAATTAATATTTTTGTTAATTTTCAAAGTACTAAAATTCTGAGATTCATGTGCTCAAATTGAAAATAGATTGCTCAGATTGATAGTCCAGCCCTTGGACTATCCACATTTAAATTTTCAGACTTCTAGCTGGGCTAGAGTTTGCTAGTCATCGCAAGCAGAAAAACAAACACACACACACACAAACACAGAGCGAAACTTTCTTTTATTAATGTAGATAAAGATAATAAAAGATGAAAGTTACAGATTTTGGCATTTGATACAACCATTACAGAAAATAACTTATCAAGAGCTGTCATTTTCAGCTGTGGATTAAAGCTTCTAATTAACCGCATAATTACAAAATATACTTATTAAATTTCCCCTCTAAATTTAAAGATCGGCAAACGATATGAAGCGCTTTAAACTTCATGATACTTGTAAATAAATCCATATTTTTTTATTACATTCATTTGTCAAATAATTTTTGACACCGCATTTTAGTGATTCTCCATTTTGTTTATCCTTGGGCTGTTATGATAAATCATTAACCGTTTTTATTCTCATATTCTTTAATTCTCATATTCCTTACACTGAAGATCCAAATTATTTAAGTTGACTTCTTTAGAAATTGATCGATTGAAATAATTTCGCTTCCGAAATATTTTACCAATTCGAACCTGATTGGGACATATTATTGGACTGCCCAGTATCTTGTATGAATCTGTAAATGAAGTAAGTAGCTCTTATCTCTGGTTTACAGTGACTCGCAAAAGCAAAAAAAAACATACAAAAACTAAAATAAATCAATAATATTACATATCATAATCATAAATTAAATCAATAATATTTTTTTTACATTTAAATTTGCCGGGTTTTTTCATGTGTAGCATAGTATTTAGAATAGTACAACAAAACTCTAATTATCCGAAATCTCTGTCATCACAAAATAAAAATTCTGTGTTGTGAATTTTACGTATTTATTCGTAAAAATGTAATTCCCTTGAAATTCCTTTTTAAATCAATATCTTTCTTCACTTCTCTGTTTGTAGTCAAACTGGACCGTACTATGGAGGCTTAATATAACAAGAATACATAAGGCCTAGCTTTTTTCTATTAAACAAAAGTAATTTTAACCCCTTCGCGACGAGGGTCTTTTACAGAATTTTTAATCTTTTACCACCGGTTTTTCAAAATAGAAATTTGCGCCTAATTAATTCGCAGAAATGCTACCATTAAATAAGGCAAAGCTTACAATAAAAATTAACTAGTGGGAATAATGAAAGATTCTGACCATCTTATGCGTCACGTATACGTGTTGCTCGTCCCTTAGGGGTTAAGAGATACATCTCTTATCTCTTATCTACTTATCTGTAGCATGTTCCCTATTTCCACTGAAGTGTGTAGCACTTATAGTTTTTTTACTGGGACACTCACAAGAATTCCGTTACATTGCGGTCTATGGGGAAAAATCATTTGTGGTTTATTTTAATGATGTTACACAATTTTAAATACATTGTAATTGATAGATATTACTAAGGTGCATTACAAGAATCTTAATATGGAATATGGTGTGCATAGCACTTATAGTTACTTTACAGGGACAGTCAAAAGAATTCCGTTACATTTGCACCTATGGAGAAAAATCGTTTGCGGTTTAATTAAATAATGTTTCACTATTTTAAACGCATTGAAATTTATATATATCACTAAGGTGCATTACAAGAGGTTTACTACAGAATATTGTGTGTATAGCAGTCATCGTTCATATACAGGGACACACAAAATAATTCTCTACTGTCTGTTAACTCGGGAGAAGTCGCGCATACCCATGTAATGAATGGTTTTTACATTGTCACCAATAAATACCATTAATAATCGTCACCTTATTCAGTCTGAGACAATTGTTACAAATTCTATGATAATGTAAATTGTAGATTACTTTTCGAAAAATAGTGGTGACAGTTGTAAAA
Source organism: Maratus michaelseni (assembly GCA_963931845.1). Classification (NCBI taxonomy): domain Eukaryota; kingdom Metazoa; phylum Arthropoda; class Arachnida; order Araneae; family Salticidae; genus Maratus; species Maratus michaelseni. The sequence continues at coordinate 111,557,840 of OZ007600.1, read as the reverse complement.
ACCGTACGCACCCTGGGGTATGTCATACCCCATGCGACTGCTCCCGGGTTAAGAATAATTCATGGAAGTGCGTTTTAAGTTGCTGAACGTGATTTTAAATTTAACTCACATTTTGTCTATTACTTGGTGTGTATAAATTCTGTATTTCATATATAGGGCCGCACAAAAGTTCGCGAACACATTTCCGTTTATTGACAGAAACTCCAGAAGGAGAATTTTAAACTGTGCTACGCGTTTCCTAACTAAACTAAAATTTAGCATCCTATGTAGTATATAAACAAATATATAGATCATATACAGGGCTGAAAAAAAGTATTCGGATATTTTTCCGAATATTGTATATGTTGGAAATTCCTGAAATTACGTTTTTAAATATGTTATGCGTTTTCCAAATTGTTTACTTAGATGTTATATTTCAGCTTATTAAACGGTAATGATTTGTAAAATTATTTTGGAAGCGATGGAAAGTATTACATAATCTATGCTTGACGCATGAGTTTTTGTTCTTGTTTATTATTGTCTTCATTATATGGACTTCTGCCTACTCATATCACATTCAGACAACATTACCCGGGGTAACTGGAGTTTTTGCTATATAACGAAATAATTATTTATAACGTTTTAACGAAAGCGCGCCATAATGAGCAAATCTTTGGAACACTTTCGATTTCGTTATAAGGTGCTCTGACTGTACGCAACGTTTACTTAATTGTTTACTATTTAAAAGTAGAATGTAATTGTTGATAGGTTTGTTTTATTTACAAGTAATATTTAAATAATTGTGGTTAATTTTACTACACATAAATGTTTAATTATTCATATAAACCAATGTATATAATATATATATTACTTGCATTTAGTATTTAGCAAAGGTGAGTCTCGAGGATAGTATAGAGATGCTGGTTTTCTGAGTGTTTTTAATACATTTGCCGTCCTTCCAAAAAACATTGATAACTAAAATTGACAACAAAATGCGGGAAAAAAATGTCTTCAAAACTATGACTAATACTATTATAATTCAAAAATGGTCCGACAAACCCCTACACAGCTTTAAAAAGCTCTGAATATATTAGATAATATATTTCAGTAAATATATTTCAATAAATTGGATCTAAAAGGCTTAAAAATAACTAAGTTTCAATCTTAATTATTTTTTATTATATGAACAGGCTGGCTAGTGGTCAGGGAAAAATACAGTAAAAAAAATTATTATTACCAGTATATTCTTATAGAAAAATTCAAATTGATTATTTGATCGAATAATCAACATAAATTTTTCTATAAGAATATACTGGTGTTTATCACTTTTTTTTTACTGTATTTTTCCCTGATCACTAGCCACCCTGATGAAAAGTAAAATTATTTAAATGCACATGCCAAAGTATACATTTAAATACAATAACAAAGCTGAACCATATCGAAAAAGCAGGTCTTCTCGCAGACAGACAGACAGCGAACACCCTAGGGACCAGCTTTTGGCTATTGGCCAGGACGAACCCCTAAGCCTAGGGAGGGAAAATATTACTATCCGGCGCTAGCTAAAATAATTACAAATTAAACTACAATTTTACAATGTATAAACGTTACCCAATTTTGCCACAAGGCTGGGCGAACGTTAAAATTATTACAATAATTGATATTTTACATAAACTTTAATTTTAGTTATTTATATAGCATTTTGAGATTAACATTATAATGACAATTATTTATAGTCGTACATTTTGAATGCATTAATACGTATACAATAACCTTTAGAGGAATAATATATTTTTAAAAATGATTACAATATATAATTACAATATAAAATTCAAACAATTTTATTTACACACAATAACATTTTGAAATACACTATATACACTACAGTAACCCCTCACCCACACGCGACACACGGCCAACAAACCTCATCACCAGAAACTTTAAAAAAAGTAACAGTCGTACACAAATGCAAAAATTAAAAACTATTTATAGTTTTTAATTAATGCATTAATACGTATACAATAACCTTTAGAGGTATAATATATTTTTAAAAATGATTACAATATATAATTACAATATAAAATTCAAACAATTTTATTTACACACAATAACATTTTGAAATACACTATATACACTACAGTAACCCCTCACCCACACGCGACACACGGCCAACAAACCTCATCACCAGAAACTTTAAAAAAAGTAACACCCGTACACAAATGCAAAAATTAAAAACTATTTATAGTTTTTAATTAATGCATTAATACGTATACAATAACCTTTAGAGGTATAATATATTTTTAAAAATGATTACAATATATAATTACAATATAAAATTCAAACGTCTTCTCACAAAGATACTTTCACTTCAACTGAGGCAATGAGCCGACTGATATCATTCATACTCTTGAAACACTCCTGAAGACATAGCTCTACACGCCAGTTAGTCAGCTATTATGAAATATGTTTTTAACACTTTCCAACCTAGTTGAAAAGTGTTTATGACTTCGGTTTGCCTGGCCGTCTGGCCATTTGGCAGTCTGCCGTCTGGCCGTCTGCCGTCTGCCGTCTTTTCGTGCTCTAATTCCCGTAAATATGCTCGGATTGCCCTGCAATTTTTATATGTTATTGTCGTTATCTGTAGCATGTTCCCTATTTCATCTGAAGTGTGTAGCACTTATAGTTCTTTTACAGGGACACTTAAAATAGTTCCGTTACATTACGATCTATGGGGAAAATCATTTGCGGTTTATTTTAGTGATGTTTCACAATTTCAAATAAATTGTAATTGATATATATCACTAAGGTGCATTACAAGAAGCTTAATATGGAATAGGGTGTGCATAGCACTTATAGTTACTTTACAGGGACAGTCAAAAGAATACCGTTACATTACGTCTACAGAGAAAACGTCTACAGAGTCTTATGTTATGCGTTTTCCAAATTGTTTACTTAGATGTTATCCTTCAGCTTATTAAACGGTAATTATGTGTAAAATTATTTTGGAAGCGTTGGAAAGTGTTACATAATCTATACTTGACGCATTGTTTTTCGTTCTTGTTTATTATTGTCTTCATTATATGGACTTCTGCCTGCTCATATCACGTTCCGACCACATTAGCCGGGGTAATTGAAGTTCATGCTATATAGCGAAATAATTCGTTATAACGTTTTAACGAAAGCACGTTATAACGAGCAAATCTTTGGAACACTTTCGATTTCGTTATAAGGTGCTTTGACTGTACAACGTTTGCTTAATTGTTTACTATTTAAAAGAGGAAAGTAATTGTTGATAGGTTTGTTTTATTTACAAATAATATTTAAATAATTATGGTCAATTTTACTACACATAAAGGTTTAATTATTTATATAATAAGCACGTCTTCTCACAAAGAAACTTTCACTTCAACTAAGGCTAGGAGCCGACGGATATCACTCATAATATTGAAATAGACATAGCTCTACACACCAGTTAGTCAGTTATTGTAAAATATGTTTTTTACAATTATTGAGCAAATTTTAATTTCTGCCTTTTTGGCCAGGATTTTGCAACAAATACTCTACTGTGCGACGGTAGAATATGGGTTAATTTCACATTATAAAAGCAATTATTTCATAAACATGTTCTTGCTTGTTATTTTTAATAACGATTTAAAAACGATCTATGTAAAGAAAATACTGAAGCTGCTATAAAAATGTAATGATTTCTCTTCCTATAATATTCTTAAAACAAATATACAAAAGAGAAATAAAAAATGTGACTTCTCTCTTTAGCCTAAACTTTTAATGAATTACATTGTTTAACAATTCTTTTTCTCTAGACTGTCTTAGGAATTCGAAAAAAGTTTTTGAAGTATGCTCAAACAAATAAAAGAGTTGTTTATTTGCATTTCTCTCAAAGTAACTTTGTATATTTTGCTATGAAATTAACAACTTCTGTTGCTATTGGAAAATGTTCGACATTAGATTAAAAGTTCATTAACAAAATTTCGTAATGACTGTATTTTAATTATCGAAATCCTACTTTACACTCTCTTCTAAAAGAACGACAATTGGGTGTTTTTGAAGTAAAAATAAATAATTTCTTTCAAAGAGAAACTTTGTATTTTTTATATAAAGTGAAATTCCTGAAATTTTAGAAACTTTTTGGATATATTCCGTCATCCGACTATAAAAAGTAGATCTAAATTGAAATTATATTTACATTTTTTTTCTGGTCTCTAGCCATTTCATTATCAAGTTTTAAAATTTATTTTTTAATCAAATTTCTTGTATCTCTGAAATTCACATAAAAAGTATATTCCTAAAAATGAAAATTTAAACCTATTGCATTATAAACGATAGCCCCCCTGAATGAAACAAAAATGGCGGCGCTCGTGGGCTGATTTTGTAAAACCTTTGTACGGTCCCCTAATTTTACACCTCTGTACTTCTAATAAGTTTTTTTGACTTATTTAATCTCAGACAAATAAGGCAGAGGAAACTTTTAGAAATTATTGGTATTGAATTTCAAGGGACCGTGCACACGCTGAAAAATTTCTGCCTACGACTGCATCAGTTTTTGTGTCAGTGCTCAGGCCTAATATTCAGTGGGCGGTGATAGCATTTTATGCTGAAATATAAGGAATCATACGTACCGTGATTTCCTGCGTATAATCCTAGGATCAAACTATTATGTTTAGACCCAGAAATTTTATTTAATAATTGAAATGAAATGTTTACAAAGATCTAGTATGTTACTTTAGATAAAATAATTTTTTTTTGTTGAAACATAATTATTTGATCCGCGGATTATAGACCGAAAATTACGGTACTTATAATAACTTCTCGATAAATGTACGCATAATCTATAGTATTGTAACTTCATTTTACATATTATAGATTTCTAGATAAACAGGAGTATTTTTCTTATTTCCAGTCGCTTTGATTTCAAATAGTAGGAAAAATAATTTCATAAAACATATATACATTTCTGAATATTTCTCCTTTTATGAAAATTTTCAAGTCATATTAATTATATATTTATAAGGAAATTACGAAATCCTATAATATTTGTACATCAAATTTTCAACAGTGAATTCTACATCTGACTTTCTTCTTGAACCAAGACTTTTAATGAATTATGCTTTTCAAGAAAGGTATTTTCCTTTCCGTCTTTTAGAAGTTTCATAGAACCTTTTGGAGCATGCACAAACAGCAGATAGCGGTTTATTTGTATTTCTTTCTTAGTAACTTTGGATATTTTGTTTGAAATAAGACAATTCTATTTTTGTTCGAGCATGTTCTACATTAAATTAAAAGTTCATTAACGAAACTTCATCAAAAATGTATTTTTAATTATCGAAGTCGTACTTTCTTCTCTTTTCTTTAAGAATACAGTTTTGTGTCCGTCAGACTAAAATAATTGCTTTTCTCATAGATAAGCTTTGTGCATTCTTTCCTGTACAGCCAATTTCCGGATGCTACAGAAACATTTAGCACATACTCGATATTTCAAAGTAGATCTATTTTCAAATTATATATTCACTTTTTTTACATCTAGCTACTTTATATCAGGTTTTTATTTTTTCATAGGATTTCTTCTGCTTACGAACATTCAACTCTACTCAAAATGACATTCTGAAACTATTTTATTATAAACGACAGCATGACATGCTAAAATATAAATAACCATACGCATGTGAAAATAACCTTGTCCATAAGTATAATTTCATGTTACTGCATTTTACATATTATAGATTTCAAGAAAAAAAATATATTTTTTAATTTCTGGACATTTTAATTTTGCATTATACAAATTGCATATAATTTTACTACAATTTTTAATATATTTTTTTCATTTTAATAAACGCAGGAACCTATTAGAAAATCTGTGGTATAATAAGGCGAGTGCAGATTTTGCGATTAAACATCTACTATATAAAGAAATTTATTTTCTCAAAAGTGGCACCAGACTCTGAAAATTTTAAAGCGTGTACGCACCTTTATTATAGGAATAATTATTTCGTAAAACAAAATATTGTTTCTAAGCACTTAATTTTTTATGAGGTTTAGGAATGATATAAAAAATATTCATACGGATATAGTGAAGATTATACAAAAGAATATTGTTTACTCTTATAATATTGTTAAATCAAGTATTCAAAAGAGTCATCAAACATGTGACTTTTCCTTTGAACCTAAACTTTCAACGAATTACATTATTTATCAAAGATATTTTCCTTGCAATATCTCAAGTGTTCGAAATATTTTTTGAAGTATGCACAAACAACAAACAGTTGTTTATTTGCATTTCTCTCGTGGTAAATTTGTGTATTTTGTTTTGGAAAAAAGCAATTCTGTTTCTATTGAAAGATGTTAAATTAAAAGTTTATTAACAAAACTTCGTAATAGTATCGTTTTAATTATCGAACTCGTACATTCTTCTATTTTTTAAAAGAAGAGAGTGTGTCAAAAAAATAAATAAATGATTACTTTCTTTCACAGAGAAACTTTATGAAAGAACATATTATATATTACATATTATTTATTTTGTAATTTTATTTTTTAATAAATTTAATTTCCTGGCGTTTTAGTTATATCTTGAGATATCAGTTATATCAAGATATTTATATATCTTGACATTTACTGTGTGATCCCAAAAGTAGAAAGTAGTTCTTATTTCAAATTATATTTGTGTATATATATATTTTTTTTTTACCGCTACCTAATTTATTACTAAGTTTTTATTTTATTTTTTAAAAAATTCCTTGTATTTCTGAACATTCATTCTTATTAAAATCACATTACTCAAATGAAAATTTCAACCTACCTTATTTCCGACATATAATTCGCGGAACAAATAATTCTGTTTCAACCCATAAATTTTATTCAATAATTGAAGTCAAATATTTACAGCGATCTAGTAAGTTACATTTTATAAAATAAAATTTCTGGGTCGAAACATGATTGTTTGATCCGCGGATTATACGCCGAAAATTAGGGTATTTTATCATAAACTATAATATGGCATGCTCACATACGAATTATTAGAGGTGCCAAGCTCTCATTAATATTCCGTAATATGTGGGTTAATTTGACCCAGGTTTAACACGTTTCGCACCAGAAATTCTTTTAAAAAATGAAATAAAATAAATTCCACGTAGAAACCTGAAATTAATTAAATAAAGATTTATCCAATAGTTTTTCTGGTGTGAAGAGTTGTTACACTGGGTCAAATTAAACCACATATTACGGAAGATTAGTAGGAACTTGGCACCTCTAATAATAATATATGTACTTATAAGCAGAGCCTGATTGCCAAAAGGGCAAACTTCCACCAGTAAATTTTAAAAGACATTTTCGTCCTATTTAAACGGAGTATTTTTGCACAATTACTGTTATCAATAAGGCAAAACTTTCTATTATATTTTACCTGTGGAAGTTTGCCCCGCTGGTAATCGGGCCCTGCTATCGGACATCAATGGAAACAAATATAATATATAGCATTGTTACTCCATTTTATATATTATATCTTTAAAGAAAAACAAATATTTTTCAAGTCACTTTGATTTCACATTATCGAAGTAATTATTTCATAAAATATGTTAACGTTTCTGAATATTTTTCTTTTTCCAAAATATATAAATAATATTGATATGAAAACACTGAAGCTGCAATTAGAATATAATGATTTATTTTCCTCTAATATATTTGCATCAAGCATTCAACGGAGAAATCAAACATGTAACTTTTCCTTTCAATCTAAACTTTTAATGAATTAACAATGTTTAACCAAGTTATTTCCCTTGTATTCTCTTGGGAGTTAGTTCAAAATAACTTTTTGAAGCGTCCACAAACAACAGTCAGTTGTTTATTTGCATTTATCTAGTGTTATATTTTGCTTTCAAATAAGGAAGTTCTGTTTCTATTGGAAGACGTTCTACATTAGATTAAAACTTCATTAACGAAACTTCGTAATGTTTGTAATTTTAAGTACGGAAGTCGTACTTTCCTCTCTGTTCTAAAAGAAGACAATTTTATATCTGCCAAACTAAAATAATTATACTCTGTCACAGAGAAACTTTGTAATTTATTTTGCATAAAATTAATTTCCGGGCCTTTTAGAAACGTTTAGCATCTAATCTGTCACACAAAAATAGAAAATAGATACAGGGTAACTAAGGTAACTATCAAGAAGTCATTCAATTTCTTTAAAAACCTACAAACAAAACTATTGTCATTGCTTCCTCTACTAAAACAGCTCATTTGTTAAGACCGAGTAAACTATTGAGTTAAACTTCGAGTAAATTATGTATGTAATTACAAAGATAGTTGTCGGACATATTTTATTTTATTGGACTTATTCATTTTTAATAAGAAATTGGATTTGTTGATTTTTAATAAGAAATTGGACTTATTGATTTTTTTTAAGAAATTAGACCTATGTAAAATTTATGTTCGTTTATGATTGTATCTACTGAGTAATAAATAAATTTTTTCTTTTGAAAAAATGTTAGGATACAGTTAAACAAATTTACGGAAAAATCAAGAAAAAAATTAAAACTATCAGTTAACAAGCCCTGCAAATATAACTCGCTTGGTATAATCTAATGTAATTCCATTTTACACAACACAGATTTCAAGAAAAATATTTTTTATTTTATTTTGGATCGCTTTAATTTTACGTTATAGGAGAAATTATATTGTAGAAAATCTCAAAATCTGGAGTTTTTAAACATTTCACTTTTATGAAGATTAACAAATGATCACAAAGTGCACCAAAAAATTTTCAGTGAACTATTAAAAAATATGGTTTTCTGTTATAATATTATTTCATGTATTCAATGGAAGAATCACACATATGACATTTCTCTTGAGATTAAACTTTTAAAGAATTAAAATTTTAATCCATTTGGATCATTTCCGCATATATATGTGTCCATTTCAGGAATTCCTTTTTTATCCCTCTAAGCGTGTAGAACGTAATATTCCGTTCACTAAGCTCCAGGTTTTACTGCAATATATGCAATGTTTAAGATAATGTAATTCTATAGATTTAATGAATTTTCAAAACATTGAAGAATGATTAACACTCTCAAGGGTTACATTCTTATTTGTAATTAAGTTTTATTTATAATGCTGAAAGAATCATATTTTTTTTAGCATTTAAAACAAAATGCAGAGAAAACAACATTACAATTTTACCCTTTTTCAAAACGCTCAGAGGGTTATTCAAAATTCCGAAAGAAGATTTTTTAAAAAAAATTTATGTAATCACAAACGTCTCTTCTTAAATAAAGCAAAAATTATTATTCAGAATTTCTGTAGAAATTCTGAATTTCTGTAGAAATTCCGAATTTCTGAATAAAAAAGAAATTTATGAAATGCACGCTAATAATGCAAATGGGTTATCAAAAATATTATTATTATTATTTTTTTTTTTTTGCAAAACATGTTTTGAAACTTTTACGAATAAAACACAGCTGTGTATTTGCATCTCTCTCGTAGTATTTTTTATATTTTGTTTTCAGATTCTGTTTCTATTTGAAGGCATTCTACGTTAGATTGAAACTTCACTAACGAAACTTCACTGTGGTTTTAAATAGTCGAACTTTGTTCTCGGTTGGGTATTGGACATAATTCTAAAAAACTGCATTATGTTAAATTCCTGCGAAAATTTTCGAAAATATATATTCTTAATAATATGTGTTATATATTAGCGAAATAGAAACGAAACTAACTCTTTGCAGGCGAGAGGCTGTGACCACAGTGCTAAATAGAATAAACGTTGAAAGCGGGATACTGTATTCTCAGTGAAATACTGCATTCTGTGACTTTACATGAAGTTGTGTTGTATATATTTTTTAATGATACCCATTTTAAAAATGGATTTCTGTGATTCCGACAGCCGGGAAAGTGGAATAATTGGTAATAACAGAGGTGCCAAGCTCTCATTAATGTTCCGTAATATGCGGGTTAATTTGTCCCAGGTTTAACAAGTTTCGCACCAGAAATTATTTTAAGAAATCAAATACAATAAATTCCGCGTAGAAATCTGAAATTAAATAAGTAAATATTTATCCAATAATTTTTCTGGTTTGAAGCGTTGTTAAACTGAGTCAGATTAAACCACATATTACGGAAGATTAGTGAGAACTTGGCACCTCTGTAATAAGCAGTGTTGCCAAATCTAGCAGATTTTTTTTTAAATTCAGAATTACAAATTCATACCAGAAAATTTTGAATGGTAATTCTTTTTTAATTTATTCACGAAATGCTCATCACTGAACTTTTTGTTACACTTCTATTTCCTTATTATATTTGTAAATATTTTTATATAATTTTCAAATTTTTAAATTTTTCACGGCTCTTTTGTGCCTTGCAAGTCAATTACCTTTAAACTGGAAGTTCAGTTGGTACGCAACTAGGTATTCCATGCTGCTAACTACATTGTTCCATTGTTCCATTCATCATTGAGCTTTTTTTTGTCTCTTAAAAAATATTTAGACTGCCTTAGTAGCATTTGTATTTCTTAAATTTAAATGTATGGTCTCTGTAAAGATATATATATATATTTTTTATGAGATCGGTTCCACTCTCGGTACGTTTTTGTCTGGTTTTTTTTTTTATCCAATAGATTTTTTCTTCCTCATTTCTCTTATATTTTTAATTTGTCAAACATTTTAAAACTGTATAACATACTTTCATTTTCTTTTATTCAATTTATAAACTTTTATTTGTTTTATGTAGTTGAGTTCTACAATTTAAATATCTCGCTTACGGTTCCCTATTTTCTTGCAAGTCGCTTACCTTTACACTGGATGTTAAATTGCTCCGCAAGTACGTAACCCATACAGATAACTACATTGTTCCATTGTTCCATTATCATTAAATAAAGCAAAAACTATTCAAAGCTATTCAAACTTTTTGGTTAGAATTCAGAATTTCTGAATAAAAAAATCTGCCATATTTGGCAACACTGCATTCATCTATCTATATAAATTTATAAGTTAATTAGTATAATCTATATGTAATTTGTCAATCTTACATTACAAGATAAAGCTCCTCACATCAGTAACATTCGTAAATAATTAAGTTGATTCACATACGCAATAACTTTATTTGCTTGCCACACGTTCAAAAATACTGAAAACGCCTACAAAGTATTAAAACAATTCAATATTTCGTTGTCTTTAACTGCGGGACTTAAAGCAATTAATTATTACGGATTCGATTCTAATGCTTTCTATTGTGCGATTTTCTAAATTTAAATCACAGGTGTTTAGAACTCGATTGAAAAAATTCAACAGTGCAATAGGTAACAGCATTTAAAGTAAATGTAGTAATTCAGGGATCAGTAACCGCGGGTTGCTTGTTACAACTTTTTCAATCCAGTAATATTCGCCTGCATAATTTACTATGTAGTTTGTTTATCGTTACAACAATGAAAGAAAATTTGCTAGAAACCACGTCCAATAACACTCATAAATTAAACCGGTTTATGCAGGAATACCTTGTTCTTTATCTGTTTTCTTCCAAAATGTCGGTCACTGTAGAGTTTCAAACTACTATATCTCAGCCATTTTATAAGATAGATGCGAAACAAAAAATGCTTTAGAATCCTTATATCAAAATTGAACACGTGAGATATTTTTTTTTAAAGATTTTTAATTTTTTATTACATATTTTCGAATTTTCAATCTTTTAGTGACATTGATTTTCAAACAAAACGGCGGATGAAGCTGGTTAACGAACTCGGTTGAGACCTACGAGAGTCATATACACATGCTTTGTCACATCCAAATCGGTTCATAAATACGAGTGCACATGATAAAAATCAGATATATATATATATATTAAATGGGGAATATTTAAGCCTTCTCCGGTTTGCTGATGACATTTTAATTTTCAGTTATAGCCCTGAAGAATTGGAAAATATGATAAAAGATTTGGCAGAAGCTAGCATTAATGTGGGATTAACAATACATTTAGAAAAGACTAAGGTGATGTTCAATTCATTTGCATCCGAAAAGAAAATCGATACAACAACACTGAGATTAAAGAAGTGCAAAGTTATACGTACCGAATACAGGAAATATCATCGGACAATAGTATCATGAATGAAATCAATAGAAGAATAAGAAATGTATGGAGTGCTTTTGGAAAGAACAATATTATTCTGAAGAGCAACATGCCTCTTTGTTTGAAATGAAAGGTGTTTAACCATTTCAGGGACAAGCACTTGTGCTCCTGTAACGTTGAATTACCACCGGAATTTAGGAAACAATTTAGTTCAAATTAAGAATAAGCAATTTTTCAACTTTTTCTCGTCAAAGTTAAAAAAGTAAAATTTAATTAAAAGTTTCTGGTTTGAATCGGATTAAAATTAGATCCCCTCAAAGAGTTAACGAATGTTCTTTGCCTGCACTAACTTATGGAGCAGAAACATGGACGATAACAAAACGGATGGTACAAAGATTACAAACAACACAGCGAAATATGGAAATATGTATGCTAGGCATAACCAGAAGAGACAAAAAGAGAAAACTTGGATAAGAAGTCAGACGAAAGTTTTTGATATCATTGAGAGAATTAAACGGCTAAAATAGAAATTAGCTGGGCACATTGCAAGAAAACAAGACAATAGATGGAGCACAAACACCCTACAGGGGCATCCCAGAGATGTAAAATGACCAAGAAGAGACCTCAAGTAAGATGAAGTGACGAAATCAGAAAAGTGGCCGGTGTTAATTGTATGACTAGACAGACTAAATTTTTGCCACTAGACAGGAAACAATGGAAAAATCTGAAAGAGACCTACATCCAGCAGTGCACTGAAAACGGTTGTTGTTGATGACGGTGATGATGGTATATATATATAAATCAACCTTTGAACGGAGAATTATTTTTGGCGTCTGGGGATCATAATATGCGAAAATATACCGACATTTTCCGGAATTGCTTTCCTGCGGATGCGACGGCTGCGATAGGTAGCTTCTTAGATTTGGTATTGGAAGCTACCCAAAAATAATTTTTGCCTCCAGTGATTCAGCCGCATTACATCAGGGACAAACCCATACCACTTTTTTCAAAATAGTAATTTTGGTCTTATTTATGACAGACCATCTTCGTAGATGAAAGATAGAAAACATTCTTCGATTTGTTGTGTTTTATTTTCTTTCCCCAATGATTTTTTTCTCTAAAAATAGGGTACGATTTTATCAGAAATAACATGTCTTTATCCGCTGTTTTCTTAGACTATCGAACATTTTACATAAAAACCTTAAATCTTAAATGGATGTTTACTACGGCATACGATTGAACAAATTATTTAGACAACCAAGGTATTAAGACATTTTTTTTTAAAAAAGCGGAGATTATATTGTTTCAAAGACACTTTTATGTTAAACTAGGTGCCCGCTGTATATTTAGTTGTAAAAAGCAGTGCTTTTCTTCTCAATTTTTTTTCACACCGCAATCCTATGGAAAAACAAAAACGAAATTTGCCAAAACGAAGATAATTAATTTTTTCTCAAAGGATTAATATTCGTATTTTTTAAACGGATTGCACCGTTGTAAACACGAAGGATGAACATATAAGTGGTTTGTTATTTTTCTCCGTATTTTGATTTTTTAATCGATGCGTAATTTTGAAGTAGGCTGTAAAAAAGAACTGACAGAGATAGTCTGCTACATTAAATGTTTTTAAAAACAAATTAGTTATTGTCAAACTCTTTGAAATTTTAAAGCGTGAAAAATATAACGTTTTCTTAGCCTGTATTAAGAAATTTGTCGAAAGGTATTGATAGTTAGTGGTAAAGGCACCTGTAAGAAATTTATTTTTTAATTTGGGACGTTTATAGTTTAAAAAAAATAGTTCTTATTGTACAAACACTTTAAAATTTTATCGGTTATAAATATAACGGTTTTGAAGCCTGTGGAAAATAATCGTGGAAAAACATTGATATTTAGTTGTAAAAGAACTGTGTTATCTTTTCGCTTTTTTTTCGCGTCGGTTCCTTTAACAATAAAAAACAGTTCTTACCGTCTAAAGTCTTTGAAATTTTTATGAGTTATAAACATAACGGTTTGAAGGCTGCATAAAAGTATCCTTCAAAAATATGGATATTTATTAGTAAAAAAAATGAGCCGAAGCCGTCCGTGTATTTGCATTCTGAGCGAACAATTGGTAGATTTTATTTTTTCTAGTGGTCCGAATGCTTCGAGATTTTTATAGGTGATGTAAATCCACTATACTAAGAAAGTGTTAAAAGATTATTTTAAAATACCGACGTGACGTTTAGTTATTTTAGCGTAGAAAAATGGTGTTTCTGGGAAGTGCAAAGTGAGCTGCAGTCGTGAAATTTTTGAAAGATATAATATTCGTATTTTAGAAAACGAATTGTAACGTTTTAAAGATGAAAGTGTCCGCTATAAGTGGGTATTTTTTGTTAATCCGTACATCTAAAACTACACTGTACATCTAAAACAAATGAGTGAACTGTGAGTTTTGACAAAAGACAGAACAGAAAAATCGCTAAATTGATTTTTTTTTTTTTTTTTTTTTTTTTTTTAATGGTTAGTAACAATATTTTTCTGAACAGATTGAGGTGTTTTAAACGCAAAAATACGAAATTCAAGAACATGTCTTCTGTTTTCCGTATTTTTAACAGTTTTGCCGATGAGCACTTTGTAAAAAAGACCGGTATGAAAAGCCGCTCTTGCCCTTTTGGTTCTTCTCTGTATTTGCATTCCCTAAACACATTTTCGGACGCACTCTGCTACGTTTTTGTCGGTAACCGCATTTTATTTGCGATTTTTAATTAATAACTCTGTTGATTATTAAAAAAGGAAAAAAATCTAAGCTTGGGGTGCATTAGGACGTGCCTTGGACTATCCTCATCAAGATGTTCCTAACCATCGCCAATACATACATACAGGGCTGAAAAAAATCTAGGAGCGAATGGTCTGATTTTCACCACTAAATTTTATTAATATGCTTCGTCAAATTTAATTAGTGTACTTCTCGTAAATGTTATTAATATTCTTATTAAGCGAAGAATATTAAAAATTTAGTGGTGGGAATCGGCCCATTGGCGCCTAGATTTTTGCACCCCTGCATACATATACACACAGATAGAGAGAGACAAACTCTCTTCTTTTATTAGTATAGATCGCCAGTTAACATTGCGCTAAAAGAAAAACAAAATAAAATAAAATAAAAACCAACTACTACTATACTGTATTTATTATAACAATAATTTAATCCTAAAAGCTCAGAAAATACCCAAATATGTTAGAATAAATATATAAATGCATCTAAATATATTTTCATCTTTCTTAAATATATTTTTCTCAACTATAGAAGAAATAATTCCGTATATATATTTTCCGTAATAAAAACGTATCTCAACCACGTGTAGAATTATTTGTGGATTAAGTTATTCTTTCGGAAACTAATCGAAAAAATTTGGAGTAAATACTTACTAATACTTATATATTCTTAACTACCATACGGTATTAACACTCCAAATATTCGAAATATTTATTGAGATAGAAAGTTTAAATTTCCTTGGTTAGCTTTACTTTAACTGGATGAATCGAAGTCTGAATAGCTGCTTAATTTATTTAATTTTATGTAGAAAATTCGATGAGAAGCATTATTAAAATGCAACAGGTTTGGAATGAACTGCAGAAGATTTCCTCTAACTAAAATAATTAAGGGCAATAGTTTTGTATGGAATATAAAATGAGCATTTTATTTGTATTTCGCTTGTGTTAATTTAATTTACGTCGCGCATATTTAGAGACTGTATTTAGAGACTTATTCAATATTATGCACTAAATTAGAATTATGTCTACCATTATATAAATGTGCTACTTTTGTCTTTTCTGTAGGTTTATTTTCAGGTTAGAAGTAGTTTGAGTTTTGTTTTCTGAAGATAATTTAGAGTTAGGTAGAAATAGTTAGCAACTAATAGTTAGATGTGATGTATATAATCTTTTTACTAGCGTTTATCTTTCGAATAAAAAGCAATGATTAATATTATTAAAATGCAAGACAACTGAAATGAAATGTGGTATATTCCTTTTATATGTGAAAAATATTCACAACATTTCTGTTAAATTAATGTACTTTTGACTTAATAATATGATAGTTTTCAGACTGGAATTTTATATAATTTAATCAATTTAAATTCTGTATATGAGGAAATTATATCGTTTAAATATTTTAAATTGTTTTTTTCATTTGCACTTTATTCTCTATTCAAACATTTAAAGAATAATTTTGTACAGAACATAAAACTGATTTAATGATTTTTTTAATATATTTTCTAGACATAAAAATATACATACATATATTCGCTACAGATGCGTTTACTTACTTCATAGGGTCTGGGGCATGGCTAACATAGACCGTGTACAGCTGATATGCCAATTATATAAATGATATTTCTATACGCCCTTGTGACTCTAACATTTAGAGCAAGAGTACGAGGATAGATAAAAAAGGGTTACAAGGGTAATAAAAAACTATTTATTCACAATAGACAGAAAATACAAAAGGAAATTAAGTGGTGTACTTACCGATCACTTTTGCACATAATCACCAAATTTATTTAACCATTTATCTGAACGCAGGACTAATTTGTTTAACCGGCATGATAGAAATCACGCCCCTTCACATTCAGCCAGTTCTCGGCATCTGTTTTCACATCACTGTCTGAACACAACCTTGTTCCAGATAAGCGTTCCTTGGATTTCGAAAGAAGGAAATAGTCACTGGGTGCTAAATCTGGGCTATATGGGGGATGCCTCCAGACCTCCCACTTTCACTGTTGCAGCAATTCTTGAGTTTGCCGAGCAGTATGTAGCCTGGCATTGTCATACAGGACTTGACACCATCACTCAACAAGACACACAACCTTTGCCCATAAGAAACAAATCTTGGCTCGCACCTCCAAGGGAGACGAATTTTCTAAACGTCTTTTGATTTCAATCGCTCTATGGTATTAAAAAGAAATAGTTGAACATAGAAAGGTAGATGGTCTAGTATTAAGAAAACAAGTATGGGAAATAATTGAAAAATGATAGGTTTTATTTCAGCATAATTTATAGCTTCAAGTACTCAATTGTGCTATCATCAGATTCCAGTATTTAATGTGGTTGTGGTATTCGGGGTGCGTATAATTCTCAAATTTTTTAATGGAAATTTTTGTCTTATTTAATCTCAGACAAGTATAAAAAATCTTACAATTTAAAGCGTAAGTTAGTATCGCGAAGACACTCTTAAACTAATGTTAAACCAATGGGAACTTTTTTTTTATCATTTCAATATTTTAATTTTATTATTCATTTATTTATTTATTTATTCATAGGGCATCTGAGGTTAATGTCTTACCGGATACATTTCTCCTTTTTTGATTTTGGTTCAAAAACTAATATTAAACCAATGGCAATGTTCTTTTCAATTTTTTCATTTAAAGATTTTTATTTATTTATTTATTTGCATAGTATATATGAGGTTAATGTGTTACTTGGTACGTTTCTCCTTTTTCGATTTTGGTTCCAGTATTCTGAGAATACTTTTACTTTCGAAACATGTTTCAAAATTGAAAGTGCCTTAAAAATAAATAAATTACTTAATTAAAAAAAATTCTGCAACATAATCGCAAAAGTAAAGTCGTACCTGCTAAGACATTGACATCAGATATCATCAACATATATATATATATATTAAAAATAATAAAATGCGGACAAAAAAAAAGATTACTATTACTTTAATATTAGCGCGCGCGTTTCTTCGTGTTGCTAGCATAGACTCTTAAACGTGGCGAGTACCATTTCTGCTATTTAAATAGTAAATTGATTTTTTCAAATCTGAAATATTGGTACGGAACTTCGTGGAAATCTCAAGGAGTATACGCACCTTGGGTATTATAACTGATGCAACATATCAACAGGAATGGCTGCTATTCGCAGACGTATGAAATTTTATAATATTAACAACCAGTGAGGATTTCCTCTATAGACCCATAATTTTAGATAGCTCCTCAACAGATATCATAGGGTATGTTTTGCATCATCCCAATTTTGTGTTTTGAATTGTGTATGTATACTATATCTCGGTGCTATTACTTGCAAAATTGCAATATGCTCTTAATTTTACTCTTTGGTACTATTAGTGCCATACACTGTAAAAAAAATTCGTAAAATTTCAGTAGATGTACCGTGAATTAACGATACTTGTACCGTTTTCACTCTTTACGGTATGAGTACCGTACTTCTAAGGTATATTAAGCGTAAAAAAACAGTGTATGTGACATTTCGATTATAAACGGTATTTATACCATAAAATAATTTTCCTCGGTGTACGGCAACCCCTGAAGTAATGTTCTTGCTCTTGTTACGTAATGCGTGCAGGCCTGAAGAGAGGGGGGGCAGCCGGTACATATACCGTCCAGTTAAATTACGGTATATATACTGGTCACAAAGTTGCCAGTATATGTTCCGTATTTTTTGACCAAAATTTTTTACAGTGTAGCGAGACTAAGTATTTGGGAATCAGCATCAGGCTTTTCGGATTGTCCCCCTTTCTAATTTAGAAACTCCGAATAACTTTATCTAATGAAAAGCATTTCTTGAATACATAAAGTATAAAATCCGATGAGAAACATTATTAAAATGCAGCAGGATTGGAACGAACTGCAGAAGATATCCTACTAAAAAAAATGAGGAAAATAGTTTTGTATAGAATATAAAACAGTGTGGCTAGTGGTCAGGGAAAAATACAGTCAAAAAAAGTGATAAACACCAGTATATTCTTATAGAAAAATTTATATTGATTATTCGATCAAATAATCAATTTTAATTTTTCTATAAGAATATACTGGTATTTCTCATTTTTTTTACTGGTTTTTTCCCTGACCACTAGCCACCCTGTAAAATGAGCATTTTATTCGTATTTCGCTTGCGTTAATTTAATTTACGTAGCGCCTATCGCGACTGTATTTATTTATACCTTGTTTACTTATTCAATACTATGCACAAATTTACAATTATGTTTACAATTAAAAAATGTGCTACATTTGTCTTTTCTGCTGGTTTATTTTCAGATTAGCATGAGTTTGAGTTTTGTTTTCGGGGGATAATTAAAGTTAATCATCAATAGTTAGTAGCTAATAGTTGATGTGACATATATAGAATCTTTTTACTCTAGTTTTTCTGACTTTTTGAATATAAAAGGTGGCTAAACTGGTAACCATGATACCTAATTTTTTTTATTTTAATATTCGGCTTATTTAAACAAAAAATTGTAATAAAGTTCTGTGGATAAATAAGGAGAAGAAAACTATTCAAAAAAAGTGGTATTCTATTTTCAAAACCCTCACACTGGATATGGATTAGTTAAAACGATTTCAATAATTTAGTAGGAGGTTGATGTTGCAGAAGCTACTTTTTTTTCCTGGATTTTGAATGTCAGAGTAAATGACATTTATTTTAGGGGTCACGTATAAGGCATTTTGCAAATATTTGCATTCCTCGGATGTAGCAGAAGGTTACTAGCAAAATGTAAGTTTCAAGATATTTAATATTCATGGGTTTATGAAGAAATATACAACGAAAATCACTATGATTGCTTCCTCTATAAAAGCTGATTTCTTAAGCCGAGACTTTTAATTAATGATGTACAACATTCTTTGTTTGATATATTTGATTTTAACTGACTTATTGAATCTTCATAACAAAGATAGCAGTATCTAAAATTTAACTTTTTTTGTGATAGAATTTATTATATAATGAATGAGCCTTTTACTGTTAAAAGGATGTAGATATGCAGTTAAAAAATTTTGTATGAAAATCAGGAAAAATTCAAATATATTAGATCAAACATTTTCAAAAATATCATTAATATTATAATGTTTTACAATGGAGCCTTTCATTTATATTAATAATTTTTGAAATGCCTTGCCGAAAACAATATAATTATATCTTTAACAGTAAATATTATATATGCTAATGTATTAATTCATAAAATTAAAATATTTAAACATACGTTTATAAAGTAGACAAATGCCAGGCAAAGTAAGAAGACATACAATATAATTTAACCAAATTTTGCCATAAAATTATAGTGTTTTCCAATTTTTTTGTATCTTATAAAATACTATATTTTCTAAAATATTGCAGTATTTTTTTTTCTAAAATACTTGATTTGCACACCACAAACCTTTGAACATCTTTTTCATCATTATCATATTTTCACATCTGTATTTAACGAGATATGTGGTTAAATAAAATTACAGATAATGGGAATTATTTATTGGAAAGTAATTTTCACCGATACTAATTTAGGAAACTCGGTATTATAAATAAATTGTTAAAACCATAGTATGTATTTGACGCGATAAATATTCTATCTATCTCTCAAACGAGAAAGTTAAATTTTCAACAAATGACTGAAAAGTTCGAATTCATTAACTAAATCAACGGGCTACTAAGTGATTAAATTATTTTACTTAATGGATAAAATACGATGAATAAGGTTATTAAAATGAAAGAGACTTCAAACGGAACGCAGCAATTGTTCTCAAACTACTGGTTTAATTAATTATAATAGTTCTGTGTAAATTATCGAAAAGCTCATTTCGTACTATTTTTATCTTTTTCATTAAAGTTTTGTAATTCGAGAATAATCGTCAGAGAAACTTCACAGAGGAAATGTGTAGTATGCAATAAATTTTAATTACATACATAATAAATATGTCAATAATTTTTATTCAGTCATAAATTGCTTTCTTCAATTGACTTGTTTTTGGTAATTCCCCAAAAAATTTTGCATGGAATGATGAGATTGCTACCGAAATTGATGAAGGAACTTTCTCAGAGTATATTTTTTACAGTAACGTACGGAATAAAATCTATACAGAAATAAATTCTTTGTCTATATTCTTTGTCTTATTTTGATATGTCTGATTATGTATGTTATATAAAAAATTTATTTCCTTCGCAAATCCTTCACATTTATTTCGCATTAGTCCTTTAAATTAATCTAACTTCTGACATAGTCAGTATTTCCTTAATTCTTAATAATATTTATACTTATTTAATGTCCTTTTAAAAGTATTAACCCGTATATTAATAATTATCTTATTCCAAATCTTAATCTAAAATTTTAAGTTCGTTCGTAACTTTTATCAGCTCCCCAATCTATAAAATTCGGAGAGACGCTTTCTCATTTCGAATGTTTTTAAAAAGTCATTTTTTTTAAATTATTATTCCATGCTCGGTTTCGCGCGCTGTGTATTTTTCACTTCAAAATTAATGCGCGGCTACGATAAGAACTCTTTCGTTTAGAGCTTCTCCCTCGCACCTCATTCGCTGGGCTGGAGCTCGCCTCTCGCTCATTGGTTTGTGCGCTCGTGACGTCGTATTTCTGTATCTCTACGCTCAGTGAACAAAACTCGCTTGCACGCTTTGGAATGCGGATTTTTCACGTGTTTGGAAGTGTAACAAAATGGGTATCTGGTGTTGTAGTCTCATAGAATTTTCATACAGCTCTTTAACATCTATTAAACGAGGTAGTGAGCCATCGTGAAGCCTGAGGGCTATAAGTTTATACCTGTGGGAACTGTTACTGCATCGCTCTTATTCATAAATAAACTATTTGTCTGGAAATTGTCTGGTCTTTACTGGAGAAACTGTTCTGGTGTCTTTTCATTGCCTCACCTCATCGCCATGATTATTGATATCGACTGCAACCTTCTATATCTTTAACAAACTGCCATTTTCTCGTGGAATATTACATCTCGTGGTATCTCATCTTCGTAAAAACGCCACATGTATATAGGAAGAAAGTTCCTTTATCGCACTTAAATGAAAAGTTCAATTTTTTTAATATTGATTAAGTCAGCGGCTGATAGACTAGTTAAATTATTTTAATTAATGGATAAAAGGCGATGCGAAAGGTAATTAAAACGAAATAGACATAAAAAGTTACACAGGAATTGTTTCTAAACTTGATTAATTATAATAGTTTTTCATAAATGGTCGAATAGGGCCATTTATACTTTTTTTTCTCCTTTTCATTAAAGTTTTGTAAAGCGAGAAAACGTATCGTAATGAGATTCAGACAGGAATTGTGTAACATGCAATGAATTTTAATTACAGCTATAATAAAGTTAACAATTATTTTTTATTCAGTCATACGTCGCTTTTATCAGTTGACCTGTATTGATAATTGGTCCAACAGTTATGGAATGACGATTCTCCGAAATTGGTTAAGGAGAGCATAAATATTTTTTTTACCGCAATGTACCAAATATTATCTGTATTGTAATAAATCGTTTATATTTTTACATGTCTTATTTTGTATTCAGAAAGAAAGTACCATTTTTCGCAATTAAATCGTGGAAATGTTACTGACTAAATCAATGGCTGGTAGAGTAGTTAAATTATTTTATTTAATGAATAAAAGTTGATGAGAAATGTTATTAAAATGAAAGAGACATAAACCGTTACACAGCAATTGTTCTCAAACGACTGGTTTAATTAATTATAATAGCTTTGTGTAAATTATCGAAAAGATCCATTTGTACTTTTTCTCTTTTTCATTAAAATTTTGTAATTCGACAATAAATATCGTCATGAAATTCAGGAGAGCACAGGAAATGTCATTGATATATGCAATAAAAATTAATTAAATATATATATAATGAAGATATCAATTTATTTTTATTCAGCGACACGTCGTTTTCTTTATTTGACTTGATTTTGGTAATTACCCAAACAGTTTTGTATGGAATAGCATTTCTACCAAAATTGATAAAAGAACTTTCTACAAAG
This sequence comes from Maratus michaelseni, assembly GCA_963931845.1. Taxonomy (NCBI): domain Eukaryota; kingdom Metazoa; phylum Arthropoda; class Arachnida; order Araneae; family Salticidae; genus Maratus; species Maratus michaelseni. The sequence goes on along the minus strand of OZ007600.1, from coordinate 111,535,037 downwards.
TAAAACTTTTTTTTGTTTTTTGTTGTTGTTGTTATAACGTACGGAATAATATACTAAAAATATCAACGTTTGACACACAATAACATCGTGTAATAAACAGACGCACGTTTCATGAGTATCCTGGACTCATTTCCTCAGTGTAAATAAACTAAACCCTATTGTATCCCCCCAAAGACATGAAAATGAATCTAAAAACCCAAATGAAAAACAACAACACACCGAGAAACTCCTCCAATCTGATTAAGTCGGTTGGTTGGTTGTAGAGGATTCACTATGACAAAGTAACTCAACCCAGAAAGGTGAGATGTACGGTACACTTGAAAAATCATTAACCAGGGAGTTACCAAATTTATGAATATAAACTGCCTCAAAGAAGTCTAAATCTAATGGAGTGTTACATTTCTTAATAATAGTGGCTGAGTCGAAGTTAAAATTATGTCCCTCACTCCAACAGTGACAGGCAATAGAGGACTTTTGTAATTCTTTTTTCTTAATGTAATTTCTGTGTTCATTGAGTCTGAAACGGAGTTGTCGTTTAGTCTGTCCTATATAGGACAAACCACATTGACATTGGATATTGTCATATACGGAATAATATCTGTATTGTAATAAATCCTTTTCATTTTGTATGTCTGATTACGTATTTAGGAAGAAAGTTCCATTTTCCGTAATTTAATGTGAAGTTCAAATTCACTGTTATTGAGACAATCGACGTCTGATAGAGTAGCTAAATATTTTATTTAATAGATAAAAGACGGTGAGAAACGTTATTAACACAAAAGAGATATAAAACGTTACACAGTAATTGTTCTCAAACTACTGGTTCAATTAATTATAATAGTTTTGTGCCAGTTTTTGACATCTTTATTTGTCCATCTTTTTTACTAACTTTTTAATTGTCCTATGAGCAAATATGATTCATACTAGATTTGTTCATTGCGCCGCCACTTGTGTCGTATGTTTTGCACCAGGGTTTTCATTCCTTAAATGTACTTCGCACCAGAAATTTAAATTACTGAAGAATATAAAATTAAATAAAACTTAACACGTTTCAGGGGAAAAGTACTTCTGTTGTTAAAATATTGAAGTAATTGGAGATTTACGAACAAATTTATTTCAAAGAAAGTAAATTCTTTTCTCTGCCTACATTATAAAAGCAAAATTTTATGTCAAAATTCTGGTGCCAATGTGGTATTTGGGGATTACAATTAAGTGGGATATAAAATATCCCACTGCCCTTCCAGGGGTTAAAAGTAAGATGCATGTCGCAAAATTATTTTTTTCTGGTTCAACTTGGCATTTAATACGGACGACTTCAAAATAGTTATGTTGCCTAGCTTTGACTAAGGGGACACAATTTTTTAAACATTAGAGTGGTCTAAAGGTTAAATTATTGCATTTCGAGTGTAAATATTGTAATAAAATTCACATAGGAATTGTGTGATATGCAATAAATTTTAGTTGCATACTAGGCATTGAAAGAAAGGTTGGTGTAAGTTTCTAATTTGGAAAAAATGATGTAAGATTAGGGAACATAGTTAGACAAATCCATCTATACATAGGAATATCGATATAAGTGATAGTTCAGCGGAAACGCATTTAAACAGCCCCTTGAGCGTACCCAGGAGGATTGTGGATACCACTATACCTGAATAGTAATTTCCGCATTATTTAATTGCAGAACGCTGCGAAGATTTGTATTGGAAAATAGTTATATCCTTACAACCCATCTGGATCCACTAATGAATAGCACCTGAATGTATTTTACCGCATAGGAAAACATTGTGGACCGCCCCAAAATTTCTTGTTTTAAGAATTTTAAAAAAGATGTGACTTGTACCACTCATATATACTCATATAATACCTTATGAGCAAAAATAGTAACATTATTTAAGCATTTTCTTCCAAATGTATGACGCTCTTTTTATTTACCTTATTTTTAAAAAAATAACCTAATATTTTTGTATGAAACGATGTTTCTAAAACAGTGGTTAAGAAACATCATATATACAGGGTGATTCATAAAAGATGGGCAGAACTTTAAGGGGTTATAGTACACTTAAAGACAAATAATATTAAATAGGAGACTAAGGGTCCCAGACGTATTCCCAAGGAGATAGGGGGCATTAAAGTTTAGGGTCCGAAATTTCAAATGATTATAAAACATGGAAAAATTGGTCGATTCGTTTGCGGTTTTTGCAAAAAATTTTCTTTATGCCAGTATTTTCTTGAAATAAAATTTTAAAGTTCAATTTCAAAAAATGCCGATAGGGGGCGCTTTAGACTTTGGAGTAACAAACAACTATTTTTTAACGTTATTTTTTGTATTTCTTTAAATGATTTCGAAAGCTTAGACTTAAACTTAAATTTTGATCTAAAAATCTGAGTCCTAACGAGTAGTTAAGTAGCGTAAACTGAAATTTGAAATTTGAAACCCTTCTCCCCCCAGAACAAAAATCAGTTATTCCCGATCTTTGTGTCGTAGATTAGGCTCTAACTACTGCCGCGTTTTGCTAAAATTATTCTTTATGTCAGTATTTTTTTAAAAATAAATTTTAAAGAAAGTTTTCAAAAAATTCCGATAGAGGGCGCTTTAGACTTTGGAGTAACGAACAACTATTTTATACCGTTATTTTTTGTGTCTCATTAAATGCTTTCTAAAGCTTAGACTTAAATTTTCAGCCCAAAATCTGAATCGTTAGACGTGGTTAAGTTTCTGGGGAGAGGGGTTTGAAATTTCTACTCCTGAGCACAGTTCAGTTTACCATGTCCACACATTGTGTGCTGTGATACGAGGTAAAAAGACACAAATTAGGATTATGTTACCAAAGCATATTTATTAACATGTAATCACAATAAATGTTCAAAATTGTGACCACCAGAGGTTATGCACGCAGAACAACGGCGACGAATGGAACGGCGAACATTCGCGAAAACATCAGGCTTTTCGAGCACTTCCCCTACAGCGGCGGAAAGTCTGGCGACCAGTTCCTCGGGGGATTCAATGGGTGTCTCATACATAAGAGCCTTCAATCGTCCCCAAAAAAAGAAATCGAGGGGTGAAAGATCTGGCGAGCGAGCAGGCCAAGCAACAGGACCACCTCGACCAATCCATCTGTTCGGAAATGTGATGGCCAGATAGTTGCGGACGTCTCGTACGTAATGGGCTGGCGCTCCATCGTGCTGGAACCACATGACCCGCCGGATGCGTGGAGGAACAACGTTTAACAGGTCTGGCAGCACATGTTGCAGAAATGTGAGGTATGTTTTACCGTTGAGGCGTTCAGGAAGAAGGTACGGTCCGATTAGGTGGTCTCCGAGGATTCCTGCCCAAACATTGATGGAAAAGCGTCTCTGATGAGCATGTGGATACGTAGCATGTGGATTGACATCCGCCCATACATGTGCATTGTGTGTGTTAAATGTACCTTCACGTGTGAAGGTACATTCATCGGTGAAAAGCACAGTTCGTCCAAAATGTGGATTTAGCGCGTTCTGCTGCAGAAACCAGCGGGCGAATTCAATACGATTTGGATAATCCCCTGGAGACAGTTTCTGGACTCGTTGCACATGAAACGGGAGCAAATGTTCATCCTTCAGTACCCTCCAAGTCGTGGACTGTGAGGTATCCACCTGGCTAGCCACTGTTCGTGTACTTGTACTTGGCTGCGCCGCTACTACATCCAGAATGGCTTCTGCAACAACTACTGATTCGTCCTTTTTTGCACGACCTGCATTCGACCGGGAAGCGAGAAATGATCCCGTCTCACACAACTGTCTGTGCAAGCGCTCGAAAGTTTTGCGGTTAGGCAACCGCCTGTTAGGAAATCGCTCTCCGTACATTCGTTGTGCCTCTGCACCATTTCCATCTGCCGCTCCGTAAATTAAATGCATCTCAGCCTTTTCCTTATTCGTGAAGGGCACCATCTTCCGATTCATTACTACAGCGACTTACACTTGACTCACCGTTCAGTGGTTTTTATGCCTGAATCGTGTCGAAATTTTGCATACGTGTTCTTCTTCTTCCCCATTTGACATTTGCATACTTTCTGTTTCCTTCTTCACCCGGTGACTAGCGTCAGGAATGGAGCTTTAACGTTTGCATGAGCGACGTTTCCAACTGTGCCAGTGCCTTTATGAGTGAATTCCGACTATGCAGTCCTTGACGAAAGTTGTATTTTTGCCTCGTATCACAGCACAGAATTGTTGGGCATGGTTAAGTAGTGCAAACTGAACTATGTTCAGAAGTTGAAATTTGAACCCCCTCCCCTCGCTACTGAACCACGCTCAGCGATTCAGATTTTGAGCTGAAAATTTAAGTTTAAGTCTAAGCTTTAGAAAGCATTTAATGAGACACAAAAAATAACGGTATAAAATAGTTGTTCGTTACTCCAAAGTCTAAAGCGCCCTCTATCGGAATTTTTTGAAAATTTTCTTTAAAATTTATTTTCAAGAAAATACTGACATAAAGAATAATTTTAGCAAAACGCGGCAGTAGTTAGAGCCTAATCTACGACACAAAGATCGGGAATAACTGATTTTTGTTCTGGGGGGAGAAGGGTTTCAAATTTCAAATTTCAGTTTACGCTACTTAACTACTCGTTAGGACTCAGATTTTTAGATCAAAATTTAAGTTTAAGTCTAAGCTTTCGAAATCATTTAAAGAAATACAAAAAATAACGTTAAAAAATAGTTGTTTGTTACTCCAAAGTCTAAAGCGCCCCCTATCGGCATTTTTTGAAATTGAACTTTAAAATTTTATTTCAAGAAAATACTGGCATAAAGAAAATTTTTTGCAAAAACCGCAAACGAATCGACCAATTTTTCCATGTTTTATAATCATTTGAAATTTCGGACCCTAAACTTTAATGCCCCCTATCTCCTTGGGAATACGTCTGGGACCCTTAGTCTCCTATTTAATATTATTTGTCTTTAAGTGTACTATAACCCCTTAAAGTTCTGCCCATCTTTTATGAATCACCCTGTATATATATATATATATATATATATATGTATGTAGGATTTCAGTTTGAACACTTCATCTCTTTTATGACGTAAATGATCATCAAATTAACTGACACTCTAGTGTACTATTATTATCCATGATTTAAAATGCACGAGTTATAAATATTTTGGATCGCGAGATCAAGATTTGAACATCTTCAAAAATTGAAAAAGAGCCAGTCTTCTAATTTTTATTACGAAGCAAGCTTGGAAATGTAAAAGGCGCTGTTAGGCCTAGTTATTTTCTTCGGTAAATAAAAATATTGTATAGGTTTGGCGAGAAGTGGATTAGCTTAAAAGAAATTGCTAATCAAATATTGTAGAATTATATTCCTAGAACTGTATTAAAGTTCATAATTTGTTATTCATCGTCTATTTGGGCATATAATTCCAGTAAATCTACTATTTACATATCATCTTCTTACATATATATATATATATATATATATATACAGGGTGTAACTGAAATGCTTCAACAAACTTTGAGGGATGTTAGTACTCATGAAGATGAACAAAAAATGCAATAGAACACGGGATCGAAAATGACATTTAACCCTTTCAGGGACAGTGGTATGTCTAAAAAACCACTTAATTTTAATTCCAAAACGCCACAATGGCACCAGAATTTTGCTAAAATCTTTTCCATTTAATATTTATGTGAAATATAGCCTTTTTCTTATTTACAAACAATTTTTTTTGTAAATTCCGGTGCCAGTCCATTTTCAGACGCATTTTCTCTATTTTTATCCTTAAAGCCTTTTAGGGGCAAACTACGTATAGTACTAAAATGTTGAAATAAATGACTGGCCCTGGAATTTATAAAAAAAATTTGTTTGTAAATAAGAAAAAGGCTATGTTTCACATACATATTAAATGGAAAAGATTTTAGCAAAATTCTGGTGCCATTATGGCGTTTTGGAATTAAAATTAAGCGCTTTCATAAACATACCATTGTCCCTGAAGGGGTTAAACGTCATTTGTGACCCCATGTTCCATTGCATTTTTTGTTCGTCTTCATGAGTACTATCATCCCTCAAAGTTTGTTGAAGCATTTCAGTTACACCCTGTATATATATATTAATGCAATGAAGGATATATTAAGTGTACTATAATACATTATTAACATTCGGCTATGTCTGACTATGTGTTTAGAAGGAAATTTCAATTTTACACCATTAAATGAAAAGTTTAAATGCACTTCCATTGACTAAATAAACGGGTGACAATGTGCTTTAATTATTCTGACTAACAGGTAAAAGCAGATGAGTAACGTAATTAAAACGAAAAGAGACATCCAACAGAAGACCTAATTGTCCTAAAATAAATTTAAATACTCACAATAGTTTCGTGTTAAATATAGAACAGCTTCATTTGTATATAATTTTATTAAATTCTGATATATCTGAGTATGTGCTTAGCAAGAAAGTCCATTTACCACAATAAATGAATGGTTCAAATTCACATCCATTCACTAAATAGACGGATGACAAAGTACTTTAATTATTCTGATTAATAGATAAAAGCCGCTGAGTAAAGTCATCAAAACGAAAAGAGATTTGAAACTGAACACCTAATTGTCTTAAAATAAGTTTAAATACTTATAATAGTTTTGTGTTAAATATGGGAGAGTTGCATATAGTTTTCATTAAATTACTTTACTTCGAGTGTAAATTTTGTAATAAGATTTAATATGCAATAAATTTCAAATACTTACATAGCATAAGTGTAATTATTGAATCATTTTAAGTCATAATTTGAATTTGTCAGTTGTCGTGTTTTTTAGTAATTCAAACAATAACTTTGTTTTATCATTTTATTAAATTCAGTTACTTTGCGTTTGCTGGTTTTACACTGGCTATTTGAAACTTTATGAGACATAACTCGAGAAATGTGAGATATATAAAATTATAATTTGTTATATTATAAATATATAATTTTATATATATATATATAATTTGTTATATTATAATTATATAATTATATATATGTATAATTTGTTATATTGTACTTATATAATATATATATATATATATATATATAATTTGTTATATTATAATTATATAATTATATATATGTATAATTTGTTATATTATAATTATATAATTATATATATGTATAATTTGTTATATTATAATTATATAATTATATATATATATATATATATATATATATATATATATAATTTGTTATATAAATTATATATTTGTTAGGAAGCGTAAGTTAATCAATGGATAATGTGTATAGAATATTGGACTATCGGAGTTACTACGTAGCGAAAATATAACACAAAGTATGCTATTACTGATGGGAAGGTTGCCAACAGGACCCGTAAAACTTCTTCCGTAATAGTACAAAGATAGTGAAAAAAGTATTACCTGTTCAATATTTTACATAGATATATTGAGTTTAATTATGGGAAATCTGTTTTTTAAGAAAGACAACAGGGTTCGTTCTCCTCATGTAATTTTAATATCAGTATTTTCGTAAAGAAGTACTTGCTTTATTTAATGAAGAAATGTTTTTAATTAGTGTGACCATTAATATGTACCATTAATCTAGACCATTAATCTAGTATTCAAATCCCCTAAGGCGAACATACCCTTGACACATTATGCTTGGTCATTTTTATATGGCCCCATCAGTGGCTGAGAGGTTCTCTCTCCAAGCTGGTAGACGGGAGGTGCTGGGTTCAAACCCCCAGTCGCGCAGTTCGACCTAACCGTTCGAAGTTTTCCGTGGTTTTCTTCGAACCTTGCCGTAAATACGGATTAGGATCCCTTATAAAGACCCCCACGGAGGGTACAAAAGGCACTCCCCTTAGGGCCTATATCCCTCGAGTAGATAATCGGCCGTCATAAATCAACGAACTCACCAATCATTTTTATATGTATAACTGTAATTTGTTATATCATGTCAGACTACGGAAGTTGTCATTTGTATAGCTTTAATGGCTGAGTGTTTCACTGGGTAGTTGCAACTTCATGAAAAAGAACTCAATTAGGGGTAAATATATAATTCTGTACTTTGGATATGCTTGTTAGAAAAAATAAGATAATCAGTGGATAGCGTGTTTGACATACGTTACCTAGTGTCAGAACGTAACAAATATAGGACACAATCAATGGCGACTCGTGAATGGTTTTATTTGAGCCACTAAATGCATGTCTGCCAAATTTATTCTGTTCTTACCACAATTTTTTTAAAGAAATTTTTGACTTATTTATTGGCAGAAAGTTTTGCCATTAAACAAATATTATATTTTTTTTTTTTACAAATAGTAGTACGAAAAGAATAAATCTTTCAGGTATGTATTTAGTGCCCCCAAAATAACACTGGTTTACAAATTTAAACATTTTTTATATATTTTTGATGAAACACCTATTTTCTTATTATATTACCTCTTATTAATGAAAGGCGGTATTTGAAAAAATCTATCACGTCACATTTTTAAAATTTTTACATTTTTCAATAGTCAGATTTTTAATTCTATAATATATCTACCACCTCACATTCAAGTTACCGGCATTGTCAACTTTGATTCTATATTCTGTTTTCTTGTGTTTTTATGAAATAAAGTGGTTTTGTTTTTGATAAAATGTCTAATAGCGTGTGTAAATTAAATTCTGGTCGTTTTTGTTACGTTTGTGGACAATTTATATTCGCAAAAAAAGGAAGACCGATATCGGAATGTTCTAAAACGGCATATGTGCATTATTTTGGATTCTCAGTGATTAATCAAGATAAAAAGTGGGTCCCACATGTTTTTTGTGAAAGCTGAAGCTTACTCTTATATGCTGGGCTTCGGGAGAAATATATGTAGTATCTTCAATATGGATCACCAATGCTGTAGAGAGAACCTTTAAATCACGAAAATGACTATTATTTTTGTTTGACGAAAACTGAGGCTTTAATTCAAAACATAAACATAAAATTCAATATTCTGACATTCCATCAGTCTCAAAACCGATATCACATTCGGAAACTCTCTCACATCTTGTATGTGCAGGTATATCAAGTGCGAATTGCCGAGATAGTGACGATCTGTTTACGGAGGATGAAAATGATGACGAATTCGTAATCGAAGATGATAAAACGCCACATTTAATAAACCAAAATGAGTTGAACGACCTTGTGAGAGACTTGCAACTATCTAGAACAGTGTAACTTATTGACACCAAATATCAAATTAACTTATTACCGAAATCGAAGTCAAATTTTCAGCAGTTACTTCACCAAAAAAAAAAAAAAAAAAAAAAAAAAAAGGTCATCCATAGATTCTTAGGAAATCATAAAGATGAAAATTATGAACAAAAAATATTGCTGTTTTATTAAAAAACTATCATGCAATGAGTGTGAACATGTCTCTGAAGGTACATTTTCTCCATTTGCACCTGGATTTTTTCATGAAAAATTGGACGCCGTGAGTGACGAGCAGGGTGAGCGTTTTCACCAAGACCTTACACGTTTTGAAGACAGACACAAAGGTTTTTGGGACGAAAGTATGTTAGGAGACTACTGCTGGTCTATTTTAAGAGAAACAGATCAAGAAATTATAAAAAGAAGAGTATAATCAATCATTAGTAATTTTTTCTTTGTATATTTCATGTTATTATTATTTTTAAGTAATTAATAAATATTTTTTAAACTAGACGTGGCAGATTTTTTTCAATAATTTTCCCGTACTCAGTGCACTTGAATCTATGAAAAATACACATTTCGGCGAAAGTATATAAACCGTGTAAACCAGTGTAATCAGTCAAGTGTCGCCACTGGACAAAAGTACCCCATTGTGGATGGAAATAGTGTTAGTAAGATCTGTGAAGTTTCTCTTTGTGTGAAACGTTGAAAATCAGGAAATGTTTATCAATGATGCATGTACACTTGATCATCATATTTCGAAATCTCTCTGTCCGTATTTAAAAAAGCTGATTATTAAATTTGAGAGAACAGTCGGTGCTATTGGTAGTGGGACAAAGATGGTGACAAACAAAACGATTGCTCGAAATGTACAGTATATCAGCCTCACGTGGAGACATAATTCCTGAACGTCCTAAAAGGTTTTGGATGTTTTTTCTTCGTAAGTACAGCTCAAGGATGTTCTAATTTTTTTTGTCTTGAACGACATGGCACACCTTATTCATCAAAATGCTTTAATTCATATTTATAATTAACAGGTTTTCATTTAATAATGGTAATTTTTCTAACCGATAGGTTTATAAGAACAGTACACTGATTATATAAGTTTAAATAACGTGTCTATTTTTTAGAAATAATTTAAAATTATGGAACTATAACAACCATAGATATTCAAAAAACTTTTGCGTAACCAATAGGGTACGAGTAAGCATTCTTGGACTTGGACATCAAGACATACGGTCGCCACAATTTCCAAATAGCAATTTTCGCCGTATTTATGACAGAAATTCTGAGTTTAAATAGGCAACGAAAATCGTGCACTGCCTGACCAGAGCAGCTTCCAACGTGCCTCTTCGGCAATCAAGAGATGGTGATCGGCCCAAAATGTATGTATTTAACAGAGATAGGGGTGTAGCTGAGTCAAACAAATGAAACAGAAAGCGTTCGTACAATCCTTGTATTTTAATACCATTATTTCCGAATAGTAATATTCGCCTTATTTAACCATGGAATTTTTGATAACTTTTTGTGGTTCAAAGATTACTATTCGGAAATGGTGCACTAAAATTCAAGAACTATGCAAACCCTTAACAGATATGAGTGATCCAAAAATTAATTCTTCATTAATATTTTCTTCAACATCAACCTAGATCAGTACATTGTGGAAATGATTTTCAGTAAAATATTATTCCATGTGAAACTGAATAGGAAAATTCGGATTGTATATATAAATATTCAAAACGCAGCATGAGTTGGATACCTTGAATCCCGCACAAATGATTAATTTTCATCATTTAAATAGCAAGTTCAAAGTTATTGACATTATCTAAATCGACAGCTGACGTAATACATGAATTATCTCATTTTGTGGATAAAAACGCATTAGTAGTAAGTAGTCTTATTATAGTCATAGTGCATTAGGTGTAGATTAGAAACTGACGTTAAATTAAATTTTTAATTTAGTAATTTACAATTATGTTATAAATCTGAATAACAAACTGAATTTAACACATTGACGGTCAGTAGGAACAAGTGAAGTTCGAAAATTGACACTATATGTTTTTGTAATTTTTAGAATATTAGAAGTATAGTTTTACTCTTTCTGCTTAAATAAACTTAATTTTGATTAATTCAGCACCTTTAATTAGGTTGCACTACTCCCTTCACAACCACGTCAGGGTGGCTAGTGGTCAGGGCAAAATACAGTCAAAAAAAGCGATAAACACAAGTATATTCTTATAGAATTTTTTTATTATTATTCGATCAAATAATCAATTTGAATTTTTCTATAAGAATATACTGGTAATTATCATTTTTTTACTGTATTTTTCCCTGCCCACTAGCCACCCTGCACGTGCATACTGAAGCTGCATTTCGTATAGCAGGTGGAAAACGAACTTCAACCAAAAAAATTGTTTCCAAAACATGACACCGGGCTTCTATTTGTACGCTGGTAAATGCACATTTGTGTTGTTATAGCCGTAGTGTCTAAAAACGACCGTTTCGTTTTGGGCGGCTATAGCCGTCATGCCACATTGTGAACTTCGCTTTGACGGCTATATCCGCAAGTGTCCGTCAACGTGTTAAATATTTCCAGTTTATTTTTATAAATTGTCAAGGTGCGTACACTCCTTCGAACTTCTAAGCCGTCTGGCACCAGTATATCAGATTAAAAATATTCTATAGTGTAGCCAAGGTAAAAGAGGCTTAGTATACAGAAGTACAAATACTTTATTATGAATAACAACACCTCCTGTGAACTATTGAATGTTCATTATTTTGTTATTTATAATATTCTGTATTTAATACTTAAAAAAAAAAATTAGTTAGCATTTGTACTTCTGTATACCTGGTCTCTTTTATCGTGTCCACGCTGTATGTATTAATTCAGTCGCAGAATTCGGAATCACATCATTTAATCTTAGAATTTGTATCAGTTTTCTGCAATTAAATAAAGCAAAACATTATGTTAAAATTGGGGTTAAAATGTGCGAACTGTGATATAATTCATTAAATAATACGCGAATAAAAGTAACACATTATGTTAATCCTAAATTGCACGAATGTTTCTTTTGGGGACATTTATGTTTAATTACCGCATATTTTAAAGAGTAATTATTCGCCTTATTTAACGCGGGAGAAATCGCTCATATCCAGGGTATGAATGTTTTTCACATTGTCAGCAATAAATACAAATAATAATCGCCACCTTATTTAGTGGAAGACATTTGTTGCAAATGTTGCGATAAAGTAAATTGGAGATAACTTTAGGAAAAATTGTGGCGACAATTGTAAAGACCGTACGCCCCCTGCGTATGTCGTACACGGCGCGACTACTCTCGGATTAATAGCAGACATCGGTAATTAAATATAGCTAATATTTTTATGTTAATGTAGTGGTATCTGACAAATAAATTTATTTATTAACACATTGACGGACAGTAGGAACAGGTGAAGTTCGAAAATTGACACTATATCTTTTTGTAATTTTTAGAATATTAGAAGTATAGTTTTACTCTTTCTTCTTAAATAAACTTAATTTTGATTAATTCAGCACCTTTAATTAGGTTGCACTACTCCCTTCACAGCCACGTCAAGGTGGCTAGTGGTCAGGGAAAAATACAGTCAAATACAGTGATAAACACCAGTATATTCTTATAGAAAAAATTATGTTGATTATTCGATCAAATAATCAATTCGAATTTTTCTATAAGAATATACTGGTAATTAACATTTTTTACTGTATTTTTCCTTGACCACTAGCCACCCTGCACGTGCATACTGAAGCTGCAACTCGTATAACAGATGGAAAACGAACTTCAACCTAAAAAAATGTTTCCAAAACATGACACTGGGCTTCTACTTGTATACCGGTAAATGCACATTTGTGCTGCTATAGCCGTAGTGTCTAAAAACGACCGTTTCGGTTTGGGCGGCTATTGCCGTCATGCCACATAGTAAACTTCGCTTTGACGGCTATAGCCGCAAGTGTCCGTCAACGTGCTAAAGGCTAATTTTTAAATTAAATTAAAGTGTAATTACTGCTTAAAGTGATAAAAACATAACACAAAAGGCTTAAAAATGCCTTTTAATATATAGGTTATATATGTTTCATGCGCTCAACGGCGACCTTTTCAGATCAAATTGATAAATAAAATATTCTCGCAAAATTTTGCTCGCAAAAAATGATAAACATGAATCACGACATCCCATGTCCAATGTAAGCAAGTGCTTAACCCATTAGCGCCCAGCGTCCTATTTATAAGACGCCGAATTATTTTTCCAATAAAATGCAAATATTGCGATTCACACCACTTTTATATTATAGCAACCTAAGAGTGACTTTATCATGGTGCTTTGTGTATCAAATAAAACGAATATTTATTCTAAAAATAAACTGGTGTTACCTTAAAACCTGGTGTAAGAGACATAATGTTGCGAAAAAGCAATGTCAGGAGCTAATGGGTTAAATTGGTCAAGCTGCAAAACGTGAAAATTATTATTTTTATTGCTTTTTTAATTTGTAAACCATCGAGTGCCAAATTGTAGGTATTTAGTTATTAATTTTTGTGTATTCAATCATTAATTATAAATTTTGTGAAAATAAATTTACTAGCTCTGCAGATTAATGCCTTATATTTGAATCGTCAAAAACGAATTTTAGTTTGAATACACCTAGTTCCGTTTTTACAGGACCGTAGATTAAAATGTTTCCTGCCATTGGATAATAATTTTATTTGATAGTTATATTTGCCTAATTTGATTGAAGATTTCTGCGATTAAATAAAGCAGAGACTACTATAAGTAGTGGTTGTGTGCTTCCGCGGACCATTAAACTTATAGTCGTGTAAAATAAGATTTGGGTGTATTTATGTATTCACTCTAAATTCCATTATTTAACTTTGGAAGAAGTGTATTTTACCTAAAAAGTAGTTTTACAATTTATTTGTTTAATATGATATTATAAAAAATACCTGTACGGAATTATTTATTCATAAATTCGTATAAATCAAACGTTTGAGAATATATTCCTTTTGTAAACTTGGTTTATAATTTGTTGCATTATAAAATGTATTTCCTTTTCCTACATTTACAGTTTCATTATCATAATCTTAACATACCACTTAACACTAATTTTAGAAAAACTTTTTTATGCGATTGGGATTTAATGCGATTTTTTTTTATTTTATTTATTCTATTTTTGCACGATTCGTAACAATGTACTATGATTCGTAACAATCGACCAGTTCTTAAAAAAATATTTTTTTAATTACTCGTCCGCAGACTGAAATGGAATTACAAAAGTGAATTGTTATAAACAAAAATTAAATGAACACATTTGTAATTCCATTATTAATATTACTTCTGGAGAATAAAATAAATTGATACTTCTGCAAATGAATCTAAAATGAACAAAATAAAAAATCTCTTTGAGGAATAAGATATGCGAACAAGAAACACAAAATTAGTATATTCCGTATATGTGGAACTCAAATTACTTTTCTTCGCTCAAATTGTACTGAATTTTTTTGCCGCTCAAACTAATACCTACTGAGCTATCCCGACGATATCCTGGTCTGGCATACTTCACTCATATTTGTTTCACAAGGCTACGAACTGCAGCGCTAATTTCATTCATCCTTGCTATAACTATAGCATTTACATGATGAACCTTGAAACAGCACGGAAACTCCTGTATACCATGTAATTAGGTCATAATGAATAGAGGTCCCGGCATATTTTCACTCTGTTGGAAAAAATCTCAACTATGATACTCCAACCACTGGATATAATTTACCTAGTTAAATATGCTTTCCTCTATTCATTATTAAATCATTATTGTGCAAAATGGTGTTCAACCCCTTGAAGGGCAGCGATTCATTTTTGCACCACTTAATTTTAATCCTTAAATGCCACATTGACACAAAGATTTTGTAATGGAAAATTTTATTTTATTTTGTACGTGAAGGAAGTCTGGTTTGCTGATTTATATTGCGTGCTTACAGTGCCGTGGTCGTATTTGTGTCCACAGTGCAAAATACAAATCCACAGTGCATACGGCAGTTTAGTCCTCTGTAATGTAACATCAACTAAATTGGTGCTGCAGTGTGCGGATGTCAAAAATGCGTGGGATATTTTCTGGTGTCTCGTGACGTCGGTGTTGCTTGACTGTGACCGGACGCTTTTTGAATTTCAAAAACACTTGAACAATATGACTTTTGACCACTGTTAAGACATTGGTGTGACTATTGATCATTGTTAGTACCATATGAGTTTAAACTTTCATAGGATTTTAATTCCTGTAAGACTGTTGGACATTAACAGATCAATTTAGATTAATTGATTTAGACTTTTGATTCCTGAAACTGTGAAATTTCGGCACAAAATATGGTTGTGTCTGTTTTATTATTTTATTTTATTTGTGTGCCAAGCTGTAGCGAAAATGTATTATATTTTTTGTATATTTATTATTGTGGTTTTGGGAGTGGATTATTCTCCGTTATTGTATATTTTAAGTATACGCCCGTGTTCTGGGTCGTTTTGTGGCAGTGGCTTCGCTGAGTGGCAGCCGTAAGCCTACAGGTTGGCTCTCTGGTGCACGGTGGGGCGTTTTGAGGATGTAGGTGGACAAAATTACTGCGTTGAAGTTTAATTAAGTTTTGCTGGGTTTTCGAATGTATCAGTAATAAAATATCCAAACAGTGATAAATATTTGACTTATTTAATTATTTATATTATTATTATTATTATTATTATTATTATTATTATTATATTATTACTTATATTATTATTATTTTTAAATTATAATATTGTATTGTCATTGAAACTACACATGTATTCAAAGTTTCAGCTCAATCGGATAATTAAAAGTGGTGAAAATTAACTTGCAAGATTTGAATTAAACACTCAGACGCACACTTCAAGTTAATATAACTTAATGATTCGCAAACTTTCGCAGGAGCTGTCTTAAGGTTTCAATACTTTAGGAATGGCTTTTTGATTTAAAAAAATGCTTATTGCTTAATAATGCTTAATACTGTATTAAAAGTCAAGATGAAGTTTGAAAACAAGATGGCGCTTATTTTCAAACAACAATAGGTTAAATCGTGGGACAAACATGTGACATATGTCCAGTAAACTCCTGCTTTCAAATAAAACAGAAAAGTCACGACTTGCTTTCGAATTTACAGAAAAATAATGCAACTGTTGAAAGTCTCTCAAATCAACTGCCTTCTTTACGGTCGTAGTTAATCGACACATCGGGTTTTTTCGATAAAACTCGTACGGATCTCGACAAAAGAGACATTCAACTACCAGTATACGCGGTCTTGTTAAATTCCGAGATAATCGGAAAAATGAATTTTGTCCACCTAGATCATCCAAACGCCCCACTGTGCGGTGTTCCATGTAGGTGAAGAAAAGCTTTTACTTATTTTCAAATAAATTATCTTATAAAATCTGGTTTCATTATATCTTTTCAGCATTTTCCGAATAAAAGTACTTTACTCCTGAAAGGGTTATACATATATTCCAGAACCTAGTTATCGTGGTTAATTTAAAATGTATGTATCTCTGTGAAAACTTTCCATCAAAACAATGAATTACATAAATACATAAATAACTTCAACGATTTTTTCCTTAATTATTCTGTGTATAAATTTAAAATGAAATGATTGATAATGATGTATTAAAAAAGATTTATTAACGTTTATTCTTAAACAAATGTGATTAGTCAATTAATTCTAACTTTATCATATCTTATTTTGTTTTGAAAACTGCATGACAAGTACATAGCACATTTTACTAACATTAACACTTACATTAACATTTTGCTAAAATTATCACATAGTTCTTCAAATATACAATTTATGGAAAGATAAATTTTTATATTTTTTTCAAACCAGAAAAAACATTTGGCAGAATATTTCAGTAGAATGAACATAGTTCTAGCAGTTGATAATGTGTCATAACTCACTCTCAAGTAAACTCGATTGCAAAAACCTCGAGTATATATTTGCAAAGCTATTGAACACTTTCCGGCATTAAATTCTGTCCCACATAATTTTAATCCGGAAATGCAAAATTGGCACCAGAATTTTAGAAAGCAAAATAAATTTTATTATGTACTAAAAGAAAAGTTTTTACTTGTTTTCAACTAAATTTGTTTGCCAATTCTGGTGTCAATCAATAATTTCAATATTTTGGCGACATAAGTACTTTGTGCCTAAAAGGGTTAATGGGCGTTTCACGTCGGGAGATGTTTTGCAATATGTAGTACAAATCTACAGTAGCAGTCTGCACACCGAAATGAACCGAATATTTCTCATGATGTTTTTTTTTAACTCATATTAACTAATCACATTTGATTACGGTCCAGAACCAGGGATATTAGATTGGACTCCGTGGTTAATCAGAAACTCCTTATTTATACGAGAAATTTAAAGTAGCGAATTTTAATTTATTTAATGACAGACATTTCGTGATTGCACAAAGTAAGAATTCTTCATTTGGATTATCTGATATGAATTCGGGACTTTTGAATATAAAAGCAGGCTAAACTACCAACCCTGACCTGAATTGGTGACTAATTTTTTATTCAATCGTACAACAATTAAAAAAAATTCTTTGTGATGGATTTCTCTTACAAATATTCTACTATAAGTGAATGACAGATGTTATTTTTCAAAAAGTGTTATGAATAGAATTTAAAAAAAGTTCACTACGACGTATTTGTCCCAAAGTTTTAATTAGCACTAGAACTACCGGAAATGTTACTAAAGTTTTATAAAACTATTTCACACCAGAATTTTTATTTAAAACTATGTAACTTATTCATTTAGCATATTCCTGCGAGTTTTCTATTTAATTCATTTTGAAAAGAAATTTCTGGTTCGAATCGGAATATATTCATTTGATAGCCTTCAAAATGACGCCTCATGGTAGTTCTAGTGTTAATAAAATTGAATCTGCTTATACTGATGTATAAAAAGAGCAAGAATTAGCTTCTCAAACAGTGCTGTTATTTTTTGCACAGCACGTAAATAAACTAACACTTGTATACATGTTTCAAAATGGTTATATAAGCACGTACTAATTATAAAATATGCAATGAAACATTTAGAAACTTTTTAATCCTTTTCTTTCTTTTTCTTCTTCATATCACTCTTTCTCCTTTTATTTATTTATTGTAATTATGTTTTTTTCTGTTTCTGTTCAATTTCGCTTTATACATTTTGCATATGAAACCAGAAAGTTCTAAATATATATATATCATAAATTAAGTAGCGTCTATAAATTTTTCTATTCCAAAAATTAACTTTTCTTGCGTTTTTTTATTCCGGCGTCTGCTGCTGTTTCTAAACATACTATTACATTTACATCTAATTTTAAATAAAATTATAACTTTTCTGAAAAAAAAAGTGATTTTAGAAAAATGCTGACAACAGATGATGTATAAAAAAATATAATTTTTCTTTTCATATGAAAGTGCATGTGATCATTGATGCTGTTAATCGATAATTAATCGAAAAAAATGTCAGCAATCCCCATTCTTTTTTAAAGTTTGAATAACTATTATTATATTTATTGTTTTTCTTTGTTCGAAAAATTGAAAATTTTAGAAACTTTACTGTTATTCTGACAGGATTTCTAGCCAGAAAACAATTCTTTTTGTATTATGATACAGTACAGATAATTTTCTTTCCTATATACAGGTGATTTTATAAGAGCCCAATTACTGATGAAGAAAACTTCCACCAGTGTTTTATTAGATTATTTATTACAAAAATCCAGCGTTTAAAAAGGAAAAAAAAATTCTATACTAAAATACTGGTAGAATTTTGCTGATGCGATACTCGGGCCTTGGTTTTTATAAATAAAATATCATACAGAATTTAAAAAAAAAAAAATCAAATATATACCATTATCAGAGTTGCCAAGTCTCCGGCTTTTTGAACACCAGTAATTTTTTTTTTGAGATAATGTTGTTCTTTTAAATTGCAAAATGCTTCGATTCAACAAAACAACATTTTCTGGACTAAATTAGTGGTATCCAAAAAGCCGGAGACTTGGCAAGTCTGCATTATATTTTATTTTCTCCATACATAAAAAACAAACTAAGTGCAAATAAATCTATCGTAATAATAATCAATTAATATTTAAATTATTATTGTTATTATTTTTAACATTGCATTTATTGCTAACAACATTATTACAGGTATTGCAATTATTTTTATACGAATCTCTATTGGCGGCGCAATAATTAATAAACGCTCATTTCTATTCATAAAATTTTAACTTTAATAATAAGTTCTTCTGTTTATTAGTTTGTTTTTATAAAGAAAATATTTATTTAGTCTTAGCAAACAAAATTTCTAATTTCGGCAAAATTTCGATATAAAAATACCGATTAATATTGTATAGTTACTTACTGCTAGTATTAAAAAGAAACAAATTACCATTGATAATAATTTATAACGTATTTTATAGAAAATTTAATTTGATTTTTACTTAAAATGTTTATAATGCGTTTCTATTTTCCAGGAGTAACTGGTTGAATTGTTAGTTTTCAAGACATCCTTCAACTTCTTCAGCAATTATGGCATTTTAATTCTACTCTTCTTAAATCTGGTAAGTTATTGAAACTTCTTAAATCACTTTACATTAATAGAAAAATTGCATATGACATGCATATCAAAGTTTTTTTTCCTTGACCCTACATTTCAGGAAATATAACATTTAGCGGCAAACTAATTACTTTAGTGATATTTATTACAAGTGTAAGTAGAATTTATAAAAAAAATGTGTTTTATGCATCGCCGGCTGTCACGCAAGCAAATTTTTTTAAGGAATTTTTAACTTTTTTCAATATTGTTTTTGTTTTAATAATAACCAGAATTAGCAATAAAAATGAATCCAACTTTTTTGTTTTATGACAAACGCAAAAAGACTGATGAAAGTGAAAGTGATGAAATAAAATTCTGAGTTGTAACCAAAATATGTTTTTTATTCCTTCTATAACTCACCCGGAATATAAGATTAGGAATTATTTAAAAAAATATATATAAAAAAATTGCTTTATCTAGGTGCTTTAGAACAACAGTAATGTATGTTACTGGAGTGCCCTCAAAATTAATATGCTTTAATTTTAGATTTACATATGACCGCCGGCGGTACACACTAATAAAAATAAAGTGTGACCGCCAGTGGTACACACGGAACTCTAATAAGCATAAAGTGCTACCGCCGGCGGCACACCTGGCACTCTCATAAAAATAAAGTGTGACCGCCGGGGGTACACATGGCACTCAATGTGTTAAAAAATGTAATTTGAATTTATTCATATCTGCATCACAATGAAACTATGAATAAAAGATGAGGAGACAGTGTCAACCAGTTTTGAGTGAAATAACTGAAGATCCCAGACAACCACAATCGTCCTTCGGACGATCTATAATGATCCTGAAAATCCTGCAGTTGTCATATCCTATAAAACTATCCAGCGAATATCCGGAAGATAGTTGACAACGGATCGTCTGGATACATTGTCCACAAAACAGCCGGCGAATGTCATAGAACGCACATCCGCAAATTGACTTTCTTCCTTGGCTTCCTTCCTCTGCACGCTACGCTAACGTATCAACCAACCTACCTACCAGACAAGTTTATTTTCCTTTTTGCTGAATGAAGAAACGTGATCGGCTTTTCGGAATCTGATTAATAAATAGCAATCTGATGTCAATAAAGGTAAGAATTATCTTTTTCATTTGTAATTCTATTCTTTATAACTTCCGTTTATATACTTATATTTTCTTGTGTAAAAGCGAAGTGTATATCAGACCTAATTATTCATGTAGACTTAATGGTAAATGTTAATAGAGATGGTAGTGTAAACGCAACAGTAGTGATTTGTATTTAACAGTTTGATAAATTATTAAAGAAAATACAACCACTTTGAGTACTTTCTGAGAATTTTCAAGTTTAGATTACATTTTCTGTGTGAAAATGAAGATTTACTTACAGCTCCAGTTTAAACTCCTTTTTTTTTTTTTTTTTTTTTTTTTTAAACTTCAAACACTTAAAAAACCAAAAATATGTTTTACCCTCATTCTTTTTAACTTAAAACACTTTAAAAGCAATTAAAAAATGCCCCCCCCTCTTTTTTCTTTTACAATTAATTCCCATTACTTTAGAAATACTTATTTCTTTACATAGATTTTAATGCATATTGATATATATTAATTAAAGCAAATGTATGTATTCAAATATATATATAATATATATGTATGTATTTGCTAAACATTTTAATAATATTTATTAAATCTTAACAAATTAATACATTTTTAACCACTTTAAAATTATTGTCACTTAAAAAGAAAAACATACTTCTAAACGTAGCAGTTAATATGTTTTAACTTAGATGACAATGTCAGATTTTCTGACAGTTTTAGAAAAGCGTAGAGTGCTGGTAGTTGGAAAAGGGCACATTTTTGACTCTGAAGGGTATTTTTTAGATCCATATGAGCACTTTTTATATTTTTTAAATTCATTCTTTCAATTTTAAATGCACTTTTGATATTTAAATGTTACAACACTCCTATCGAATTGCAACAATGTGTCAATTTTTACTATGCAAATAATTTTTTTTTACAAAACTGTAAAGGCTTAATTTTCTTGGTTGAAGGGCAAGAAGAGCACTAATTTTTTGATGAGAGGCAAGAAGGGGGATGTTTTTTAAACCAAAGGGCAGCCAGGGTGCAGTACCTTCCTGAAACTGCCTACAGGAAACTCTGCAATTTGAATATAAAATAGCTTGTGATCAAAAGTAGTGAAATTACTGTAGCTGCTAATTATTTTCTTAGTTTTGTGTAACACGTTACTTTTTGAATAAAAGTGAATGGGGCGAATAGCACAATACAAAATTTAGTTATTTGTTTGTAGCAAGCATCAACATTTCTTTGAACACAATTTCCAGAAACAAATGAAAGTCTTCTTTAACAATTGTGTGGTCACCCATGGTACTATTATTTAGGAAATTGGTAACAAATTGGCAGTGGGAACTGCCATGTATCTGTAAACAAATACCAGTTTTAGAGTTTAACAAAGCACTATATAACCATTGTATGTCAGAAATTTTCTTGTTTATGGGGTTATAATTTTGGAATGCAACTTTTGTGAAAAATGAACAAACATATTTTTAAATAAGCAATTTTTACTTTGAGATAGTGCTAAAACAGAAGATGCTCTGATGATCACACTAAAAACATTATTATCCTTTAACTGTTTTTTATTTTCATAATTTTCAGGGTTAAATTTTACTTGTATTTTACACAGAAATCGTAGAAAATTTTTGAACCATCACTCAGACTTTACAACAGTGAGTCAAAAAGTGACTCGCAGATATATTATATATCCCACTTCTCTGAAAAACAGTTAGAAGATCAACACCCCCCCCCCTCCTTTCTTTCACTTTCAAAACAATTTCTGAAAGTGAAAGTATCTTAATAAAAAAAACTTGTAATCAAAATCGTAAAAGTATAAAGGAGTGTGCATAGAGATTGACCTCAGTTATCCATTGCGAAAAAAATCATTTATAAATATTGAAATGCGAACGAGATATCATAAATTATTTCCCCCATAGAATTAACATTAGTGAGTGGGTGTTTTGGTCTAAGTGAAGTAGCCTCTTAAAGCTAAATAAAGAAATTGGTATTAAAATTTACTAATTTTTTTTCCTACATTCACTATGAGTTTCTCTTATGCATGTGTGACTTTAATACTGATGTTTTCAATATTGATAAATAATGCTATTAAATTCTAGAGCAATAAAATGCCTAATATATATATTAGTTAAGGGGTCGATGCAGGTTTTTTTTCTTGGGGCCCATTTTGTGAAAAGTAAAGGTTATTTTTGTGTAATTTATTATATTTTTGTGAAAAATAACATTTTGTAACGAAAGTTGAAATCCAGTTAGTCAAATTTGAACCAAGCATTTATAAACAAAAACTTTTTTTTAATCCTTTTGCTGAATTTTTCCTCTCTGGTGAACTTGTTTGTTCAAATTACACATTTTAAAACAACACAAGATAAAAAATAAATAATAAATAGTAAGTTTTTATGGAATAGAATTTTGTGAAGTGTATGTTTTAT